>JAWNOM010000253.1:20000-469404 GCA_035045965.1 Drosophila aldrichi | reverse complement strand
TCGAAAATGTTTTTAATTCCTCTGGCTCCAAGGTCGTCGATTCATCAGGCACTACTGTGGTCGACTCTTAAAGCTCGACTGTGGTCGAATCTTCAGGTTCGACTGTGGTCGAATCTTCAGGTTCGACTGTGGTCGAATCTTCAGGTTCGACTGTGGTCGAATCTTCAGGTTCGACTGTGGTCGAATCCTCAGGCTCAACAGTTGTGCTATCCTCGTGCTGTGTGCGGCGGCCATGATGACGACAGTGCGTATGTGGTGGGCGTTGGTCGGGTTGAGGTTCTTGTCCATTAGATTGGGATTGTTGTCCATTGAATGAGCCGTGCTCGTGGCTATAGTGAGGACGTTGATGAGGTTCAGGACGTTGACCACCGAACGGACTTAGCTCATTGTCATTTGGAAGATGCTGTCCACTGCCTTGACGCTTGTCAGGGCGACCTAGAAAATATAGCCGAAATTGTTGCCAATGAGATGAAACTTGCTCGTGGTTATAGGAAGACCGTTGATCCGGCTGGTACTGCTGTCCATTGGATGAACCTTGGTTATAGGAAGGACGCTGATTGGGCTGGTATTGCTGTCCATTAGATGAACCTTGGTTATAGGAAGGACGGTGATCGGGCTGGTATAGCTGGCCATTGGATGAACCTTGCTCGTGGTTATAAGAAGGACGCTGGTCGGGCTGGTATTGCTGTCCATTGGATGAACCTTGGTTATAGGAAGGACGCTGATCGGGCTGGTATTGCTGTCCATTGGATGAACCTTGGTCGTGGTTATAAAAAGGCCGCTGATCGGGCTGGTATTGCTGTCCATTGGATGAACCTTGGTTATAGGAAGGACGCTGATCGGGCTGGTATTCCTGTCCATTGGACGAACCTTGGTTATAGAAAGGACGCTGATCGGGCTGGTATTGCTGTCCATTGGATGAACCTTGGTTATAGGAAGGACGCTGATCGGGCTGGAATTCCTGTCCATTGGACGAACCTTGGTTATAGAAAGGACGCTGGTCGGGCTGGTATTGCTGTCCATTGGATGAGCCTTGCTCGTGGTTATAAAAAGGACGCTGATCGGGCTGGTATTGCTGTCCATTGGACGAACCTTGGTTATAGAAAGGACGCTGATCGGGCTGGTATTGCTGTCCATTGGATGAACCTTGGTTATAGAAAGGCCGCTGATCGGGCTGGTATTGCTGTCCATTGGATGCACCTTGGTCGTGGTTATAAAAAGGACGCTGATCGGGCTGCGGGTGCTGTCCATTGGATGAACCTTGGTTAGAGGAAGGACGCTGGTCGGGCTGGTATTGCTGTCCATTGGATGCACCTTGCTCGTGGTTATAAAAAGGACGCTGATCGGGCTGCGGGTGCTGTCCATTGGATGAACCTTGGTTAGAAGAAGGACGCTGATCGGGCTGGTATTGCTGTCCATTGGAGGAACCGTGGCTATAGGAAGGACGCTGATCGGGCTGGGATTGCTGTCCATTGGATGCACCTTGGTCGTGGTTATAAGAAGGACGCTGATCGGGCTGGGATTGCTGTCCATTGGATGAAGGACGCTGATCGGGCTGGGATTGCTGTCCATTGGATGCACCTTGGTCGTGATTATGAGAAGGACGCTGATCGGGCTGGGATGTTGGTGGGACTGTGGTTGAATCTTCAGGCTCAAGAGTTGTGCTTTCCTCGTTCTGCGGGCGTTCACCTTGCGTATGTGAAGGACGCTGATCGGGGGATTGCTGTTCAGTGGATGAACCTTGGTTATAGGAAGGACGCTGGTCAGGCTGCGAGTGCTGTCCATTGGATGCACCTTGCAGAATTGTAAAAATAGTTAAACTCTTATGTAAAATACATGAGTATCCGCATAGAATATCGGACCCTTACCATTAGAACCCTCAGCACTCATCGGTCGTTGACCCATTTTCTGCTGGCCATCGCTCTCTTCATATGGCCAACTTTGGTGTTCAACGTCTCCGTGGTGATATCCTTGTGGCTTTGCTGCAGCCAAAGCCACCAGAAAGCTTCCAATAAGCACTACAAATGTTAGGACTTTCATTGCCAAGTTGTGAGTTCCCAACTGTTCGACTCTTCCATGGTTTTTGTGTCTTTTATAAGGCAACAATAATTGAAAATGAAAAATTCCCAACGATGCGTACTGACGCGTACTGTCTTATCTTCAGTAAACAGTCCAAGGAATTTCCCAGACTGTGACTAAATTGACTAATATCTAAAATACGCAACAGTGAAACTCTTGTCGATAGGTTACTTTGGCAACCCATTGAAATGGATATTCCGATTACTAGCTGCACATCGTTTGCTGATAAGCATGATTGATAGTACAATAATAGTAACAATGCAATTAGGTTTGCAATTATGGATATTGATTTTGTGGGTCTAATAAGAGATTAAATTGTTTAAATGAATTTCCGTATTCGACGAAAAATATCGCTGTGGGTTATTTGATACCAATGATCGATTAATATCGATTGATAAGTCATATAAAAAGAAAACAGCTCTAATAATAACAGCTTATACTTAATCATATATTGATTATAGATCTGATTATAGATTAAAAGTTACGCATCCTTACTAGCTAAATGGAAAAATATTTTTCTGCAATTACCGCGCTCTTATTTATTTATTTACATAGTATGTGCATGACACTAAAATATAACTAGTTTAGTCGAGAAAGGAGATTTTTCATTTATTTATTTCCACACCTGCATGAGACTAAAGTGTAATGAGTTTAGTTCGGAAAGGAAATGACCCAACAGAATCGAGTTAAAAATGCAAATTAAAATGTGTTAAACTTGAGCATAAATCAAATTGGCTGTTTCAGAAATTAAATATTTACATACATATGTCATTTAAAGCAAGCGTGTGTCTAGAGTCCAGTTAAGGCTGTAGGGTTACGTCCACATCTCTCAGGAGCTGTGGCTGACTCACATTGCGAATTACTCGTGACATGCTCTGCACTCATTTCCTTTAATGCCAAGCATTTTCTCTCTTTACTTTGCACTTGATGCGCACAGGTCGAATTGAATCGGGCCATACTGAAGAACGTGGGTAAACGTGTTTTCCTGGAGCCAGCGTCGTGGGGTAGCATGCGACACAAGTTTCTGCAGCAGCAGCAGCAGCAGCAGATGCAGCTAGAGCGGGAACGGGAGCGAGAGCAGCTGCGTCGCGAACAGCTGCAGCAGCAGCATTTCCCCAGTCAACTGTGGGGCTACAGTGGCAACGCAGCTGGCTCATCCGATCCCTCAACGGCCTCAGCGGTGTCACGGTTTTTTGATTTTCTACACCGACCCGCAAAAGAGCAGCAGCCACCACAGCTGCTGCTTGGCAAGTCCCTCAAGGTGGGCGTGGCCAAACATCATCAGTCAAACGGAAATGAAATTGCAAACGAAACAAATCACGAAAACGGCCCTCGCAAAAGCGCAACGGACCTGATGTCTACCGAGGACGAACTGGATAATTCTGTCGAGGATCGAGACGAGATGCTGGATGAGCCCAACATGAACTGGGCCAGCGAGCAGCCCATGGATGATATGGACAGGTCGCTAGAAGCGGCTAATGCAAATTCTCGAATGCCGTGGCGTCTCATCTATCGCATGCACAAAGCTTCGCACTATGCTAATTAAGTGTCAGCAGCCAAGGCTAAAGAAACAGATACAGATACATAAATACACAGATACAGATACAGATACAGATACAGATACAGATACTGCTATAGCTACAGGTACAGCTACAAGAGGCAGCTTTAGAGTTTAACTAGATGTTCGTAGTTGCTAAATTGACGGTTCCTAATGGCTGGCTATAAGGCAGACATATTGTGTGTGCAACCCTCCGATGAAAACGAAACCCAACCACCCCCTATAAATGTACACATACATGGCTTACACCAACAGCTCGCGCACTCTACTAACTATTTGAATTTCGTCTTTGGTATTTGAAACTAAATGGTTTACGTAACGATTCATGCTACCTCTCTCTCAGATGCATATGCAACACAAACCACTCGAAACGAACGTTCCCTAAACACTACAAATAATGATACTCAACAAATTATATTTATTGACTAGCAAAAAAAATTACAAAAAAAAAGACAAACATAATATAAATATTACGAAAAAAATTATAAATAAATAAATATATATATATATATATGTATATGTATATGTATATGTATATGAACTTGGTTGAAAGCCAGAAAAATGTTGTTTAATAAAAAATATGAAAATTAAAACACGTGTAGTTTTTAAAAGCAAATCTTTTAAAGCGAAATATGCATGCTTCATTACATATATACATATATATATATTTAGGTACGCTATACAATATATGTGTGCATGCAAGCTTCAAATTGTAATTCAATATTTCACCATTTTAAATCAATAATTTAATTTCCATTATTTGCATTTTTTGTTTATTTTGCACTTGCTAAGCTTTATTTATTATTACAAAATAGTTAAAAATCATCCGCGGGCGGAATGCTAATTTGTTATCAGTTCTCTAACATTTATTTTTCAATAAAGAAATATATATATTTATAATATCGTCCTCCCCATAAAAACAAGTTCAGATGCTCAAAATATTTATTGTATACAATACTAATGACATTTATTCCAATAGTGTAAAACATTTAAGAACCTCAGACACTTGAAATTTACTGACTCAGCTGAAAGTAACGAGCAGTGAAGCAAATATATGTATATCAGTTCAGTCTACTTTCTTACGTTTTTTTATTTAGCTAAATGAATGTTATAGCAGAGTTAGGAAACTTATTGAAGAGAAACAAATGGTTGCAAATCATATAAATACGACTAACGATTTTAATGTAGATGAGCTACTCAACTCTAACATAATTAATTTATGCATATAATAACTCGAACTCAATTAAAATATCTACAAATGCATGATATATACTACATATGTATATATGTACAATCTATGCGTTGTCAATGGAACGAATCAACACACATATACACACTTGCATACACGAACAACTTATGTATATTAATGAATTTGATGTGAACAAATTTGATTTTCTCTATGTAAATAAATGATTTTCTCATAAATAAAGCTAAATCAAAGAAACAAAAACTGGAATCAGATGATTCGATATTCAATATTATATTTAAATATATATATATTACATGGATTATACTTGTATGTATTTATTTTAATGAGAACAATGAATAAAAATATACAAAAATATTGAAATGGCATTCAATTGAAAAAGTCTTGATATTTAATCAAAGCTGAGGGTATACTCGCATAATAATAGTTTGAAAGGGAGGAAACTTGTTTCGTTTGATGTTGTTTATTCGCCCAAGACATGCCCAAAATAAAAGCTCATTCTAAATTTACTAGATAAGTCAAGGAAAATTTTATTTTCGGAGGACAACGCACTTAAGTGAAATTCTATACATGGTTCAAACAGCTAATTATGGTGTATGATGCACGTGCGCTGGTAGCCGCCACTTGAATGGCTCGAGGGCATAATTAATAAACTTGTAGTATCTGTGACGCACTATACGAGACGCTCCACAGACAGAGGCGGGCAGCCCCCTTCGAGAATTGGACTCCCGAAGACGATAATTATCAGAGGGCCATTACGAGGTCCAAGCAGCGCGTACAAAATAGTTGACAGCCGAGCAAACAATAACAACAAGTGGATGGATGTGTGTGTGTGTGTGTATTTTGTTGTGCCATGTTTCCACTCCGTATTTATTTAATGTCACAGAGCAGCGCTACGCCGCGCAGTGTCCAGTGCTTGGGATTGAAGTCCGTCTCAAAATCAATGGAGCCCACGTACTTGAGGTCTGTGCGCTGCGGTTTCCTGTAGATCGGACACTCGTACAGCTTGGGATCCTTGCCGGCAGTCGTGTTGATGGCGTATATATAGATGACCGGCATTTGCTCGTAGAGCACCTTCATCTTGGACTCAATCAGCTTGCCGCTGCGGCGATCCAGCGAAGCACCTGCAATAAAATTCAAGTAAGAAGCTGCGCCTAGCGAATTCCACCTAATTGTGACAATGTAAATAAGTTTGGTCCATAAACTTGGCTAACACTCGCTGCCCATGTGCCAGGGCCCACGCATGGTGATTTTCTTTTTATTAGCTGGGGACCAAACTTATCGTCTTTTAATAGACAGACACAAAGCCTACCAAAGCCCCCAATAGCAATCGTTTCACCTGGTCCACATCCTAAATCGAGCTAACTTTTCTCTATGAATATATGTATGTACATATATGTAAAAGTCCAAATTTAGATGTGGCACGCTGCGTATACGTAATTTAATTTGTACGCTGCACTTGGACTCCTGTTGAGTTTCGCATTGAATGCATTCCCTTTCTATTGCCATATTCGAAATTGGGTTATTGCGTCACGTAGCAGCCGTTAGAGAAGTGCTCGTTGGCACTTATCTATCTCCTCAGATAACAATGAAAAGCAATTGTATACAGCAGGCAAATCCATTGAATACAAAGCATGTAAGCTCAAGAAGTTTCCAGTAACCACATCAGAAAGGCTATTGATTGATGAATATTATTATTATTGTGCCAACATTGTTCAATATAACTCTTTTTAAATATTTGAGTTTTTAAATAAATATATAAATATGGTAGAAAAATAATGTATGAACCACAAAAACCTTTCGGCAAAAATATTAAAAAGCAAATTTAACATATTTTAAATATTACACATAAAATATGTGACAAATATTCAAAAAAAAACCTTGGAGTTTCCACGAATCGTGTGTGCCCCATTCCCACAGCTAATCAAGAGCTGACCACAACAAAGCTCTGCAGGATGGAGCATACCACACGCAAATTATGCCTTTAACATTCAAATTATCACACACAGAGGTGGTTGGGTGCAGGAGAGAAAAAAAAAGAAAAGAACCGCACAAACAAGCCAGGTCCAATTTGTCGGGTCAACAAAAGGGCATGAACCTAGACCAACGAGCAAGGACTACGGACTAAGGAGTAAGGAGTAAGGAAAAGATGTCGTTGTAAGGCAAACATCTGAATATGGCAATTGCGGATACATTATGTGCAATATATACAAATATAAAGGAAACACTGAATGCGAACTAGCAATTGGCAGCGGTCTAGCACTTGAGTTAAAAGAAGTTGAGGTAGGGCAGGCAGTTGCTGGCACCGGCTGATGTACTTACCTTCTAGAAACAGTCCGTGCACGTATACACCCTCTGTGGGATACTCGGTAATGTCCTCCTTGTTGTAGCGCGTTATTTGATTCTGCAGCACAACAGAGTCGAGGGCCCAACCTTTGTGCGCTCGTGTTACCTCCTGACAATTTCAACCATCACACGCGACGTATACGCAATGCGAGAGCAAGAGGAGCAGCAAGAGCAGCAGCAGCAGTTCGATAAGCAGCACAAATTGTTGCAAGAGAAAGAAAAATAATTGCACGAATGTGTGAATAGCTTGACATATATAAAATGTCAATAAATTGCTAGAAAAATAATATGGTTATCATGGGAAGGTTGGGTATTTACAGTTCAGTTGCACTAGAAGCTAATCATAGTTTAGGAAGTGTAAGTATTATTATTTAGTATTATAAGTATTATATAATTGATATCTGTACTTAAGTAAACTTAGTAAACTTCTTTATCTCTACCCTAGACTTGCATTCGATTCATATTCAACATCTCTTACAGGGTATTACGATATGGACAACTTTAAAATACCTTAAACACGCTTTTATAATGAAATGTTTATTATTTCCCTTGGGTAACACACTATTTAGCAACGTATGCGTTAATTATTTACAGTAATTCCCAGCGAGGAGAGACAGTTTATAATCCAGCTTAAGAGGAAATCTAACCGGATCTCTAAACTCACTTTGAGATATATACAATATTCACTTGGTGGTTTTCCATAATTCCGTTGCCATAACAAATACTCACTTGTCGCATGGCGGTCAGGAAGCCTTGCGGATTAAAGAAGCCCGTCATCCAGAACACCTTTTTATGTTGACGAATTTACGCAAAATGTAAAGAAAGAGTTAAAGAGAAAATAAAGGGGGCGTTTCAGCAGAATGTATTAAGCAATTAGCGTGTCTGCCTGCCAAGGTATTTTCACTGTTGGCTTATGTCAAGCGTTGACAGGCGAATGCGAGAGTAAGAGCTGCTTACCCTCGGACGATCCGTCGAAATCCAGGTACGGAATTGGGCATTGCGCTCCAGCAGCTCAGTGTACCAAAAGCCGAGCGTTGTGGACTCCCAGGATATCTAAAAAAATGGAAGTGACATTGACATTGGCACATATTAAGAAAGTATTCAGCTTGCAGGACTTTATTGACTAAGGTTATAAGATTATAAATTTGGTATAATGCGTTGACGTGCTAACATGTCTGGCATCTAATGACCGAAGCCTTTGCTTATCTTGATGTTCATGGCATGACAGAACTCCTCCATCTCTTTCAATGCCTTCATCTGAGATTCCCGGGTGGAATGCTTGGGCAGCTTATGCTCAGTTCGTGGATGGTGCATATCGCTAGTCTTCTTGCCTTTCGTTATTGTAAACTCAGCCATATGGAACAGCTTTCGCTTCATTTCAAACGACATCTCCTGCTTCGGCTGCTCCAAAATAGATTCATCAGAAACATCGTCCCCATTGTCGCTTGATGACATGGGCAAACCGAAAGTATTTATTTTCCCTTGAGTGTATTTGAGTCGTTCCATTAGCGATTTCGAGTCAATCGGAGAGTCCTTCTTGATGTACGGAGTGCCTGCGTTTGTAACTTTAACAAATCCATAATCACGCACCTCCAACGGAATGCGAGAAGTTGCATTCACATTGCTGGAGTCAAAGCCTAGACTTTTTCGCGGCTTAAATGCGCCCTTAACACGCGATTTTCTCAACATGATTGCCAATCGAGTCTTCTTCTTCTTATACTCTTTATGAATATACCAATTGTATTAAGTGCGCTTATCTAAGTCGTTTTATATATTTTTTAACTGTTCTTTCTCGAGTTGTGTATGAATTTGTTATGATATGTGTGTTGTGTGATGTTTATGCCTTTCGAGTGTTTTTTTGTCGTCAAGCTGAAGTTGGTTTTCAACGCTTGCTTTTCGTTTCTTTCAATTTTTGAAACAAAGTACTCGCTTGAAATTCAAAATCTACATTGAATTTAAAAATGAATTTGAACTAAAAAGTGATGAAAGTAATTTAATTCTCTCAATGAATAAAATAAATAAATATTTCACCTGGAAAAAAAACTCTTACATAAATTCTATAAATTTACATAAATTTTATATTTTCAAAGACAACTCGCAAGGTAAATCATTAATTATCTTGCTCGACTATCATAAAAAAATAGCGGGACTTGTCTGCTTTGTTTCAAACACCCAATTGAGTTGGCCAATAATTATTATTCATACCCCAAAAATAAAACTGAATGAAAATAAAAATAAACTCCTCGTCTGCACTTGTCTTGGCCCGCGTGTCAATTAAAGAAGGTGTGCTGGGGCGTTAAACGTTTACACGCATAAATTTTGCATACCCAAATCCCAACCCTCGAAATCAATCAAACTTTTATAAGCGGCAATTGAAAACGCGCCAACAATTTGGCATTCTCAGCCAGCAGAGGTTCTTTATATATATATATAAATATATATGTAGTACATAAGCATGCTATATAAAAGCAGCCCAGTTTTGGGACCAAATTTTGTGTTTGTGTGCCGATAAAAATCTCGTGAGACAAAAAAAATAAAATAAAAGGGAAGGAGAAAAGCAAAAACCAAGGCGGGCTGAGATTACTTTAGGCCACGTTTCGCAGTGGGGGAGCCGTTCGTACGCACATAAAGAGGCTACAGCTGGCCAACACCTAAGAGACCATAAAATTTGCCACAGTTAAGGGCAAAGCAAATGCTAGTGCGTAAAATCAGCTCTAATTTCACACGCAGACATGCACACGCTCACCTTCATCCAGGTCTCCGGGATGCGGGCATCGTACATGGCGTCCAGCGACTCCTTCAGTGCCGGACTCATCACAATGGTACCATCAATGGCCAGCTTCAGATCGCAGAGGCACGTGTGGACGCGCTTGATGACGCGTTGCATGCGATCGATTTCCTGCCTAAAAACGTATACAAATAGGTTAATCACACCGAGTCTAGGCCGCCCCTTCCCGTAGTTCGTGATTCACCTGAGAAAGATGTTCATGGGCAGCAGGATGCCCATGCGTGTCAGATTCTCACGCACCTCGTACGCATTGTACTGGGCGGGTAGCTTGCGCAGCATATCCTCGGCCAGTTGATAGACGATACTCTCACGCGTCTCGCCGCCTCCCCCGCCGCCCTCCTTGGGCTGTACACTGAGGATGGTGTCAAGTATGCCTGCAAAGTGGTAAGTGAAGGGATGTAGTTATGGTAGATTGTGTAATACCCTGTAAAAGCAGCTGTTCTACATTTGCGCCCATTCAATATGTATACCCTGTATAGGCTCAAAGCGCCGCCTGTTTGTCGCCTATGCAAATACCTGGTCCGGCGATTAGCTACATCTTTGGGGCTCCAAAAATAGAATCAGCCACAAAAACCGCAACTAAAATTTATATAATTCATTTATTGGTTGGTCACAGCCAACACCATACACACGCACACACACACACGCACACAGTCGTGCTCAAATGCAAATTGTGTATTAAATCAGAAGCATTTATCTTATTTATTGACTGGCTTACACAGCTCTGACGTCATACGGCTAATTAATAGGCCTTCAGCTGTAAACGGTTAAATAAAAAAGAACGAGCAATATACATATATAGAGTGTGCGACTAGAGAATACCCTGGATATTATATTACTATACACAGTTTATATTTTATTTCAGTTCTTCACTCACGTTCTGAATCGCTCCTGAATTTTCAAATTTAATTTTATATTTTTAATTTAATTTAATTTTCTATTCCCACAAACACATTTCAATTTGCTCGTTCTTCAGTGAGCTGTGTCATTGACCTGGCCACAGAAACTCAACAATTGTTTCAATTGCGCGAAATGGCAAATAATCGGAAAACCAAAACCGAAACCGAAAAAAGAAAAATCAAATTTGAGCTCACCTTTGGCCGAGTTAATCTGGTACGTGATGTCAGCATTTGAATGTAAGCCAAACACCTCGGGCGTGTCGTAGGCGGGCAGACTATTGATGTAATCGATGAAGCCCTGCAGGCTCTTCGTGTTGGGCACCTTGTAGCCCTTGTAGAACTCAAAGGTGTTGGACAGCAGCTGCTCGCAGAACCACACCGAGGTGAAAGTGGTCAGCAGGCGCTTGTCGAAATCATCTGTGACGCGGCCACCATACTGCACCTCGCCAATCATGTAGACCAGCGTTTGCCACGAGACGCCCTTCTTGGGATCCATTTCATCCAAGTGGTTCTGTATGAACTGCACGCTGGCTGCAAAATCCGCCTGATTGAATTCATAGGGTATGTTCCAGCCGAGCGGGCCGAATTTGCGCCGCTCCTGGACAATGGTGTGCAGGAAGGCAACGGTATAGAGCAGAGAGGGCCACTGGGTGGCTGAGGTGTAGTCCAAAAAGTCCTGGGTAAACGACTGCGGGAGACAAGTGAGGCAAAATGAGTTGACTGAATACACTCTAAGAAATTTCTTAGTCAGTAGAAAACTATATTGATATATAAATGAAAATTTTATATATAGATATAAATAAAATTACGACTTACAATATTTCTATAAAACTTCTTCAATCTATTTTAAAAATTGCAATACCAAGTTTTTTTTCTGTGCTATTAGAGACACACCCACCTGATAGCTGCGCTTCAGACTGGCCCGAATGCCCTGTGGGGGCTCATTGGTAAACTTGAGCGCCATCTGGAGCAGGCCAATGGGAAATTCGGAGTGCGGCTCTGTCGTGACCCACATGCGGAAGGTATCATCAATGTGCTCCGTCTCCACAAGCATATCGATGACCTCTGAGCAGAAGGGCAGCGATAGATGCACATTTTGCAGCAACACCCATCCGCCATGGGCCATCGACTCCATGATCATTTTGCGTGCATGATACTCCTGGCCCTGACCCATGGAAACGCACTTGAGAGCTGCAGCAGGAGAGAGGCACATAATGACTAGGTTTAATGGAATGCCCCATCACACTTACTGATGCCCTTCTGCTTGGCCAATGCACCGATTTGGGTCGTCGGATCGGAGCCAATGGACAGCAGGCAGACGAAGGGCGTACGTGGCTCCGATTCAGCCCAGGTTGCCTCCAGATCCAGGATTTGCATCTCACTGTACTCAGGCCCCAAAGATTCTATAGAGTCAGAGTATTAGAAGAAAGACAGAGCTATAATTACAATTCCCATTCAAACTCACCCTCTATATACTTCTTAGCCTGGGATATTGTGCGATCCGGACACCAGGAGCGTATTAGCAGCAGCTTGCGGAAGCTATCAAGTACGGAGTTGTAGCCGCAGGGTATTTCCTCGTTCTCCGGCTTCTCACACTCATACCAACTGCGCCAGTCTCGCTCGTTTAGCTCGATGATCTGCAGCACCGTGGAGAAGGTCTCCAGCTTGCTAATCTCCACCAGATTCAGCCAGGTAATGTCCAATATCCAGCGGAACGGCTTGGGCGTCACCGCGTTCAAATCAAGCGAAGCACCGCCCTTAATGAACGTTAAGAACTCTTCATGGCTGATATTCCCATTGTGGTAGTCAATCTTGATGGCCAGCATCAGGGTGAAGAGCTGCTTGTGCCTCTCGTACAGACTGCGATTGGTGAACTTGTAGACCTCGTAGGTGAGGTAGCGCAGGATAATGTTGATCCGCTCCTCGGTGACGCTCGACTTGGTTGACTTGGTGATGGAGTTGTTGAAAATGACGAGGAACTGCTTGAGGGAGTTCTGGTACATGGCATTCACATTGCTCATCTCGACGATGAGGAAGTACAGAATGGAGCCCCGCTTGGCCACCGCTCGGAACTCCTCGCGTGCCTTCATTATCTTGCGTTCGGTTACCTCGGAGATCTTTAGCTTCTGGTTGACCTCCTCTGCCGTGGTTTTGGTCACACGCAGCACCTCGATGAGCGCCTCATCGTCCACTAGAGAGCCTTGCGATGAGCTGAGGCGCAACAAGAGGTTCGCTTCGAGCTCCTTCATGTTGCGCTGATTTTGCATGACCGTCTCAAAGAGAGCCACGCGCTCGGCTTCCAAGTCGGATTTCTCCATTAGGATGACGCGCCCCAGCAGCTGATCTTCCAGGCCACGCATGGTCACTGTAAAATCGATGATTGATGTCTTGGCGCTGACCTCTGGACTGAAGGCCGGATTGGGCAGCTTGGTGGTTATATAGAGCATGAAGCCAGGCATCACATCGCACTCCTTATCGCCCACCAACACCTTTTCAATGCTGCCGGACTTGATGAAGTTCTTCTCCAGCACATTGTCGATGACCGGATCCAGATCGATGCCCACATCCTCTATAAGCAGCGGTCTGCCCAGGGAGAGCGAGTCCTCCAGATGCGTGCGAAAGTATTTGTGATTCAGCGAGGTTATCTGCAGCTCATTGCGATCCTCCTTGCACTTGATCCAGATCTTGCCCTGTGTCTGAGGATCCACCAAAAGTGGATAGCTGCTCGACTTGGTTGCAATGAGCGCATTCTGCACGGATAAATCGTCATTGGGCAGACCCTGGAGCGTCCACTCGGATACCGTCGAGGAGTCCACCAGCATATTGATGATGTTGAGGCCTGTGGTAAACGGAATGCACTTCTGCTTGAGTATGCCCATCCACGTTCTTATCAGATTAGCACGAAATTCCTGGTTGTACGGCCCGCAGTAGGATAGAAATCCGGTGGCTAAGAGCACGTCGCCCACCAGCTTGCCCAGTTGTATTTTGAATTCTTTGCTCTGGTTGGTCCAGCGATGCTTCTCATCCGACAGGCCATTGATGAGCGCCGTAGCTGCCGTCATCTTGCGCAGACAGACATTGGCTGCATCCATGAGGCGTTGCTTTTCGCCTACGGCTTTGTCGTACTGATCCTTGACCGCCTGCAGCGCCTCCTCGCGCTCCCGCAACTGCTCCTCGGCCCCAGCCAGATCGTCCATGGCAAGCTGTGGAAAAGTATTTACAAATTTACGAGCTTTAGTTGTGCGTTTACCTAGAGTACCTTAAGGCGCGCCTCCTGCAGCGTGAGATTTGCCTTCAGGGGCAGCACTTCCTTGTTGACGCTGTGGAAGAAGCCCATGGCCTTGGTCCAGGAGAGCAGACCCGCAACGTCTCCACACACACGTCGAGCCATGTCCATGTTGTAGTCCTCCATGCGGAAGTACGGCTGTAGCAGATCGATCATCTCATCGTTAATGGTGTCCTTGGGGTAGTTTTGCAGTTGCAGCAGAAACGTGGCACTGGCCATCATCTAGACGCAATCAGAGAATAGCCTGGAGTGGAAATTAGCTGACAAGCAGAACTGACTGACCTTTAGGGACTCCTGCCAGGAGGGTTTCGGGCACGGTGTGCCCGAGTCGGGTATACAGGGATGCAGTTTGCGCTTAAACAGGATGAGCACGCAGTCCATGATGCGCATAATGAGATGCGGTGGACGACCTAACTTACGCACCGTGGCTATGTGAGCGGGCTTGATGGTATTCAGCGCATTCTCAGCCTCCTCTAAGGCTGGCTTCGCCGCCTCAAGCTTCTCCTCGGCCAAGGCCTTCTCGTTGGCAATGCAGGCAACGAGAGCCTCCGCCTTGTCCTTGACGATGAGCACCTGATTCTTGACTATCTCCGCTTGCATGGCACGCTCAGTGACCTCGACTAACACAGATTCGGCGTTCTTGGAGGCTTCGACAAGCTCTTCCTCCATGACGACCAGATCTTTTTTTAGAATCTCAACCGAGGCGGAGGCCTCTTTCAGTTTCTCCAAACCCGTATCCATCTTCTCCACACCATCGCGCAGCTCTTGCTGCTTGAGCTGGTAAATGTTTTTATAGCCGGCAATGAAGTTCAGATAAGACTTGGGTGTCACGTGAGTGGCGCGACGGAAACGCTGGAAATATTCGTGCGATGTTTCCGCAACAATGTCCTGAATGGAGCCGAGCGCATTAACCAGCTCTTCCTTAACGGCCGGTGTACACTCAATCTCGAAGTGGCTGAGAAAGTGTCTGGCAACCGAGACCAATGCGTCCTTGGGCCACGGATGCAGCCAATCGATGGTGCAGCCGGAGACCAAGGCGGGAAAGCGCTGCACCCGCGATCTAAATGTCTCTCCCACAGGTGAGAAACAGAAAGCAACATGCAAATTTGTGCAGGTGCGCGCCAAAAAGTAATCCATCACACTCTCCGGGGTCGCTGTTTTGCGTTGATTCTCGCGTTTCATGACCGGCGTCAATTCCTGCACGATTTCGGCCTGCTCATCGCGCGAGAAGAGATTGGATATGACGCCGCTCGAGAGTATATTATTGAGATACTCAAGGAAACCTTCCTCTTTGATATCCATATCGGTGAAGAGAAAGGTTGTGCCCTTGCCCTGAACGCCGCAGGTGCGATAGAGCAGCTTTAGGTCCTCTAAAAAGTTGGCCACATTGTACGAACGCGTCAACGCAATTTGGAATGTCTTGTAGCCGGCAATGAAGGATGCCAATTTCGTCAGCGACTGTTTTCCAGAACCTCCGACCCCGACTAGCATAACGTTGCCTCTCGGATGCCGAATGATGCGGGAGATCTTCACCAAATGCAGCATTGCATCTGGGAAGAAAACCAAATCCATTCCGGAGCCTCGCACCATCTCATTGAATTGGGCGAGAAACATAACGAGACGCTCGCGTAGCGCTTCATACGAGTTATGAGAGTTCACCGGTTCATAGACCTTGGGTAATTCCATATCAGTGTCCTCGCCCTCCTCGCCAGTCGGCTCGGGGGCATCCCGCATGAAGTCCACAAATACCGGATTCGGTATTATCATTTGGGAATGGGACTCACCCAGCTCCTCGCGCACTAGCGCTGCCAACTCTGAGCCGAACCACTCCTTGTCCTGGAATGTGGTAAAACGATCGGCAAATACACGCGTACACTCATGCTTCCACAATGACATGAGCACGCTCTCCGCGGTGATCACTGTGGATAAGGTGCCAACCATGCCCTGCCAGATGCGCGACAGATCGCGTAAACTGAAGACGTAGTGGAATTTTGCTGGCGTAGGCAATAGCTTTTCTCGTGTGCGCTGCCATAGATGCCGTGTCACCATTATCAATTTCTTGACCAGATTGCGAACCTCGGGCACAAAACCGCGCTTCGCATTGTAGTGACCCTCACCGATAACGCGGAAGATCTTATCAATGGAATCGTTGTCGGGTATATTGCAATTGAATACACAAAATTGTCGCTTCAAACGGGATGGGATGTCATTCCGTCCACCGCCGGGCAGGCCCATGGCCGCCACATATTGTACATCCACAATGGTGGTGAAATCGCCCGGTTTCTCCAGGCTATAGAAGCCCTTCATGTCCATCGACTGTCGCACAATCTCGTTGGTTATCTGATCGCCCCACTCATTGATCTCGGGCAAATTAATGTCGTCAATGAAGACGATCAACTTACGACCACCTGGTGGTCCGAAGGTAACACCAACTCGCTTCTCCACATAGCTCTCGATTGTGCGCTGAAATTGATACGGACTGGTGGCCGATGAGAAATTGAATGACCTTCCCATGTAGGTCTCAATGTTCATTTTCTTCATGAAGTTCTTCATGATGACGGTTTTGCCAGTGCCCTGTTCGCCGATGACCATCACGGCGCGCTCCTGATTGGCAATGGTGCCGATCAGATAGTCGATACGCACATTATCCACAATGGGCACCAGAATACTTAAATAGTCCGGTGTGGAAAGCTCCGGATACATGTAGGGTGTGACCAGCGTCTTCCACGACTGCCACACGCCCGTTGGAGAAACGAAAAAGTCAAATATTGTATTCTCATGGGCGCTACCCTTCGGGTAGTCCAACTGCGGAAACGTTTCCTTAACGAACAGATTCATTTTAACGCGATCAGTAGTCGAGAGATAACCCCCCAGGCCCCAGGCCAGCGCGAATACATACAAGCGGTGCAAATGCTCCGGCGTACAGGTGTCCTCCTTCTCCTCCACAGCGCTCTCCTCTGGAATTTCTGTCAAATTAAAACCAAGATCTCTCAATATCCACATATACAAATCCCAATCGGTACACAAAGACACACAAACAGCACATACATACATATATCTAGTACACAACTATTGGGAGTACGTGGGGGAGACAGGCGTACATGGGAACTACTACATCATTGGACGTACACAGGATGGGAAGGAACAGCAAGTTGTTACAAAGATTATCCAATGCCGATAAGACAAAAGTCTCGTATTGAATACTATAGATATACTAGGTATAAGTACTCCAAACTTAAAGCAAAAGCTTGCTTCCTTCCCAGAACAAACACATAGACTAGTTTACGGGGTGCAATTAGGTTTAGTAGAGGAATTATTATGGATTTTACAGCACCAGCTCAATGCAAACACACAGAAGCGGGTTCTCAGCAAAAAGTAAATTTCAACAGATTTTGGTTTTAGAATGTTAGCTCTACGAGAAAGGTTTTACACTTTACATTTATCTATTAGGAGATTACGAATTTTGTATACTTTACCGACAATCTGACTGCCAATTGATTGCCGTCGCACTTCTTCGATATGTTTTTGTTGCTCAAAACGCTTGGCCGCTGATGATTGAATCGTTTTGGATGGGTACAACTGCTATATGGATTAAATTCGCTTCGGTATTGCACTTACCATCCTGACTCTCCTTGCTGGACAAGCTCACAGCCTGCTCATCCTCCTTTTTCGTAGGGATCAGTCCCTCCAATATAAACAGCATCTGCTGCACTATGTTGCACTGCAGCACAGGCATTTGTAGCTTCACATTCTGTGCCCCCCAGTTGTAGACCTCGACAAAGTTCTGGTCAAAGAGTTGAGAGAAAACCGCCTTCTCGCCAGGAGCCCGATTTTTCAGCCAGGCCTGCACAACTATGGATTTGAGACTGTGAATATAGATGCAAATTATTGCCATAAGATATGCTTACTAGGCCGCGAGTCTAAGCCGGAGGAGCTCATGTAAACCATGCCGTTGCGGGAAACCGTTGCCGGCGATGCATTATCAATGTTGTGTGGCTCAAAAATGATCTTGACCGTGGGCGCCATGGTCAATCGATCGCCATTGGCCAAAGTCAGGGTCTTGTTATCGTCCAGCACAGAGTTCAAGTTTTCTATCCAAATACTGTCCACGGGACCATCCAGCACCAGCCAGACGTGCTCCCCAGGTTTCAGCTTGAGAGTTTTGCGCCACAGCGCCGAGAAGATGCCATCGGTCCAGTCATTCGTTGCCACATCGAGTCGTCCGAACATCTGAGCCGCTGTTATAGCCTTCGGATTCATGCGCATCTCTCGATGATAATCACCCATCTGGGTCATGGCTTTCATCAGGGTGTGGATGCAGGTACTTTTGCCTGCTCCGCTTGGCCCTAGGGTCATGATGCCGTGTCGCACATTCTGCGTCTCGTAAAGCTGTATTAGCTTTAGAACCCATGGAGGATGGTAGACCAGGCTAGCCTCTTCCGTTTGCTGTAGTATGGCTGCTTCCAATTCAGGGTAGTTGGTCTTTTCGAGAGTCTGTTCAGAATGATCAGATTTAATATGAATTTTCGATTTTATTTATAGCCGAATATGCGGCTCACCTGATTGGGAAACAAGTCCGACACCAGCGATATGAAGAGCGGTTCATCGTCGTCAATCAGCTTGGAGAGATTCATGTCGCGCAGGACCCGCATCACAATCGTACTCTCGCTATCCTTAGAGTTCCGGCGCTTGGCTGCGCCCAACGTGCGCAGCACGGACAATATATTTCGCAGACCGAAATCATAGTGAACTTGCTTGGTCAGCTGCTCCTCGCACAGCTTGTACAGGGTATAGAATTTGCGGGCCAGTGTGATGTTCTCCAAAAATCCACAACTAGCCAATTTCACTCTTATGATTATCTGTCTATCAGGCACCATCATGGCCACCGTGCGAAATTGAATTTTCAAGTTCTCCGGCAGCTCCTTGCGACCAGCATATCCAGGATTCTATGGGTAAACATTTCAAATCGCTTTACACATGTTTCGATTGCTCTCTGCATGTGGACTGTGAATAAATAATAAATGCTTGCAAATATTGTGCACGAGTGTACCACATAGTCACTACGATGGGATCCCGCACACAAGAGTGGATTCACTCGCCTCCCCCTCGCCCCGTCTCACCTCAACCATCGTACATAACTCAACCACCTGGCGGTGTATTTTGACGCATTTGGAAGCGACTCGCAAATATCAATAAGTTTATCAAATACAAATTGATTTATCTTACTCGCCCTGTGCACGCGCTCCTCCCCTCCCTCATTCACACAGCCAGCCACAGCGAGGCAGTCAGTCAGCCAGCGAATAAAATATAGTTAGTGTGCGAGTGTTAGTGTGCAGTTCACAATTTTACGGTGGAAATTTAAAAGGTGAGTTGTGTGTAATATAGTTGCAAACATTAAAGTGGGTTGAAAGGTGCCCCAGGAAAATTTCATTAATATTTAAGCTGATGTGAAACAAATATGCAGAAGAGATAGATTTATTGATAGCAAAATAGAGAGCAAGTAAAAGGGCATAAAATTTAGGACATCTACGAAAATATTATATACCAATATTTAAATTAAATAAAATACAACAAAATATTTATATATATTTCAGATTTAAATTTTATTCAAATAGAGAATCAATTGAGTAATCATCAGATTTACAAACTAAATTTAATATTTAAAAAAATCGTAAACTTAAAATTTATTATACTGGCTAATCAACATTCAGCATCGAAAAATTTGTTTATTGTTAACAAGAATTAAATTTGAAATAAAGAAAAAGTAAAAACATCAAACTTACAAATTAGAAATGATATTTCTTAAAAAAATCAACTTAATTATCAAATATTAAAAAAAAAAAAACAAATTTGCAGAAGACGAAGATTTAGTTTTAGTATTTTAAATTAAAGAGGACAAATTAACCACAGATTTAGGTATTTAATTAAAAAATAATATATTTAAAAATTATATTTTAAAAAATAAATGTGCAAAGATAAAAAATTTATTTATAGTAAAAATAAATTAATTACAAATAAAAATAAAAAATTTAAGATTGATAAAATTTATAAATTTGTGTTCAATAATTCTTTACAATTTTCTACAAAAAAATCTTAAATGCCACTCTGAGCTACAAATCAGCGGAAATTTTATTGCTAGCTTTCAAATTAATCGCAAGTAATTTCACACAAATGCTGGAAACATAATCTAGATAGGCAATCAACTTATTAGAACGTCGAAAACTGTCGCACGTTAACCAAAAGTAAAACCCCATTTGTCAATTTATGGGGACATTTGATACGAGCAGAAACTAGCAAAAAAAAATAGAGGAAGGTAAATGAGAAGAAAATAAACCAATCGATTTTGTGGCACGCTAATCCAAATGTAAACATAGTCTATGTGTTGAATGTGGGCGGCGCTGGATTGGCAGGGAGTGGCAAGGTGGCGGCGACAACGTGCTATTGTGGGGTTGCCCATTATATTGCCTCATTTTTTTTTCTCTGCATGGAAATAAGCAAAGTAGCCACAATAAAGGATTTAGCCAATAAACGGGAACAGCAAGCGCATGTGTGTGAGTGTGTGAGTGTGTGAATGTATTTATGTGTGCGCTCCTGTCATATAATGTTTCATTAGAATCAAAATGCAGTCCCAGTGGGTACGGCAACTGTTACATAAACGCGCCTAATAATTCAGTTGGGCAAATTAAAATTGCGCATACGACCCGAGTGCCCGGCATAAACAAAACCTGTGCTAATGGTTGTGCACGCGTGTGGAGCAGAGCACAGCAGATTGTATAAGAGTTCGCCAGCTAATCGCATTACATATTGATAGTTGGCAGTGGGCTGATAATTAAAATGCGGCACTAGACAGCACTTTTTGGACTGCCTGTTAATAAGCCATTCATTCTCGCCTAAAAGCCCGAAATAATCACATTTTATATGCGATGTCAGAAATGGGATGCTCATCTAACTCTCTCTCTCTCTCTCTCTATCTACCTCTGTCTCCCTCTGCGTATGTGTGTGCTGTCAATTTAATTATCGCTTAAGTTGAGTAAAATTTTACATGACTAATAACGCGGCATTGCAAAAAGCTGCTGTCACTTTGAACCCCTGACTTCGCCCCTCGCCAAACGACCTTAATGTGTTTGCTTTTTATGCTTTACTTTTTTTCCAGGCTGGCGCTTCTTTATACAATTTTATATGTGTTTCGCAAAAAAAGAGTACGTGTATGTATATTTAATAAATATCAATTTGACTTGAAAGCCTCGCGCTTGACGCAAATTTTTTTTTGACCCGTTTATATTTTTTCTGCACTGCATTTTTTGTCTGGCTTTTAAATTTGGCTTGACGGTAAAGCGCGTTCGCAAAATATGTATTCTCACATCGCATTCTCAAATTGTTCGATATTTATATTTTGCACTTTTGCAATGTGTGGCATTCATTAATTAAAATATAACAAATTAATAAAAATACGTTTGGTATTTCACTTCAGGAATGGAAACTTTAAGCTCGCCTCTCACCATTTTTAAATAAAAAGAAAAATCAGTTCAACTTAATGATCTCCCTTATATGTATACTGTCCAATGTCTGTCGGGTATAATAAACATTTATATTAATATACGAATTTATGCCTAATAAAGCTTTGCTGTTTATTGACCCCGCGGGTCATTGTACAATGTACCTACATGCTTAAAGGATAAAACAGAGCATTTTTAATCAAAAAAGTCTCACATGAGTATCACGCACCCTCTCGCACACAGAAATTGTTACTCAAGTATATTGAAATTAGCGTTAAGTACATTAGAGAACAAGGCAATTGCGACGAGTTGAGAGCGTGATAAAGTGCGCTAGTTGAATTAGCAGGGCCATTAACTAGGCACTGAGGGCATAGGGTAAAATATGTTCAGATAGAGTCAAAGGTCGCTTACCATGGTTATGAAGATGCCAAACTCGGGATTCATTTCGATGGTGTCGCCGTCTGTGAAGAGGAACGTCTTCTTTTTCTCCTTCTTGGCGGTGAGAACAACGGCCACCTGTTGGGCCGCGACGGACAGCACGGGCAGCTCGATGCGATTGAATTCGTCGAAACAGCCCCAGCTGCCGGACTGTGCCAGTCCCTTGTAGATACGTCCCAGGCCCCTGCACAAAGGGAACAGCGAGAACAGCGAGAGCAGCGCGAAATTGAATGAGTTGTTGCGTAGCGCGATGTGGGCTGCATTTTAAGTGGCTGCTGTCTTTTGTTTGTAGTCCAGTCTTACCTGTAATCCATTTGATCGGAACAATTAAAAACGACAACATACTTGGCCAGCGTCTTGCCCATATCCTTCACAGTTTCCGTTTTGCCGGTGCCCGCCGGGCCACACGGCGCTCCGCCCATACTGAGTGTCAGCGCCTGGGCTAAGGTAATGTAGCAGCTGGAGGTGGGCGTGAAAGAGGATTACTTATGGAAAGCCGTAGAAAATTGCATTTAAAATGCAAAAGTCTACAAATTAATATTCTTGTTCATTATCATTTCTTAGGAATATTTTCTATTATTTAAGTAGCAACGATTTCCTCAGAGGCAACTGGCGACTTAACATGAAGACAAATTACGCTTACGCCGTACAGCACGGGCCATTTAGCTTAAACAGGTGCTGTCAGCCACGAGCTAAGCTACGTATTCCCTTTGGCATTTCCCCCGCCACGATATCAAAGTAAGCGTGAAATTTACAATAACTCGCAAAGAACAAGAGGCCTCTATGCTTGGCATGATAAACAACGCAAAAGTCGGAGGCAGCGCAAAAACGGGAAGTTCGAACAGAAAGCTGATGTCAAAGACATAAACTCCAAATACCCTCTCAGACATGCAGATAATGATGTATTATTATGGTAATGTTTGCAATTTCTAACATATGGCTAAATATGTTCCATAAATATTCCGTACTTTAGTTTACCTAACTATATGAAATCTATAATATACTTCTATAACAAATTAAGGTTTATATTTCTATGGACTACTTTCGCCTGAAGCTTTCATTAGTTTGCTTTCAGCCGAGTCGTGATGCCCTTTGAAAGTGTATTGGCCAAAAATTGCCTCGGGATGTTTGATGAAATATGCCGTCAGTTAGCTTTCCGGGAGTTGAGAGTGAAATGTTGCACGAGAACAGTTTAGGTGTCCAAAACTTTATTTATATTCTTCTAAGTGAAATTTATCTTTGCGAGCATGTCAACGACGTCATCCTCATCGCCGTCGCCCTCGACGTCGCCCGGCTGCGTGGGCTGTCCGCCGTAGAAAGGATTTCAATGTGGCCGCAGTTGCTGCCAGTGTCTGTTGCCATTGCGTATCGACTTTGAACTTGTTCAAGTGCCGACCAGCAATTGTTGGCCATGTTTGAGTTTTGTTTGGCCAGCGCAATTGGGCGGGGCGTGTGCCGTACGCCCGAAATGTCTCAATTGCTGGACTGCGTGAAAGTTTTTGCACGTGCCACATGGAATGTAAATACAATAAATTAATTTATCTTAACTTCTGTTTCGCAAACAATGAAGTTAAACTTGAAGTTCTTATGACATTGACAATGGGACTGAAATTTAATTGGTGCTCCAAAGAGAAACTTTCCCAACAAGCTCGATTAGCTAGTTAGGCTAAATATTGACATTTGATATCCCACGATAGCGGCTTTAATAATATATATTAAATAAATATAAATATAGAATAAATAAATTATTATACAACTACATAAAGTCAACTCTGGAAAAAGCCTTTATCGTATCATACCTAGAGGGAGAGAAATATTTGTAAAACTCCCTCCTACTCTCTCTCCCACTCTTACACCCTATGTGCGGTTTCACCAGACAGTTCCATCCATCCAAAAAGCGGATGACAGAACACAGTTTATGCTTTTGCCATTAGCCAAAGCTTTTTTTAGTTAGCTAAAGCTAAAATTAACTTAACCAAGTTGTCGACTTTACAACATTTTAAGAGCAACCATTTAATTCAATTTAAAAGGCAGCCAGCTGAAGCGCTTAACGTGGTCACATAATTGCATTAAATAGTAACGATAAAGTTCTTGATGGGGAATGCATATAAAACTATAAATGGGACATACCGATCCGTCAGGGGCGTTATCACCAGGCGATCTGTGCAGCCCAGGTATTCGTTCTGGTAGGTGAATGTGACATCTGTCACTGATATCCAGGTCTTGTCCAGGTCCTCTTTAAAGTAAAAGCGGCATTGCTTTAGCCACTCGAAGTCATTTGAGGATTTGATGTTCATGCGACACTGTAAAGTAGAAGATATATGTGAGCAGGGTATACCTAAGGCTCTTTCATACCAGACCTACCAGTATATCAAAAATATCCCGCTGATGCACATGGATGGTAATCAAGGTCTCGAAGTTGGTTCTCTCGCGCTTGGATAGATTGCGAGTCGTCTGATCGATGAGCGTGTTGAGCATCTCAAGGAATTTGTTGTTCGTCTCGGACATGACCTTCCTCTCATGCCTGGCCTGCATCAGAGCCATTTCTGCATCGCGCGTCCAAATCATTTGTATGCCCAATAAACCAATCTGTGCCGGCACCTTCTCTAGGAAGCTCAACAACGTGAAATTCGGGTCGTTTATTGTCGCATAGGCTGTGCGTATGATGGAATGCAGTGACTGCTGTGCTGTGACCAGCAATTGAGTTAGCCATGTCTCGACCGAGCCCTCGGCACGTATGGCACGATCCAGCTGAATCATCTCGCCCTCGCTGCTAATGATCGCCATCATCTTGTTGTACTCCACGTCATGGAATCTGCAATCAGGCAATCAATCAGTCAAAAGGCAAATTTGCATCTCAATAAGTAATACTTGACGCATTTGGTGTTATCGAAGATGTTTAGCAAGTGATTCTGTATGGTATGCGAATCGGAGCCCTGGCCAAGTATCTCGAGCAGAGCCGGGTCCGAGACGAAGAAGAAACGCGGAAACATAATCCGTTTGCGTTCTAAGTAACCGCTCAGGGATTTCTACAGACGGAGGGCAATTGAAATAAATAAATATTTTAATATTTGCTAAATCGAAAACTTTAGGCTACATCCACGTCAGGTATTTGTATATTTATATAGGCAGTACCTGACATATTTCTAGCTGCTCCTGAAGATGTGGCAACAGCTGCTTGAGCAGATCATCGCCCACGCAGCAGGCCACCACGCCTGTTTTTAGAATTTTTTTTAGTAAATTTTAAGCATAGGTTATGTAAATATATTTTAGGAAAAGGCCACATTATAATTGAGGAATTGAGTAGAATTTATATTAAAATATATGTATATTTGAGCAGAAAATTATTGCTATCGACTTACCTGGAGTCTCGTGAGCGCGCTGCATTATCTTCTGCCAGGACTTGTCGATTTTGGAGAAGCGTTTCGCCTCCTTGGGTAGCTGCTTGGCTATGTCGCCGCCAACGAAGACAGCCTCGAGGTAGACCCACATGTTCTGTACGAGCAGCCAGCGTTCCAGTATTTCATTGGAATTGGACAGATCGTAGACCCATTGCTGGATTTGTTTGCGAAAGGGCGCATTATAGCGATTCGATAGCAATGAGCCGAGCACCATTAGACTATCCTCCAGCTGGCCAATGGTCTCGGCTGTTGTGTCACCGCGCAGCAGCAGCTCGCCGCGATTGTTGAAGCTCATGAATTGGAGTTCGTGCACGGACCACTCGTTGGTCACCTGCTTGAGCTTGGCCTCAATGTCCTTCTCCTTCATGGCGCTGATGCAAATATCCTCGATGTCCTCCTTGTGCTTGAGCAGCGGCGCCTCCAGTATGTTCTTGAGCGAGAAACCCTCCGAGTCGAACTCGAAGATGTAGCGAGTAACATCCATGATCCGTTGCCAATGGCGTGGCTTCATGGCTTTATTCGCCATCAACTCCAATAGCGGACACATGTCATTGAAATCGTCGATGGTCTTCTTCAGAGCATGGAAGGCGGGCCATTCCTTCAAGCCCTTGGGTAGCTTGCGACAACGGTTCTGGAACTCCATGAGCTCATTGTTGATCTCCTCAATGTCGACCTCGTTCCACGGTATATCGTAGTAGCTGCTAACCCTATCGATCACATCATTGTATAGCTTGTAGAGTTTCTGCAGCAAATTGAGCTCCTTGCGTATCTGGCCCAGCTCTGGATAATCGGTTTGTGGCAGACCGAAGAGTTCCTCGCCGCTTTGGTACGTCTGCAGGCGACGCCACATGCCCTCGAAACGATTCTGGAACAGTATCAGACGGTCGGAAGCCTCGCGCGGCGTTAGACCCGCCTGCATGGGTCCCGCTGTGCGATATTCCGTCACATAGGCAATCTTATCCTGCTTAAAGTTGTCTAGATTGCTGCGCAAATCACTCTGGAACGCCGGCTGCATCTCCAACAGTTTCACCTGCGCCTGCAGCGCTGCAGAGAGTAAGTTCTGAAATGTTGTCCGCAAATTGTCCACCAAATCGAATTGCTCCCGCTCCACCTGCACCTCATAACGGGTGAGCACATTGAAGGCTTCCTGCGAGTAAGAAAAAAAATTTAATAACATCTAGAATTTGTGATGGTACACTTGGAACGCACCTCAATGGGATCTATGCGCAACTCCATGTCCACCTCCTGTTCGCGTATCTTGCTCAGTGTCTCCATTATCATGCGCACATCGTCCAGGTCACGTATGGGTCGGTCCAGTTTACGATCCATCTCATTGATCACCGCATACACATAGTCCATTTCCTTCTTATATTTCTTCTTCATGGCTTGGCCAATTTTATGGTTGCAGGCTGAAAAGTGAAACAGATCCAAAAACTGTTTACACCTTACTGGGGCATACGCAAAGCCATTAATCAATGCAAAACTCTAGGCAGGGGGCTAATTGATTTGCGCTCTCGTATTTGAATTCGCATTCATGCAACCAGACGTGGCAACATGGACCCACATTTATTTGCTCGGGCTTCCTACGGCACAGCTAATGCGGCAAAATAAATTTGATTACCTAATTGGAAACCAATAAATTTGAATAGCTGACTGCTAAGGTCTATTTGTCTACGACTCAATATAAGTGTGTGTGTGTGTGTGCTGGATGTATTGTGTGTGTGAGTGTGTGTGCGCTATTGTGTGTGGGTGTCAAATTTATGATGAATAAACTGATAAATGTTTAAGGTGTTGCCAAAGGAAATCAAATTAACACAACCCAGATGTCAAAACAAGTTGCAGGTATATATAGGGAAGCGACTTGAAATGGACTAATATTTAAATTTAAATAAAGTTTAAGAACTTAATTTAATACAATAAAAAAATCAAATTCCATTTTCAGTTTTAATAAAATCTAAAATCAACATAATAACGTTAAGAAAATCAACTTTAGAACCTAAATCTTATGAAATTTTATATAATAAGTATATGAATGAAGATTTCCTTCACTATGATATTTAAAATTTGTAATGGGATTATACGTTGTTTATCAAACTCTAAAGTCTACAATCATTTTGAAGCACTCATTCTTACACTTCACATATACATAAGCTATAATGAGTTATAAAGGTCTAATGAATGTTCTCTATAAGCAATACGATTATGAAATTATACATAATATTAATAATATGTTATGGGATTATAAGTTTATCAAACTCTACTATAATGTCTCCAAAAATTCTCTAACAATAAGCAATAAAAAGTTAAGTTATAAGGTTTTAATGATGAGTTGAATGATTATAAAATTATATACAATATATGGAAATTATTGTTTATTGTTTTATAATTTGTTTATCAAACTCTAATGTCTACTATTATAATGTGTCCATCATTCTTTATCAATAAGCTCTGCACAACCCATTCTTCTTACACTTCACTATGACTTATATAGTTTTATTGATGAGTTGAATGTTCTCTATAAGCAATATTATTATGAAATTAAATATATACACATAATATATACAGAATATTTACAATATAATTATGTAATTCAGCTGAACTACTCACACTTGATCTCAATGGCCAAACCATACTTGAGCCTCTCATTATAGACCGCTACGCACTGCCCGAAGACCTCCATGTCCGGCTCAATTAGAAGGTTCGCATCTAGTTCAGCCAGGCAGCGTAATGTGGACTCGAACTGTTGCAGCCCAAACTCCATCAGCTGGCGTGTGGTGCGATCGTTCTTCCATAGAAAGTGATACGGCTTCCAGCGTTTGATGTAGGTTTGAATCTCGGGCTTGATGTTCTTGGTGCAGCTGGAGAGCTGATTGAGCGCCTTAGCCACTTCTTTGTTGTCCATGATGGCCGAGTAGAAGCTCTTGAGCATGTACGGCATCTGGGGCCGTTCCTCGGAGGCCAGGCAGTAGATTTTGCGGCGTCGATTCTTGGAGCCACCAGCGGCATCCGTGTGATTGCGTCCGACGCGCGGCTGCACCGTCATCGAAACTTGCTGCGGTTGGTAAGACAAGATTTTTGAGAACATTGCGAAGCTATTTAACGGTGTGGTACGAACCGGCGGATCCTTGCCGCTGGTCCACTGCGCCACACCCTTCGCAATGCCCGTGATATTCTTGCCAGCCGTCACCAAAATGTCCTGCAGCTCGTCCAGACTCGGCTTGATCACCACATTGGGTATCTGCAGCTGCGCGTGCAATGCAAATATCGGCTTCTTCAATGCCGTCTCATTCTCATCGGCGATGAACCGACGCCGCAGTGTGTCCAGGGCCGCGCGAATCACCTTGATCAGCACATCGATGACCTTGCGGCTGTAATAGCGACGCATCTCGACGACAGCATTGCAGACCATGTCCTACGGCAGACCGGGAATATATTAGCTACTCTACTCTCTATGCTAAGCAATTTCTCCGTCCACCTGCATGCCCTTGGGCAGACTGTCTGTGGTGGAGAGCAGCGTCAGCGGATTCTCAAAACAGGACCACAAAATGCTCCAGTCCTGCTGTTGACCGCCAGCCCCTCCGCCCGATGTAGCCCCACCCGATGTATTCGCCGCCGAAGCTCCAACTGCACCGCCTTCCTCCGCCTTGCGTCCGCCCGATGCGGACTGGTCGCCCTTGGGCGTGGCTATTGAAGAGAGATTTGCATACATTGAATCGAGTTGAGCTGCATAGCAATTGCAGGACTTGCCGTCGAACAGGGTAACCACATCATCGCCGGCAATCTCCTTAAACGTCTCCGTTGCCTTGTCCACCAAACTAAGAACTTCCTCCACTGCCTCCGAGACCATCTGACTTTTCCGATTCAGCTCGATGGCAGCTTTTCTGTGGGCGACAAAAGGAATTTTTAATAATATTTAGACAGTTGCAATTGCTGAAATATTTCAATGCTTAATGGAAGCGCAAATCAAATACGAATACTCAGGTGAATTTTGATTAATGTTAAAGCTGGGGTGCACACTCGCACACATTCTTTTATATGCAGATCAAGTTTTGTATCTATGCAAATGAAAAATCCCATACATAAATTAAAATTGATAAATTCAATAAATCACACAAAAGCTGGCAAAGTCAACCGCAGGCAGCTAACTTGATGGCAAAGTTCAAGCGAATCTTGTTGCCACATGCCACACACACACACACAAACACACACACTCACACTGACACACACACACATATTCATAGCTGGCAGGTAACAAATTTACCTGCATGCCTCCTCGCTGCGTTCCAGAAATTCATCAACTGTCCAGATTTCATCGTCTGCAGCAGGAAATAAATGTGCAAAGTTTTCGAAAAGCATAAAATTAAATAGAGACCCAAGTGGGATGCCCAAATGGCAATTAGAAAGGGGCTCACACCTGCTGGCAATATCTGCAGCGACACCTCCTGCATCCACATGAGCACGTTGAGTATGCGGTTCGAGTAGATGTCGTGCACGCGCGCCACCAACACCTCGAAGGTCTCAATGGCCTGCTTGCAGCGCTCATAGAATTGAGTCCAGTTCTGGTTGGTCCACTGCATGGGAAACAAAAACAAAAGCAACAAAAAAACGGAATGGAACGGAACGGAAGTGCGATTGTCAGTGGCACTCACGTTGATGGTGTGCAGACCCGGCTTCAGCATGGCCGTCAGACGCACCAGCTGGGGCAGGAAGAGGGGACGCACCTCCAGCTTGACAGCCTTGACCGTGGACAAAAACATTTTGATAAGGCTCTGCGGAAAGAGGAAAAATGGAAGAGTAAGAGACAAACTGCGAGCAATTCAAGCTGCCACGCCTCACATTCAGCGAGTCCTGTATGGTGATGAAGTACTGATGGCGACTCATCAACGTGGCAGCCACAATGGGCAGCTCGATTTTCAGCTTGGCCAGCATCTTGGCCTCGCGAATCAGCAGCGGAATTGTGGGATGCAAGTTGACAAACAATCGATCGCCCTGCAGACAGAGCAGCGGCTGCAGCAGGCAGGCATCGGCCACGCTTATGTCCTGGTCCAGCCAAATGGAGACTATCTCGTCCTCATACTCCTGCAGGACGCCCATCACATTGTTGAAGCGCACGTCCAGATCTCTGGCCAGGGGCAACGTGCTGAGCACTGCGTGATCCATCACAGCATCCATCAGCTCCGACAGATGCAAGCGCAGGGCGCGACACCAGTGGATTCGCCCAGCGATGGGCGGAAAATTGCGGGCCAGAGGCGGATCATCGCGCTGCCGGCGAAAGGTCTTCAGTATGCGATCCACCTCCTTCTCAACGTAGCGCAGTATGCGAGTGTACTTCTCGTCCATGCGGGTCAGCGGTATCTTCTCGCTGACCTTCTCGAAGCGCACCAGAAAGCGGATGCACTGGGGCGTCTCCCACACCGTGTCAAAGTCTCGCTCGATGAGTGTGGCAATCGTATCCTTGAGCGAATCTGTTTTGCTCATGAATCGATCGAAGTCGTCATTAAAGTCTGCATTGCGATGGTCCAGGTAATCGTACTTCTTCGATGTGATTTCCTTTTTGGCCTCCTCGAAGTGATTGGAGGCATCCTCCAAGGCCTCTCCCAGCAGCAGGCCCTCCAAGCGCCGCTCAAACAAATGATTGTAATCGTCAATCAGATTGAACATATTTATAATTTTGGAGAGACGTTCGCAGAACGTGTCGAATTTGCCTAAAGAGAAAATACAATTAAAAATTCATTTAATTTATAATATTCTTGTTCACTCACCAAATACAAAGTTTTCGGAGAATCCAAATGGAGTTTGATGTGGCAGAAATGGCTGCTCCCTGACTGTATAATAGGTCTCATGGTAAATATGATTCAACTTGATGCAGTTGCTCAATTTGGTGCGTATAAGAGTTCGATCTTGGGACCAAATTGTTTCCTTGCAGCGACAAGTGATGTAGGATTTGCATGTCTCAATCATTTGGTTTGTTATCTGCAAAAAATAATTGTTATTAATATAATAAATAAAATAAATAAGAAATGCTAGAAATTAAAATTTAATTGCTTAAATTATACATATATTTAATAGATATATTATATTTATATTATTGTTTTTATTTATTTATTTAAATTTTTACACATCAACTTATTTATTTTTTTATTTTCTTTTTATTTATTTTTTTTTTTTATTCATTTATTTAAATTTTTATTTTATATTATATTTTGTTTTCATTTATTCACATTAAAAAATAATTATATATTTAATATATCATATTTATACATTTGTTTTTATTCATTTATTTAAATTTTTACTCATAATTTTTTTTTATTTTCTTTTTATTTATTTTTATTTTTTTATTCATTTATTTAAATTCTTACTCATCAATTTTATTTTATTTTATATTATATTTTTTTTTATTTATTCACATTAAATTAATAATTATATATTTAATATATCATATTTATATATTTGTTTTTATTCATTTATTTAAATTCTTACTCATCAATTTTATTTTATTATTTTATATTATTTTGTTTTTATTTATTCACATTAAATAAATAAATATATATTTAATAAATCATATTTATTATATAATTGTTTTTATTCATTTATTTAAATTTTTACTCATCAATTTTATTTTATTATTTTATATTATTTTGTTTTTATTTAATCACGTTAAATAAATAATTATATATTTAATATATTCATATTTATATATTTGTTTTTATTTATTTATTTAAATTTGTTACTCTTCAAATTTATTTTATTATTTTATATTATTTTTGTTATATTTATTAAATTAATTATGCATATTTGTGTAGATTTATTTTAAAATATTCGTCTACTATTTAGAGTCCAGTTCTCATTTCATTAGGGTATGGAAAAGGCTTAATTTCTATTGCAAAAAAAACCCTTAAAAAATGTATTTGAATTAATAAACTGCAACATCTAAATTGATTACAATTTGTAGCTTTGAGCAGCTATTTGAATGCTCAACAGGCCAAGCAACTTATTATTTATTGTAAATAACTGATTTGACACGTCCGTACAATAGACCAAAAGGTCAGCGGACAAATAATATCCTGAAAGCCGCAGAGGTTCCATGGCAATGTCGAGAGGTAAGTAAACTCAAAGCACAGGAAAACAATCAATGCGGCATCCTGAATCAAATAGACAGGTTTTTAGCCAAAGTAAGGGCCGCTAGGAATGGCAGCACGAACAACAATTTCAATGCGATTGAGCAAAGTGCAGCTAAGTAAATGCAAAAATCATTTCAATTTACATTATTTTTAACCAACAAGTATAAAAATATTATATAAACAAATAGAATTCGATTTCAGGTCCTTGCACTTACCTTAACCATCAGCGCCGAAGTCCGTTCGGAAGTGTTGTAAAATTGGGAGACACTGTAGATCAATCGCACCGTCTGCAAGAGACTCAATATGGACTCCTTCATGCTGACCGGGTCGTCCAGATATAGCGAATGGCAGCACGTTTCCATGGCCTGTATGAACTTGGAATTGTCACGCGCCTCGTTGTAGCAGAAGGTTATTTTGCGATCGGTCTCCTTCCACTGGCGCATAATCCTCGAGCCGGCGAGGAAGAGACAGTGCAGTGTGAACTGCACCTCCTTGTCCTGCAGGTGAGCCAGCAGCTGGGAGAATTGAGCGCCTCGCTTCTTCCAATACTCCAGCTCGTCCTGGGGTCCACTGTGATCGTTCTCCTTGCGCAGCTGCTCGCTCTCGCCCAGGATTTTGAGTATGCCCTTTGTCCAGTTGTTCACCCGCTCCTCCAGCTGTGCGCAAAACTCCTGATTCTTGGCCATGTCCTTCACCTCATCGACCACAACGCAGCCATCGAACATGTCGCAGCCATCGGCAAATACGTTATAATGATCGCAGACCTGCTCGCAGACACGCAACGCACTGCAGAAGGATCGCAAGCCCGGCAACAGCTGGCCCTTGATGAGTCCGCAGCTCACATCCTCCTCATCGCCCTCGAGGCTGGGGAAGGCCAACGCCTGCATAAACACAAACTCCACAATGCGCTCGATGGAGGTGACCAGGCCAATATTCTTGGCATCGATGACGCCACAGTATCTAGTTGGCAGGCGAAAATATTCAATTACCAATACCCTCAGGCAGTGTGGGTGGGTCTTTATACATATATGTGTGGGTGTGGGAGTGTGTGCGCATTGCATAAATCGCCGATAATCCATGTGCCAACAAATAAACCCAAAATTGGCTATTCTTAGATAAGAGTTTTTGAATTTGGCCAACAAAAGTGAAACTTATGAAAGATAAACAGAAGCGCAAACTGAAACTGAAAACAAATAACGAATAACGCGAGTAGTAGACTTAAAGATACCCAGTGAGTAATCAATTGATATTTGTTCAAACATCAGACTTGGATGTCAGAGCGAGAAAGCAAAAAACGAATCTAGCCGACGGGAATATACCCTGTAAGCACCATAGTGCTAATGCATATACCCCATTGGCAATAATAACAGGGTATATATTACTTCAGCCACTTACAAATCCTTTTGAAAGCCCTCCTCTGGCAGCTGCTTAGACGTATTCACGCGAAAGATATAAATACAGACGCCAGTAAAGGCACAGGTCCAGCCATCAGTTAGGAATAGTTTCTTCTGTTTGGGCGGAGGCAATCCGCTGGGCGAGGCGCCACCTAAAAGAGCAAGCATATTATCATTAGACTGGAATATGGACATACATATATTATAGAGCTAACGTACCCTGTGGCGTCTTTGAACTACTCGACGCCATGCCCGTACGTGAGGGTCCCGGCTTATTGGCATCCACCACGGGCGGCGGCTCCGGCTCGTCCACCTCTTGATAGAACCAGAGTAACTTGTTCTTCATATTCGGCAAAAAGAGCTGATTGATCTCATCGAGCTGCGTATTTAATATATAATAGTAGTCTAAATGATTTGTTGCCATTAAAGCTAGTTAAAAATGCGCTACCATATCCCCTTCGAATATATAATCCATGAGCTGATGCCGCGGCAGCTGTGTCGCATCGATCAGCAGTTGGAAGGTGAACTCCAACCGGGGATCCATTTCCCCGCGGCGAGCCTTGCGTTCGCATTCTTCGCGTCGACGCTGTGCTTCGTCCGGGTCCATGGCCATAGTTTTTTATTTGTTTTCAAGTTCCAATAAATGGAACATTTATGTTTTTTCCGATATGCAATCCGTTGAACCGTTGAAGTACCATAAAAAACGCGCAGTAAAAATTTAGCAGGTGCCGCAGAATATTATTTATATTTTAATTATTTATACATGTATATTTATTTTATTATTAAAAATGTTTAATTAAATCAATATTTATTTTAAGGATTTATTATTCATTATTTTTTTATTATTTTTGATATATTTTGTAATATAATTTATTTATTTAATATTTTTATTTTAAATAAATTGTTTATTTAATTTTTTTATTGTGAATATATAGTTTATTTGTTTATAGTTTTTCGCCATTGCAAAATTCAAAAACGGGGAAAGACCAAAAATACATTAGTTTAAAAAACAGTTCTCTTGTTGTTCTCTTTTGTTGTTGTGCAAATTAAGTGCAAACAAAAACTAGTTGCCGCAATGCGTTCAAAAATATGTAAATACATATATTTATGCAAAATACAAAACTACTTACAGCAAGATTTGCCATAACAACAACTAGAACAACTTTTACTTTCAACTTTTACTTTTACTTTCAACTCTTACTTCAAAAGTGCAGCTAGAAAAAAAAAAGAATAATAATATATGTTTTCTCAAAAAACAAACAGTTATCTATTGTTTAAGTTTGTTGTGTGTCTAACTAAATATTTAGTTTTAGTTATTGAAAATTCGAGTTTTTTCTGCAAAGAGAGTGGAGCATTCCGGAAATGGCATTACAAATGTGTTTTAAAAGAAACTTATAAAAAATATATAATAATAATAGGTTGAAGATTATATTTACATATACATATATTCATACAAATATATATATATCGACATCTTTATATATGTATATATAAATATATTTATGTACATATCTAATTCGTTAGCCAAATTCCATATTAGCTTGGTTCAACTACAGCGCATAACCATATAATTTAATATACAAATTTATTTTTTCGCTTTTTACACCAGTCAAAGGATTACAATAATCAGCCAACGAGTACAAGGCGCTAAGAGGTTAATATTACAATTTGTACTGAAGCAATAGTTATTTATTATAATTTTGTGACAAATTGAATTGCCCACTAATTGGTTAATTAGTTAGTTGGTTGTTTGGTTTTGTTTAATTTTGCTTAATCGTTCAATTGGCACCTGTAAAATGTCTCCTTCGTCCTCCTCCTCTTCTTCGTCCTCGCTGGCACTGCCTGCATTTTCACGCATTGCCAAAACATGTTCGACCAATTTTTTCTTTTGCACAAACATGTTGTCAATAATTTCACAGAAACAAAAAACAAAATGTAAGTAATTTTATAAATTTACTATTTTTGCAATTCAACTTTCTATCTCACAACTATTATGCACGACTATGAAAATCAATGCAATAACTTTATTGAGCAAACAAAGTTGCAGCGAAATCGAATTTCGCGCCAGTCGTCATGGCAACAAAAAGTCTCCAAAGCGACTGGCATGATCACTTTTGGCGCCAAAATTCAAACTATTTTCATAACCACAGGGATATTTACTAAATTATTTATCCAATTCAAAAGCTTTTGTAAAATTAAATACACTTACATAGTTAGCACACATTTTAATATCCGTTAAATACAGTATTTTTGTCTTGATAAGTTTCTTTGAACATTATCCTACACTAAAACATCGATTGGAAATAGTTTCGATATTTATACACATCGATACACATTTATGAGTGCATCATAACAGAGACAGCTCTGTTAAATTTAAATATGCAAGTGTTTGTAATTATTTATTTGTATTAATAATAATGACATAAATTGTTATTTGTGGCATTTTTTTGCTTAATCTTACACATAACACGTCATCAGTATATTTTGCGTTAAGAAACCCCTCCCACTTCAATAAATATGTATATAATTTTAACAACTGTTAACTTAACAGTGATAATTGAGAGCAAAACGATGAACTAGATGAACGAAAACTTGTTCGCTCAGTTGTGTGAATCGCTCCGTCGAGTTGAATGATTCGATACAACTTTAATCTAGACGCGTGTTGTTCTTTATACAGAAAAATTGTGGAAAAGTGCCGAAACAAATAAATTAGGAGACTAGTAACAAATTCTAAATACCCAAAATAGGTAAGTTATGCGTTTTACATATGAGTGTAATAAAATGCTGTGTAAATAAAGCAATAAATCGTGTAATAAACGTGTCTGAAACACAAAACTGCAGCAATGAAAAAAATCAAAATGGCGTAAGCGGTGCAAAAAAGGAATGAGCAAAAAGTAGCGGCATAAGAGCCAAACAAAATATTGTAATATATAGTGTATAAATATGTGAATAATATATTAAATCATAATTTATATGTGCATATTTATGTATTTTTATGCTTCCTCTTCCCGGTTACTTCATTAAGAGAGTTGCCGCCATTTGAATCATCACCATGTCGAACGCAGATGGGCAGTACAATCAAGGCTTCAATCAGAATCAGGACAATAGCCAGGACTATAACGATGACAATGACCAGCAGCAAGAAGATGACGACCAATACGATAACGATCAAAACGATGGAGACGACGACTCAAATGTGAAGATCGGAAACGTTGGCGAGAGTCCCAAGTTTATAAGACTACGCGGTCTACCTTGGTCTGCAACGCACAAAGAGATTCTCGACTTCTTAGTTAATGTGGAAGTGCTTAATGGATCACAGGGCATACATCTGGTCACCAGCCGATTGGATGGCAAGAATACAGGCGAAGCCTATGTTGAGGTTGCCAGCCAAGAGGATGTCGAAGAGGCACGCAAGCTAAATAAAGCTAGTATGGGTCATCGATACATTGAGGGTGCGTCGGAACTAAAAATCATAACTTAACATGATATTAAATTGTTATCCTTATGCAATTATAGTCTTCGTGGCAACTCCCAAGGAGGCAAAAGAGGCTATGCGCAAAACAGGCGGTCATGGCCATGCCTTTGTTGTGAAACTTCGTGGATTGCCCTACGCTGTCACGGAACAACAGATCGAGGAGTTCTTTGCCGGTAAGATCATTACCCAATCCTGGCGTCCTGTTTCTGTTTTAATTTACATATATTTAGCGGGCAGAGAAGAACTCATTGTTAAACGTACCGATTCGAATGCATGTGCAAGCATATGTATATTTATATTTATATATATATATGTACTTTAATAGATGTACATATATATTATACTTATATTTATATGCATATTTCAATGAAATATTCTATAGCATTGAGCTATGAATTGAGTGTTAGTCTTGGGCTCCACCTAAGTTGTATACCCAAACGTCTGGGGTGTTAGCATCCAAGGACCAGGGGTCGTTAAATGCTCACACATCAAGAACAATACATTATCCACATATTTTCCATTTTACACACACACACGTAACATTAGTTTTTGTCTAACCCAGTACAAACATTTATTTCTTAAATGTTTTTAGGATTGTTAATATAACAAATATGTATATTCCAATCGATTAAATATATCATAATGTTAGCTTTTTATTTCTTTTATTTATTTATCTGTCAAATATTTATTAACAATTCTAATGCACAATCAATCAGTCTGCAAGTCAAGCATATTTATTTCCACGTCGTTTCTCGCTTATGTGTTTTTGAAAATGCCACCCTTCAAATTAGGTGGCCTACCAGGAACTCCCAAAAGTTCTTTGTGAGCATCAACAAAATGAAAAGACAAGCACCACTTCTCTAAAAAAAAAAAAAAAAGTAATTTATAATATCGCCCACTCTTTCTTTCTCTGTATCTATCGTTAACCTTGCAATACATATATATATGTATATATATCACTATATATTTGTATAAATCTTTGTTGGTTATCGTCATGGGCAGGGTTGGAAATCAAAACGGATCGGGAGGGCATACTTTTTGTTATGGACAGAAGGGGTCGTGCAACTGGGGAAGCTTTTGTTCAGTTCGAAAGCCAGGATGACACTGAACAAGCCTTGGGCCGAAATCGGGAAAAAATTGGGCACAGGTGGGTCTCTTACACATCATTTATTACCAACTACAACAGCAACAACAACAACATCGAAATACATTCAATGGTAACATGAATAAAAAAATAAATAAAAATGTCTTTAAATTGTTGCAATCATGTCAGCAAATTAAAGCAAAATGCTAATTTTTATACGTTCCTATTTCAGTGAAATATATATTGTTTTAAGCAACAATTACATTGTGCATATATATATCTAGTTTATATATAGAGCACAGGCTATGGGTGCAAACGAACAACAGATAACGCCTTATTAACCAGAGAAAGACTTTGATAAGCTATATACATGCTTCTATATAACATTCCTCTACCCACTTGTCTATTCCTTTAAAGGATAAACTTGAATAATATGGATTAATGTGTTATTAACCATAGCAAACCTCTCTATCTATCTATCTATCTGAATTTCTTGATTGATTAAGTCTCTTATTTTTCTCAAGACAATTTGAAGTAAAGTCCTTTTATGATCTTTTCTTTTTCAATGCTCTCAGGTATATTGAGATATTCCGCAGCTCCATTGCTGAGATGAAGCGAGCCACAGGCGGCGGTGTCGGTGGACGACCAGGACCATATGATATCCGTGATCGAGGTGCCAATCGCGGTGGAAACGACTTTGGTGGACGCAATGGTAAGTGTGAGCATTGTGAGCCCTAAAGTGGGTCAGTCGAAACGCAGCTATTCGTTGCTTGATCCGATTCACTTCTATCATATACAATATTTAATATATAGCTATAGTGACTAATGTTTGAATGGACCATTGTCTATTTGCAGACTGGGGCAACAACAGCAACTTTGGTGTGGGCGCCAATAATATGTTGGGTTTCAACAATTTGCCCAGTTTAATGAACTCGGGTAATTTTGGTAATAACTCCGGTGGCGGAGGTGGTGGTGGAGGCAACAACGGCAATTTTGGTCAAAACGCCGGTAATTTTGGCAATTTTGGTAACGACTTTGGCGATTTTAACAATTTTGGAAACAATCGCAACAACAACAATGGCAACAATTTTGGTAAGTCCGAAGAAAAATCTATGGAAAATCAGAGCAATTCCAATAAATTCAATAATTACTGGCTCTATTATTGGTTTCGTTTAATTTCTGATTAATTGTCATAATAATAAAAGATTATGAGTTAGTTAAGTTTTATCTTTGTCTTGGCCTATTCTCTCTATTAGTTAAATTCGTCTCATGCTCTTTTCAGAGATATTTTATTTTATTTTGAATCTAGTCACTGTTCTTAGAGCTAAGCCAGCAGATTACCTAATTCTAAATAACTGAGTCAACATATCGTCTAATAAAATGCTATATTTGCAGATATGCCAGGAAACTTTGGCAATAACGGCGGTGGCGGCGGCGGTTTTGGTAATTTTGGCAACAATTCAGGTGGCGGTGGCGGAGGTGGTTTTAACGGTGGAGGTGGTGTTGGTGGCTTCAACAATGGGGGCGGCGGCGGTGGTTTCAACAATGGCGGTAACTCCGGCGGCGGCTTCAACGGCGGTGGCAGCGGTTTTGGCAACTTTCCCAACAATTCCGGAGGTGGTGGCTTCAACAATGGCGGTGGCGGCTTCAACAATGGCATTGGTGGCTTTAACAACGGCGGTGGCGGCTTCAACAATGGAGGCGGCGGTTTCAACAACGGCGGCTTCAACAATGGTGGCAACTTTGGATCGGCCGGTGGCAACTTCGGACCCATTGGAGGAGGTCGCAACAATGATGTAGAATATTACACTATTCACATGAGAGGACTGCCCTATAATTCATTCGAAAATGACGTGTTCAAGGTGAGTGTTAAACTCCGAACAGCTGTACGGATCGTTTAAGCTAATATTCCTTATTTTATCTTACAGTTCTTCGATCCCATACGTCCGGCAAACGTGCGCATCAATTACAATAAGAAGGGCCTGCACAGTGGAACCGCTGACGCCTACTTTGATACGTATGATGATTCGCAGTTAGCCATGAAGCGGCATCGCGAGCAAATGGGCTCCCGCTATATTGAACTCTTCTATGATGGCAAAACTCGCGGCGGTGTTAATGTCGGTGGTGGCGGCTCTGGCGTTGGAGGCGGCGGTGGCGGTGTTGGCATTGGAGCTGGCAATGGTGGCGGCGGTGGTGGTGGTGCCGGAGGTGGCGGTGGCTTCTCTCGACGTATTTAAACGCTTCCCTTTACATTAATTCCATAATTTTTCATACGTTAATGTAAACGCAAGTATTTTATAAGTTTGTGGGCCACATTTAAACGGCGGACAACTATCGAACGCACCATAGCAGATACCACAAGGGCCAGAGACCATGTCGCTTGTGAAAAGAATTGGGGTGTTTCAATTCTAATGAAACCACTCACACACCCACATACACACATATTTTAAATAATTTAAGCAAAAATGTATCTACAATCTAGACGGCCCCCGTCCTTCACGTAGGAATATAACAAGACAAACGGAATAGGAACATACAAATGTCAATTTTATTTTACTTTCTGAATCAATGATCCTGACATGACAACAACAAAAAAGAAATTGTAAACAGCTATTATACAATAAAATTTATAAACCAACAAATACATTTGTATTGCATTTATTGATAGTCCTGACTGGACTTTTAGATAGTTATAAGATGTAGTATTGCATAATATTTAGAATGAGTTATGATACGATATGAAGATGTGTACAAATAAGGAAGGATTTTAATTGTTCACAACAGTCGTTTGAATATAAAAACAGTTTGTACTGTTCATTGTTTTTCATATTTCGAGGTCCACATCATACTAGCCTGATGTTAGGTCTCATCTAAGCATTCTTTTCTTTTCAAATAAATATTTGCACGTATTTGCCCACAATTGAAAAGCATCGTGGCAAGCTCTCTCAGTCCACGATCAACTTGGAGAAGCAAGTTCTATTTCCCAGACAGTACCAATTATAGGTACATATATATACTATAGCAATCCAGATCAGCAACAGATCATACTATATACATACATGCAATACTGTAGACTTGGTCAACAAACGTCGCGGCAGTTGCATTATTGTTTTTCTTATTGTGGCGATCGCGCGCGCATTCCGCAATACTAAAATTCTACGGAATCCGACGTGAAGGGGCAAACAAATTGCAATTTCGTTAAACGTCGCCCATAAATTAGTCGAGCGCAAGTAAAAACAATTGTTAATACAGTAGAAATAAGTACATATATGTATACTCATATATAATGTGGAATATCTAAAGCAAATACGGTTTATTTATTGTAGCGCCGTTAACATTGCAAAGGGCAAAAAAAAAGTGTCAATTCAAATGGGTTGTTATTGTTTTTTCTATCCACTCTCCAGGTGATAAATGGGGCTGGGAAAAATATGTTAACTTCTAACTCAAAATAAAATATATAATATTGCGAGATCTACTTCTAATGAATGGAGGTGTTACAACGAATGCCAGTTGGGAAAAAAGCGGTATTCCCTCTGAGAAAATATTACAAAAAATTGATTACTCTTCAATATACATATAAGAAGCAACATTCAAATGTATGTACGAACATTTTTATTCTTTCTATTAAATTTCATATATTAAATTAGCTTGCTAATTAAAATTTTGTTTATTGAATATGGGTAAAATATATACTTTTCTATTTTTATGTGTATAGTAGAAGTATACTAGTTGTGGTTGTGTATTATAAAATATCATATAGAAATTCCAGACATAATTTATATGTATGATATGGTATTTATATAAAACTCAGCACAGCCCATATATTTCCATTATGTACTATATATTACATCAATCATATTTCTAGGAATTTCACGCTATTACAATTACAATCTTAATCCAATTAACGATAGCGAAACTAAATTGATTTTTGTTTCATAACACATTTCAGTTTCTTCCACCGAAATGAATATACTATTGGTATATATCTCTGTAATGTCAGATAGATAAGTTACGCTTAAGAGACAACGTCAATGATAATTTTCGCTAATTATATGTCAATAAAATATGTACGAGACCCGAAATAGATAATGCCGTCACATACCAGACCGTAAAAAGCGGTCTATACAAATTCTGATCACACTTGGAAGATCTGCTTTTGTTCTTGCTTGTGGGTTGGGTCTTTTATTACTATCTGGGTATAATAAATTCACGTGACCAAAGAGGAAAATATGAACATCTTTTTGTATACCCAAAAATTATAACGCTCTAATCAGCAATATCTATTTACCAGGTTATTTATGCGCTTCACGATGCGACAACAGACGAAAACTCAAACTCAATTGTTTGACTTTTTTGCCTTTATCTGATTGTTGAGGCGTGTGTGCAAAGTTTATTTATGAAAGTACTGGTAATTTATAAGTCAAATCGTATCGTGTTTAAGTTTGCAATTTCATATTTAAGTATGTGAAAGCACGATAATCCAGCACGAGTAAACCTTAAATTTCACATAGACAGTTTACGGGACATTAAATCAGTTATACTAATCTGCGGGCTATATATAAAATTATATATTATTTATTTCACTTTCATAATATAAAATATTTATTCTAATATAATTCTTAAATGTAAGTTTAAGAGATTTTGATTTTTTCTACAAAATTTTACTTGAAAAGTAATTAATTTTTTAGTTAGTTTTAAAATATGTCAATAGAATTTCGCTTGTAAAATTTGCTAAAGATTATCAGCTATTATGAATTTCAATTCTATTTAACATATTTCTATCATAATAATAAATATTTGCGCATCGTCTCTCCTCTGAACGAAACGCACGTACTATTATTTAATGTGACAATTATAATAACAATAAAAATGATTGAAATTTACACAACAAGCGTGAATATGTGATTATATGAAACATTTAGAAATATGGCCAAGCTGTAAAATGTAGCTATACGAATTACAATTCTGAATACGGAACACTCATAAGCAAAAATGTTATTAATCGTAGCATCATTAACTGTAGGTGTGATAGTATCGGTGGTAGTAGCTATAATTAGTAACTGTAAAGCACAAATATCAGTTGGGATAGCAAAGACCTGGTGCCCTTGTGTGGGGTGTTAATTAATGTGCTGAGAACTGAGCGGTATGATGATTCGATTTCAGTTAATATGGAAATAAATAATATATGAATACCGAATTTATGGCAGCAAATTAATTTGAGAATTGTTACACAAATCTAGATTGCTGACAATTCAGCAATATAGTGATGCGATTTTAATTAATATGGGTATAAATAATTTATATCGAATTTATAGCAGCAAATTAATTTGCAAATTGTTACACTCGTCTTGCCTAAATTAGATTGCCGTTTGTTAAATGGAATAACTAAAACAAAAATCCCCGACATTTTTACACTATTCAAAACCACAATAGTTTCACCAATTAAACAAAAAACAAGTTGCTTAACTATGCGAAAGTCTGAAAAATACATCATTGGGACAGGTCTAGCTATTATAGATTAAAATATATTGATTCTCTCTTTACGGGCGCCAGATTTATATAAATGAGAGTAAAAGAACATGTATTGTTAAGTTAATAAAATAATATTCGTCTTAAATACACAAAATAACCTACATAAATAATCTAGCTTTGCAAATTTCAAGTGAAATTTCGGACGAACGCGAGAGAAATTCGAAGTCAATTCGAAACGGAGAGCCAATAGGAATATCAAAATTGCTCGAATGCAAATCAGCTGATCAGCAACGTCATCAATCGAAACGGAACGAGCTGCCGAACTGACCGAAGGTGATAACCGGGTCCGGCAGCAACCAAACTACCTAACAACAACAACGATGACAGCAACAGAGGCAGCAGTAGCAGCAGCAGCAGCAGAGCTAGCAGCACCGGCGGCGGCGACGACAACGACGACGACGACACCGGCAGTCAATGTCAGAACGCGAAACGGCGGCGTTGACAACGGAGCTGCTCTAGAATCGCTCTGCCAGCTCGGGAAACTTTCAGCTAATACGCAAAGTGAACGTGGCTAATAGCATAACAAAGAAAATTAACCGAATCAATCAAAGCGTCAATCAAGCGGAATATGCGCACTCACAACAACAACAACAACAACAATAGCTAGTGTCTTGGACAACAGCAACAACAATAGAAGTGAACAAATTAAAACACGCGCTCAACAGGTGACACAAGTGCGATCAAAGGGTGGTGCAGAAGAGGGGATTGTGAATTACGGGCTTTGCCCAGTTTTCTATAGCCCGCACAATTGGCTTCATTGTTGTTATTTTAATTATATTTAAATGCCAGTAAATTATGTACTGTGTAAATTATTTTGAACAAAACTGATTGATTGTATTTTATATGCTCTGACATGCAAACATTTGAATGTGTTTCTAAACTACAACTAAATATTAGACACGCGTCTTTTAACATTTCTAATTCATTCAAGTCATTCCCTTCAATCTGTTTTTAACAAGAACATTCCAACACTTCAACTTTTGCTAAGCAAAAGCAAAATCAGTCTACCCTGAATTCCCACTTTCAACGGGTTCAGAGTATAAAAAAAAAAAACAAAAGAAAAAAAATACTCTACGTATGAGTGTTTAGTGAAGCAGACTTGTTAGGGCTCAAGAGCCAGCTTAACATTTAGTTTGTTCAAATCTTTAAGAGCTTTTTAATTAAATAAACTTGAATCTTGAGCAGGCACTTTTATACGCCTATCGAACTTTCCCATTATAGATCATTCATAATAGGAAACGCAAAATGATCGTAATCAACTGATCGGCTAAAAACTAACCGCAAATCTGACTGTTAATACGATTACAATCGAAAACAAGTAAATAAGTAATAAACAAATAAAAATCAAATCAGCATGATTTACATAAAATAGATTTATTAAGTACATAAACTATTTTTAGCACCTGGTCAAGTAAAAAAAAAATACAATCTATAGAATTGAAACAGTCAACAATAATTTGTTGGATTTTCGCACTGGCATAAAATGAAATATAAGCCGAATGGAGAATCGATAATAACATAAAGAAGCTAATGTATATATAAATATATACATATAGTTAGTATGTAAATGACACACATTTGAATAAGTTCTTTAAATTTTTTTATACATATTTAAAATTAATATACATTTGCTTCGAAAGCAATATAAAAATCGTATAAAATTCGAGTGTTTGTAGCTCATTATCAGCGCGCGGTTGTACTGAAAAAAAAATACATGCAAGTATATAAAAAAAATATCAAAAAAACAAAACTGGCTAAAACCGCTTTACACTTGTCTTTCTGCTGTAACGCAAATATAAGCTTTGTATGCAAATGCCAGAGCTAGACATATGTAAGTGTATTTACCCTCGTCGTATACTCGTAGCTGCTAAAAGTTGTGCGCCTGTTTCATAAATCTTTCAAATTCGTCGTCATAATGCTGACAAAAGATTAAGGCATTTTAATAAATCTTCGTAGGTAGGCACGAACCTGCAAGTGTTTGCTTTAATTTTTTAACTATATTGCTATTGTAAATTAAAGCCCGTTGGGAACTTGGCATTGAAATTTCTGGATTACTCAGTTTTTGGTATACGATAAGACCTTTGCCGGAGTATTTAGTAGGGAAATGGCCGCGTGAGCTCTCTCTAGAGCAAAATAATGCACAAAGATAAAATTCTATTCAAGTTTTGTTTTCTCAGTGTGTTCTCTACGTTATGCGATCTCATTTTGAGTAATTAGAGAGTGCGCAAGATGCTTTAACACAGCTCAACAAGATGCGTATCTTACGTATTTTTGCAATAAATGTTTGAAGACAAATAAAAGGCTTTAAATATAATTTATTTAGAAATAAGTAGATGATTTGTTAAAAACAATTCGAGTTCGTATTACGAATAACTTTGTCAACACTTTAAACAAAAAAATTAAATTACATTACTATAAATTATGAAAACGTTCTCAAAACTGTATTTTGCTCCATTAATCCTGTTCATTAGTGTAGACTTCACGCAATACAAGTGTACTCTGCATTAGATCAGCAGCCTTCAACGCAATGTTCTCCTTAATTCACACTCTCTGCATGTAATCTTTATCATATAGCATTCTACCTCTTTCACTCTTTATCACTCTCTCTCTCTTTCTCCCTCTCGCTCTAACAAGCATAAAACTTGTTTTGCAACCCAATTCACAGCTAATTTACATGTGGGGGCGATCGTTGGGTGTTTAGTGTTAGTAAGCGAGAGAGAGAGAGAGAGAGAGAAGAGAGAGTGCTAAATGGGGGTGGGTATAATGTTTGCTCATGCATAATTTAATTAGCTTAGCTAATAAAGCAGCTCATATACAGTTATTTACAATATGCTATTTATTTTTATATCATTCCAGCCAAAAACAATAAATACACGACCATAATATATTGGCACAGTTAATTAATTCCAAACAGGAAAAAACAACAACAACAAATAGAAGAAGAAGAAGCAAAAAAAAAACAAATAATTGTTGCTAATTTCTGTCTGTATTTTGCGTTAATCCAGGGCGCAGATAGCACAGATAGAACAGATAATGAAACTGTGATACATTTGACAATTTTTGTTGTCGTCGTTCCTAATTAAGCCGTCACACACTCAAGTGCGCCACTTCAAATAGCTCGGAACACCCCGCCCACAATCTCACCCATTATCGCAGTGCCAAACAATAGTAACAACAACAACAACAACTAACAGTCGTAGTAGAAAACGAAGAGGAAGAACTATAAGAAGTGAAGAAGTGAAGGTTTTTACCGGTAACCAGCGACGCGACGCCAGCAGCAGCAACAACAACAGACGCGCTGTCAACGCCGCCGTCGGAGTCAGCTGCTCCGCAAACTGAACACATTTTCGTTTTTGCTCGCTAGAGTAAGAGTGCGTGTGTGTGCGTGTGCGTGTGTATGTAGGAGAGACTGAGAGCGACGCATCGCGACGTTGACTGCACTCCCGCTCAGTGCGCCCAACTTTCTGCAATCGAGAATCGCGGCAGAGCTTGGGATGTGTTGTGACTGTGACGTTGCAGCTCTGCCGCTGCAAAGGAAGTCGATCTTGTGACTCGCTTGGTGCAACACAAAAGTGCAGCTAATTGAATTTAATGCACAAGCAAAAGGAATTTGATTTCATTTTCACATGTGACGCATACGCAGAGCCCACAGCAGAGCCAAACGCAATGCGGAAAGAAAGTGCGAGTGAAATAACAAAGCAAAACGCGAATCTGCACAGTGAATGCAAATCCAAAGTAAACAACGCCAACAAAAATACATAAACAAAAGAAAATCAGTGCAAACAGTGGAATTTCAATTACAATACATTAATATTCGAGGCAACAGCATCTTATTGTGATATTGCAACATGTTTAACAATAGTTCAAACACAAAATCAAATAAAAATGGACACGAATCTCTGCTCCTCGTGCCCTCGCCGAATCACACGCTGCCCCTGCGCACGTGCTCCAATGCGTCCTCGTTGCGCTTCAATATGGGTCACGACCAAGAACGCGACAAGAGTCCGGATGGTTCCGAGGAGGGCCTGGGATATACGCACACGCTGGTGAGTTAAAGAAAAAAGTGAAATTGTTTAATATAAGTAATTTGACTATCATTTAAAATATTTATATTTTTTAAAGTTTGTCTGGATACTTTTCAATATAATTTTAAAAACCCCTAATTAAGAATGAAGGTAAAATATTTTAGTATTTACAGTCTCAGAAAACACATTATTAATCTCTGTCACAGTCGAGCTGTGTGTATACTTTCTATATGCCCGACAGATATGATTATATAGATTTGTAATCTTATTTATTTTGGTTTCCAAGCGCGACCACATGACTTTCCAGATCATATGATCAGATTTACGAACACAGATCGAACACATGATCTGGCAGGCTAGGCCAACAAGACAACCAGTTGAACAAAGACAAATACTTATGTATGTACTCCAACTGGGTTTCTCTCGCCATACCTGTTGGTTAGACATGACGTATCATATACATATATGCATATACATACATATTCATTTGTTGTATAAATAATAATTATTTAAATTTGGCAAGGGGTTCCCCCAGCAACAAAAATAATTCAACAGTTTTCAATATATTATAGTAGTAAAAGTAACAAATTACATATTACTATCATTATTCGGAATTCCAGACAAATGAAGCTTATAGTATATGTATATTTAAATATACAGTTAATCTGTCCAGTCGTCGCATTTTTATGCTTTTGTTTTGGTCTTTCTCTTGCTCGGATCAACAAGCGTAGCACTCACTCTATATTATGTATACCCATAATTAAATCCAGACAGTATTTAATTTTGATTAGGTACCACCTTTGTGTTTATTCAAAGCCATAAATCTAATATTTTTAAATAAATATACAAATACAAATTTGCATCATCGACATGACAAATTAAGAATATAGTCATAATTATATTCGAATTCCCTTTAAAGTTGTTTGACCTTAGCGCGTTGCTTTGTTGTGGATTCTGCGAGTGGGTCATCAGCTTATCTGTTTGCTTTAGAATTCTTATGATTAAGCGTTTGGTGTGTGATAAGAAACAATTAGCATGCGAGACCTCGTCGCCAAAAATAACATAAATATAAAACAAACATTTACACAGATCTCTCTACCGGCTCTTGAAAGCTGTCAGAGATCTCTTCTTTAGCGATTAGCGATTTTGGCACGCGCTCATGATGATCTACATGATCCCAAGCATAACTTATTTACATTATTTAAGATGGAGCCTGAGATTTCTTAAAATCTTTTTGCGCATTTAGCAATAGTAAAGAATATTTTTCTTATAAGAGTACGAAAAGAGTATTTAATCTTCTTTCATGCTAGGTATATGTATAATTTCATAAATATTGCCAGCGCCATATTTCTCAGATTTCTATAAAAATTAGTGCAAAAATGTGCTACTCATAAGTTATTCATAAATTATTTTATACTTTTATAACGTCTATCGAGTTGATTAATTGATTTAGCACAACGATTGCAATTTAGCATTTATTGCCTAATGAATAAACAAAAGTAGCTCGCTTTTAACCCATTGTTTTTATGTTGGCTCAGAAGAAATTGAAATCGGACTTTTAATAACTCGCTATTTACTTTTTACGTAAGCCTAGTTGATAACGGCTATTTCCGTAGCTCATTTATTATTATTTTGACATTAGTAGGAAAACCCAAATTGCATATTCAATTGTTTCCCAAATGCGCTAACTGTTTGCAGTTGACAATATCATTAATATGGGCATTACTTGGGAATCTTTTTAACTTGCCGACAATTGAATTAATGAAATGTTTCTTATTGCGCTTCAAAGCTGTTCAAATTCATTTTCAATGTTTACACAAAGTGCAATTGGGTATATTTCTATTTGATATCAAATGAGGAATACTACATGAGGGTTGCAAATCGTATAAATAATGTTAATATGTAGTTAGAAGACTGATTGCAATAAATTTGGAAATGTTTATCGAAAATCAATTAAATATGTTACTTTATCGTATATCTAGAGGCTCACAATCAATAAAATCAAAATGCAAATAAGGTGCTCTTTGTGAACTACACGACGTATGAGTGATGTGAACGTTAACAGTATTCATACTCTTCTCTAAATTAAGACAATGAACATTTGTTTCTTTAATTGTTAAATACAAAAACTCTTAACAATGATAGAACAGTTCGAAATCAAATCTTCGGTCTTTGTTCGAAATAATTTCACATTCAGAATCAAATTAGGTATTCCTTTAATAATATATAGACTACTTAGGCGATTACTAGAATTAGAATTTAAATGGGCTATCGCTTTTTTTTCGACAGTTTACAGTTGTTTGATCGTTGATTGTTGGGGCTTATCTGGCGTAAGCTCCGTAAGCCATCATCATCAATCAAAAGAACTTCCCTATCGGCAATCACTTTGATTTAGGAGGGGCAACGATTGAGGCGTAAAATCCGAATCGATTTGATTTTGCGGCTGCACTCATTGATTATGAATGTTTATGGGCGATTTATTGTTTAATACAATTAACAATGTGCTTTATTGCGGGGCCTTAAAAGCTGTCGGCAGCTACTTCGCTACCAAACAGTTGGCTCGGGCCATAAATGTGAATTGCATTTGCGATAATATTGAATTCTTGATTCTACTTACATAAGTTTTGAATTTATCTCGAGAATCTGTGCAAATATTACACGATTACGTTATTTGTTAACATTTTTAATTAATTTTTGCACAGGTGTTGTTGTTGCTGCCGCTATTCACGCCTTTATCTTGGCCCGAATATCGGGATTGGTAAACTGTTGAACGTGAGATCTACGGCTGCGGCCAAACATCTTCCATGATCTTCAGTTGCCCTGGAATTGTGGCCAAGTTCACTTTACTCTGTTATTGGTTGTGACTTTTTTTTGTATCCCGTAAAATTAAAAATCAGCAAAATAATGTTAAAAAGTAATCTTAAGGTTCGTTAAATATTCGCAAAAATTAAAGCTGAATTTTAATTTACATTTAAAAAACAAATATTGAACTGAAATGCATTTCTGTTAAATATGGAAATATTTAGTCCTACAATATATGATACTATGAACTTATATACAAAGATCTGATTTAAGAATCATTCGAAGGAAACAGCATTTATTTTAAAATCAGATATTGCTATAAGTAAAGTATACTTAAATACAACAAAAAAATCGGGTTTTAAGTATTCGAAAAGATATTCCTCCTAGAAATCGAACGATGCTGAAGCAATTGACCCTTTGGTTTCTTATAACACTTTATTATAAATGGCTTAACATTGCAATGCATTGATTTGGATTCCGTAAGAGACGAGCCTTCATTTATCTGTGTAATAACATAAATAATTCACAAATTGTCTACACTAAAATGGCAGCACACAACACTATAGAGAAATACAATATTTTGAACTAAAAGTATAAATAATATCCCCTATTATACTTATAAGACGTATACTATGCAAGTATATACAAAATGATTTATGAATGTAATGGAAGTGGCAAGCAATTCAATTTTCACCCCTTAATGTGAATTGATGTCGTTGAAATAAACTGATATAATGGGATAATAGTTAGAGTCCCACCATATGACGCAAAGGTAACTGGAATTATTAGGCGACAATCATCAATTTTTCTAGGCATTTCTCCAACTTATTCTCTTCCCTTATATTCATCTGTAGAAAGATTTTGCGAAGTAGAATTAATATGACACTACTATATTGGAACTAATCAATTTAAACTTAAATTCTTAATTCAGGAACTATTTAAATATTATTGAATATATTTCTGATATTCGACTAAACAAAAACTTTAGTAGGTGTTACTGTTGGACACAAAAAACTTAATGATATACTCCATATTTTGAAAACAAGTCGAAGCGAATTTTAAAACTCACATATGTATGCATATACATGCATATATTCGTATTGTTTCATTCATTATTCTCATTATGTATAAATTATATTATATTACATAGAAATTGCTTTACAAGTGGGGACTTCAGCTCTTTCCGTTCCTTTTTCTTTCTCCCTATCTCTCTGTCTCATCCATTTTTCTCAATCTTTCTCTCGAACCATATATTCCCAGCTATATTTCATTCTTTCTATCGTTCTCTCACCATCTATCTACGTATTGTCTTCAGCTTTCTGTGCTTTTATATGACTTTCTCGAATATTCCAAGCCTGTTTCTACAATTTTTGTGCTTTTCACACTTCACTGAACTACCCACTTCAGCACTGTCGCGTGTACTGATCATTGAATCATATAACTTTGTACTCTCAAATGTAGGATCTATAGTGAGTAGAGTGATTGCGTAGCTCTTGTTGATCACCCAGTACAATTTGCGATAGTATATTCAACCTATTTAGGGTTAGGCACATCATTAATGCCGTCATTTGGACAGGCGTCGCACTAAATTGAGCAATTCAATCAAAACCAAACTTTGCACTGCGCTCACGACACTTACAGAGCAGCAAAAAAGAAAAATCTGAAGAAAGATACATTTGTATCTGAGAAAATGCCGCATAGACAATCACAGGCATGTGACTCGGTGCCATGTGCATAATCCACCTACACACGTACATACATACTGAAAAAAAAAAAAAAAAAACACTTGAAGAGTTTAAAGCAAGATGATGTCGGCGAAAAGTCGACTCAATTCGAGCTGCTTAAGTGACAAGGCACAGTGGGGCAAGATGTACAGCAAATTAATAAAAATAATTGAAATACATACATATATGCATATATAAACACAAGCAATCAAGAATGTGGCTGAGCAACAGTTTTCATAGCCTTTGCACCACTGTGCGTCGTGGCATTTTCACTTTTGCTCTAGCTCAGGCGGCACAAATTATTAAATTTATGAAATTTTATTGATGTTTTACACACAAACTTTGACCGCTTGAGTGCGATTGTTTGTGTTGGTATGCGTATGTATTTGTGTGTTGTGTGTGTGTAGAGGGAGGGGATAAGTGCATGTCGGTTCTAAGCACTTGAGACTCTGTGCCACATTTTATGTAGAATCTTGAGCTTAAGCGAAACAATATCGAGACGAGTCTGCCGCAGATTCAGTTCAGTTCTAAACTTGATGCGAGACGCACGCAGCTAAAGATACTTTATCTGACGGATGCAACAGTGCAGTAGATACCAAGAGCTAACACGGGAAGCGCTTAATTAGTGCCACTGCTTAAGCAAAGCGAAGATTTGGTTTGCCAGCAAAGGCCCGCAAAGCCATGGCAATAGAGACGATCGATTAACTAGTTTTTAACCTCGTGCGTCGTATCGATATCGCGATACTCTCTCTTCAGCTATATTCACCCCACACAACACACACAGATACCTAGATACATATACTACAAGCAGCCATGGTGTACTTTGCCACTCGCGATAATCGTGATCGCAATGGCAAAGCCAAAACCAAACAGCAAGTCGAACGAATCATACACGATGAAGAGTTTGGTGAAGAGAATGTCGAGCTGGTCGACTCCGAGTGGGCCGATTTTGAGAAGTTCATTCGTCAGTTGCGCCAGAGACGTAACAGTAACATATCCATGGAGACGGAGCTGCGGCATGTCCAGAAACACCCGAAAATCAAATCGCAAGCATTCTATCCGTGTCCGCCGCCAGCCGAAAATGGACCCGATTCTGACTCATCCGATGATGATGATCCGTTTGGATATATCGACACTCTTGTAAGCACAATATATATATTTCTATATACCCAACCCGTAGGCATCGATGTAAACGATCGACGAACTCGTATTAATCTATTTAAGTAAGCCATCCGCTTAAGTGATAAGATTTCTTGAACTAGTTGTACCTGGTAACCGAAGCGCCAACAGCGCCTTATCTTTATATCGGATATGAATAGACCATTCACCCAGCAATACAATAACAATCTGTCTGCTTCTTGCGTATATATCAGTTATATTGATCTTGCTCACTTTGGCAATGTCTGATGTGTACAATTATGATATTGACGTAGTGATAGAGCAACAGGGAGAATACATTTAAAGTCTATTGCTCACAGATTGATCTAATCGTCATAATCATAAATCAAGAAAAACTTTCCTAACATTAAAGATAATATCACTTCACTGTAAAATACGCATTAACACTTCAAAGAACAGAACAGAGGAAAATCAAAAATGGTTTAAGAGTATAGACTCTTTCCTTGCTTCTCTTACAGTCAAAAGTTAGGGTATACAGCGACAGCGACAGTGTTCGGATATTTGTGTTTGGCGTGTTTTCCCTTTTCGAGTCGATGTGCAGAAGCAATGAAAAATAATGAATGAGAATGCAGAGAGGTGCAAAAAATATGCTGCTATTTTTAATCGGATTATAATGAATAATATTTAGCGTTTATTATAAGTTAAGAAATTATTTCATTGTCGAAGGTAGTAGGTTGCAAGCGAAAGGGTAACCAGGCTAGCCAAAGAAAACAAATAATTCAGGTGTACTCTAGGTTGATTAAAAAAAAAAAGTATTTGAATTAATGGTAAACTCATTTTCTTGCTGTTAAATGGAAATCAGAAATTTAAAAAAAAAGAGTCAATGATAAAAAACTTTATAGTTTTTTCTACCAAATTTCAACAATATTTATTTATAGGAAATTGTGAAAATGTTTAATGTACTTGAACTTCTTAACAATGGGTAAACACTTTTGAGAGTATATTAACAATTTATTGTTTATATTCGACGTTAAGAGTTTTCGGGCGCAGCTGGTTACCCTGGGCAATGCACAGCGTCTAGTGTGTGGTCAAAAGAAAATTTCAATAATTTTTCAACAAGCGGAAAAGCTCGCGAGCATGTCCGTTTTAGTTTTAAAAAAGTTTTCCCAAAGATTAGAACGCAGCGTCGGTGTCGGACAAATGCGTGAAAATCAATAGAAAATACTAAGGAAAATCGTTGCAAATTATTGCGTGGATATTAATTGAAATAAAAAGCAGTGAAAATATGCATAAATCAGTGTTAATAGATATTTGATCACCGATGAGAATTGTGCTGAAATCTTTTGCCATATAATCTGATTGTAAAAATGTTAAAAATAATTGCGATAAAACTTACAAATGTTGACGGGGCGCGCCACAAGGGCAGCGACATATAATTACGACGACTTGCAATGTGAAAAATCAACGGCAAGAAGAAGCTGAAAAACTAAAAATAATTGGCAACAAAATGCGAAACAGAAATTCGGCCAACAGCCACAGGCATGTCAAAGGCCGTAATACAGATCTAACCGACTGACACGCAGCACAACAAAAACAACAGCAACAAAAGCAACAACAGCAACATCAACAACATATATAAGATCAATACTATCTATACTATCTAACATTGAACGATCATAGAACAAATCGCATTCGTCTATTCGAATTTCGAAATTCGTAGCGTATTCAAATTCGGTTTGCTTCATGTTCAACAACAGTCGCACGCACCAGGATGAGTACATTCGCGAATACGCCTTCGAGCCGGAGCTGCTGATCAATCGCGAGGAGTATCTGCGCGAGGAGCAGCGCACCCAAAAAGCACCCTCCACTCCCGTTCGCCTGCGCTGGGATGAGGCCATTGCCAAACAGAAGCAGAAGCAACAACAGCAACGCAAGTCCGCTGAGACAGCCAGCGATGACAAGAATCAAATTGAGTTCGAAATTGAGGCGTTCTACTATGTAAGATAATATAACTAAATAGTATTCATTTGTGGAACTAGCTCTCATTTAGCAAACAAAAAATTCAATTTGAACTTGACTACGAAAACAAATCAACAAAATTATTAGTGCCAAAAATTGAAATTAAATCATTGAAGTTAGATCGAATTTTATCTTGAAAATAAAGCATTTTGCCTCGTGTGTATATCGGGAAAAACAATCATGATTGCAACTGTCGAGAGTTCATGAACTTGAGTTCGAAAATTAATCGTTGTTTTTTGTGAGCAAATGTAAATTCAGAACTCCAAGTGAATAGAACTAGCTCACATTAAAAAATAAATAAAATAAAATAAAATATTAGTGGCATTAAATTATATTCCGATTTTTTAGGATTTCCATTATGTAAGGATATTCGAAAACTCGAATACAAGTTCTCAGTTCTCTAGAACTACAGTGAACCAGATCTATTTACAGCAAAAGGCTATGCAAAAACTGCAATATTCTATGTTTCTCTAGCCAATGCAGACATATATATGTATGTATTTTCCCAGGCGACAAAGACCTTCGCCCAGACCTCTGGGAAATTAGCTACGTGGCTCGTTTTTCTGCTATTTTATTTTTGTTGCATTTCTTATATTTTCTTTCGATATTCTCTTTTTTCAATTTCTTTCTTGTCGCATGCCTAATTATTTATATTTATTTGGCTTTTGTTTTGACCATGGCGTATATGCTGGGGACCTTTCGTACACGACTTTCAGATTGCACTGTCAATGAATTTTAGTTGTGGGTTCTACAGACTGACTTTAAATTATAATATTACAAGTACTGAGTTTTATCAGTCAACAACTTTTTATAGTTTATATTTCGTAAAGAAGTTGCCATGAATTAATCAAAAATAATTTATTTCTATTTGCTTTCTATAATTTCATACATATTACATACATCTATGCATATGTCCGCTCTTTCTATTAAATTTCCTAGCTCACGCAAATAGACTATTCTCATATTATTCGCTCTCTTATATTTTTTTAAATCATATAAATATACATATATATCAAAGAGCATTTATCTGCGTAATCATTGTCAATTTCTTAAAATATGCGAATTTTATGTTTTTTTTTTTTTTCGTTGCTATGCTCTCATCCATGAAATGGGAATTTCCGCAAATAAGAATCATTTCGTGACGAAAATTCGTTGCTTATTGGATATGCGCTCTCTTATGTTATTTTTTATTTATATGTGTTTTTTTGTTTCGATTGGCTTTTTTATATACCCTGCATATTTTGTAAATGACTTTTCTAGGGTATGATGTGCAATGAGAATATTAACTTATAATATACATTTATATTGCAATCTCGGGATCGACTCATTCTATGCTGTCATCTTAGAATGTGGATTTTTTTCTGAGAGAGTTATTTTTTAATAATTTCTGGTATCTACTAGTCGAGCACCGTCGGCTAGAGCACTCTTTTTATATTGTTTGGTTTATTTTAAAAGACGAGAGTTTTCAAGTTATTTATATGTATGGGACCTTTGGCTGCTGCCAAAATGATCAACAAGTGAAACGAATGCGTTAGTAAGTGCTTGGTATTCTTGGAGGATGGTGGACAACGTTTATTTATATTTAATTTCCATTGTTTTGTACAGTTGAAGAGGCATTCAACGAAGCCCAATAAGTATAGAAAAATATATAATATATCATTTGTATGCTTATAATTGTTATTAATTCACAGATGTATGGTCGTTATACGAAAGATCTAGGAGAATTTGCTAAAGATGAAGCCAGAAAACTCAAACTACTCGAAAAGCGAAGAAAGCAAGAAGATAAACAAAGAAATAAGGTAAATTCTAAATATAAGAACAAAGAGAGTATGTATATATATTTATAATTTCTTTAAAAAATTAATCTTGTGACAATCTATATATTATAAACGTGCCTAACGTACTGAGCAATATATAAATACTTAAGGTAAATCATACAATTTTTATAGACAACCAAATTCCCCATATACTCTATATATTCACTTAACATCGAAAATTATGCAAACTACTCGCATTCATGAAATTCACAAACGCCATTTTCAGTCTGCACAAGAATAATTTGGCATAGATCCCAATAGATCCCATTGACAGTGGTAGCTACATACAGTACTACATGTAATGCCCGACTAAATATCTAAATAAACATATATATGTATATATACACATATATGTATGTATGTGGTATATATACGTATGCTAAGATCATTTTGAGCGCATCGGTTTATAAAGCAGCAGTGCTGGGAAATATTTACAGGAACTGTTGGGCAAACGAGCGACGCGCATAAAACGCATCTCATCATGGATATGGAAGCATACATTTGCGCGGTTGGGCGAGGATTGGGTATTCCTGGCCCTGCTGGGCATCATAATGGCCCTGCTATCTTTTATCATGGACAAGGGCATATCAATATGTACAAATGGTAAGCCCACGGCCAAACATTGCACTCATTATATCTTCCAGTTGTATTCTTATTGATTCACAACTTTGCTCACATATCATTATAGCTCGTATTTGGCTCTATCGCGATCTTACTTCACAGCCCTTTATACAGTATATTGCTTGGGTATCATTGCCGGTCTGTCTAATATTATTCTCAGCCGGCTTTGTGCATCTCATCGCACCGCAAAGTATAGGTAAGCGCCGAACTAATTAACTAACTAACTATTACTAACTAGTGGGTTTGTAGAAATTGTCAAGTATTTGTTGTGCATAAATAAGATTAAACTTTTTTTTAGTACTTAAATAGTTTTGTTGTTTCCATGTATTTCGATTTTCTCAACATTAAAATATTTTGCTAGCTCTAGAATTTGTAGTTATTTGAGTTTTCCAAAGCATAAATAAACCAAAAACTGAAAACTATATTAATTTTTTTACTTACTTACTTACTTCGATGGTTGTTTAGGATTCCAGAAGAAAAACTAGACATTATATTAAAGCAAATGATTATTGCTACCAGTTTTAATTAACTATATATATGAAAATAGATTTCTGTACAAATTTCTTAAAACTAAAGAATAATTCAAAATATTAAGACATAATCTTATATATGTCAGGTGGAGAATCTTTAAAAAAAAAATACGATTTGAATGGAAGTATACCCGTTTGCATTTGATAAAAGCCCCTGTACCACTGCAATCCGGCAGCTGCCCGCACCAAACGCACTTGGCACCTCCAATAACAGAACTATCCCAACTAAATGTCTATATGTCTTATACTCAAAACTGACTACCCCATAAATGAGCACAACAAATTTACAAATTTAAATTGATGTATATACACCCACTTACTCACTTACCAGAGCACTAAGTGCATGCTAATTGCAAATTCTAGATATATCAATATATTGCATTTTATTGAACTTCGACTATGTATAGGTTCCGGTATACCTGAAATGAAGACCATACTGCGCGGCGTTGCGCTGAAAGAGTATCTCACATTTAAGACATTAGTGGCCAAGGTAATTGGTTTAACGGCAACTCTGGGCAGCGGTATGCCATTAGGAAAGGAAGTAAGTATAAGAAATTGATGCCAGATAATGGCACACCCACTCAATCACACGGTCACACCCATACACACAAACACACTCGCACACACACACCCATTCACACATTTTGGAAAACTCTACAATCGAAAAAAAATATATACAAAACTAACCCCGTCTTTAGGGTCCTTTCGTACATATAGCAAGTATTGTAGCACAATTATTAAGTAAACTCGTCACATCATTCCAAGGCATATATGAGAACGAGTCCCGCAACTCCGAAATGCTGGCGGCTGCCTGTGCCGTCGGCGTGGGCGCCTGCTTTGCTGCGCCCGTAGGTGGTGAGTACTAGAGTTGATTGAGTAGAATTTTAAAATGCTGAGACACGGATCGATCCATTCGACAGGCGTTCTGTTTAGTATTGAGGTAACCACAACGTACTTTGCGGTGCGCAATTATTGGCGTGGTTTCTTTGCGGCTGTGTGTGGTGCAACGGTTTTTCGACTGCTGGCCGTATGGTTCCAGAATGCGGATACTGTGCGTGCACTGTTCCTCACCAACTTTACCACAGAATTTCCCTTCGATCCGCAAGAGCTGTTTGTGTTTGCATTGATTGGGTAAGTCCATATGTTGTCTATTGCCTTTTCAATCTAAACTCTGAATTCAAATTTTCATTTCAACAGCTTTGTTTGCGGCTTGGGTGGCGCCACCTATGTGTGGGTGCATCGTCGATATGTGCTTTTCATGCGCTCCAACAAACGCATGAACAAATTTCTACAGAAAAAGTGAGTACTTATCGATTAGTTATTTTATTGCTCCGATTGCTGTGGCTACATTTTTAAAACATCGATTGCTTCATTTTCGTTGAATTCACTAATTAAATTCAAACACATTTGATTTTCTGTCTTTTAGTCGCTTTCTGTATCCCGGCTTTCTGGCTCTGTTGGTCTCCAGCATTTCATTTCCCCTAGGCACAGGCCAGTTTTTAGCCGGGGAGCTCAGCACACACGAGCAGGTGACGCAGCTGTTCAGCAATTTCACCTGGTCGCGCAGTGATCTGACTGTGGAACAGGCTGCCGTTGTCACGCACTGGATGACCAGCTACACGAGCGTCTTTGCCAACCTGGTGATCTTTACCATCTTCACGGCAAGTGAATACATTTCTTTCTCAATGTCATCAAATACTCATTGAATTTGTTGTTGTTGCATGCAGTTCTTCTTTTCCATCATAGCGTCCACGATCCCGGTGCCTTCGGGCATGTTTATACCGGTATTTAAAATTGGCGCCGCATTTGGTCGCTTGGTGGGCGAACTGATGGCCTCCTGGTTTCCACCTGGCGTGCGCTACGGCGGTCGATTGTCACCCATTATGCCAGGTGGCTATGCCGTTGTCGGCGCAGCTGCCTTTTCCGGCTCTGTGACGCATACGGTATCCGTGGCTGTGATTATCTTTGAGATGACCGGACAGATAACCCACGTAGTGCCCGTGATGATAGCCGTGCTGGTGGCCAATGCGGTGGCATCGCTGCTGCAGCCCTCGATCTACGACAGTATTATACTGATTAAGAAGCTGCCGTATCTGCCTGATCTGCTGCCATCCAGTTCCGGCATGTACAGCATCTTTGTGGAGGATTTCATGGTGCGGGACGTGAAGTACATTTGGCATGGCATCTCCTATCAAAAGCTCAAGGAGGTGCTAAAGATCAACAAGACGCTGCGCTCCCTCCCACTTGTGGATAGTCCAGAGAATATGATACTGCTCGGCTCTGTGCAGCGGTATGAGCTGATCAAGATCATTGAGAAGCATATTGGACGGGAGAAGCGCATGGAAGTGGCACAAAAGTGGCAAAAAGAAGCCGAAGAGCGCGCCCTCGAAGAGGAGAAGAAAAAACAAGAAGCTGAGCTAAAACAGCGTCGACCCTCTCGCTTCGAAGTGCTGCCCGCCCCGGACATACTCAGTCTGCGGCAGATAGCCAACGATGAGATGTTGCCGCCCAAGAAACGGGCGGAGACACTGCACAGTTCCTTAACGCCACGCAAGTCCATATTGAAGAAGACCAACTCCTTCAACTTGAAGACCTACGCCCCCGCCTCGCCGCACAGTCCTAGCATTACGCCGTACACCACGATAACAGGCAATTCGGAGTTTCGTATACGGTCCGCATTCGAGGCCATCTTCAAGAAGTCCACCACGCTGCAGGATGTACAGCCAGATCCAGAAATGGGTTCCATGTCGCCGGCGGCCAGCAACAACGAGGTGCAAGCGCAACGTGCACCCAGTGCCCCCAGCACACCCGGCATATCCAAGAAGGTTCAGTTGGTAAGTGATACTCACAATACGTTCCTATTTCACATTCTGGGGTTATTCGTGCTTAAAATAACTAACGGAGTTCAGCTCCTCGATTCACTTTGTCTGTTGCGCTTATTTCTGTAAATATATTTGCATTCCAAGCAAGCACAAAACAATTGGAACTTTGTCACCGATCAGATCATGCTGGTAAGTACATAACAATTGCATCGCTTTCCCCCAACGCATTCGTTTACTATTTGGTATTCTGATGAACCTCTTTCTCGCTCTGTGTCCGTCCACCTTCACCTATCCCATTCCATATCTGCAAGCAAGTAAACCCTATTACAATCAAATCGGAGTCAGCCCAAAAAATGGTAACAATTATTAATTTATAATTCAAATATGTATATAGCTAGATGTCTATTTAAACTTTTTTTTTTGGGTTGAGTACAATTGTTGGAGCATTTCTTAACCATAAAGTTAATTTTTAGATTTTGAAATATTTTTTTTGATTACATTTTAATACATTTTCGGGAGTGGCTGTTCTGTATATCGGCATCAGCTCTAGTGCTCGCTCGATCTCAGTATATTGCTAAGACTATACATATATATAAAAGTAAGCTTAACAATCTCCGCGACATATTATATTTGTGTTTAATATTGTTGATCGCAAATTAATATCAAAAATATAACGCTTTGAATATGCCGCCCGATAAGGATGATACAAATGTTACCATAACAGACACAACAGATTCGTATAAACCAATTAATATGCCGCTCAACGATGTGAATACAGATAAGACCTGCATTAAATACAAAACAAATAAAGTTTCAGATATTAATAGACAGACCCACGAACCGGCTACTGTGTCCCTTCTAAACGAGAATCACATAGATAAGCAAAGAAATGTTAAGAAAAAAATTCAATTCAGCTGCGATGTGAGAGTTAAAGATTCGGCATTGCATGGCTATACGTTGGACAAGCTATCCGATAGTCAAGAATCAAATGAAATGGGTTATACGATAGAAGATGACGATGATAACTTGAATGACGATAACGAACAGACGGTAAGTATGACTTGTTCTCTGTATATTTTGTATGAGTCTTTCTCTTATTTCAGTGTCTTGTACTGTAATCCATACTAACCGATCAATTATTTCTATATCCGACATTTAACCCAAAACTCTTTCTATTTCTATTCTCTCTATTGCTTCCACTGTACTCCGTTCTTGTAAATATATATACATATATTTATTTATATATATGTAAATCTCTTAATGCACAAACCAATCAAAACACATTAAACAGAGCACGATTACAAAAAAGGCGAAGTCTGTGCAATTGGTATGTATATATTTATAGATAAAACCATCGATAAAAGAAATGCGTATAGAATTGCAATAAGAATTGAACTAAAAATGTTGACTTTGGCGCATTCCTCTCTTTTAGCCAAGGGAACGTGTCATAGACATGTCGCCAGAGGATCAGAAGCAATGGGAACTGGAGGAAATGCAGAAGCCCATCGATTTAGAAAAGGCACAGATACATATAGATCCATCGCCCTTTCAACTTGTGGAACGCACCTCCATACTCAAGGTGCATTCACTGTTCTCTATGGTGGGCATCAATCATGCATATGTAACAAAAATCGGACGTCTTGTTGGCGTGGTCGGTCTCAAGGAGGTAATTGCTTGTGAAATACTTATCGTGCATTAGCTAATCCAAAATGTTTACTTGACAGTTGCGCAAAGCCATCGAGGACATCAACAGCAATAGTTTTGTGGCGCATCCACGGGACGAGGAACTCAACTCTGACTCGAAACCTGCTGCGGAGAAACCTCTGCTGGCAGTTAGTCCAAGTGCTAGTGACAAAGCCGTTGACATGACCATTACCTCAATGGATTCGGCGCTCTCCAATTCTGACAACTGTTCCGATATTGAAATGGAGCATCTGAAGTCTCTTGAAACGCCAGAAACAGCGCGGACCATGCCGCCATCAGAAGCAAATACAAATGCAACAACACAAGACACAAACAAATCTGTTTAAACTAGGTTCCCATCTGTAGAAAAACAATATATACATATATTTATATATATTTACTGTTAGCTACGGCAACAATGTTTGTTAAATGCCGCTGTTAAATTTCTTTAAAGATACTGTTTAAAGCTAAACTAAGTAATAGCATAATTAATTAATTAGTTGATCAAGTTGTTATGTATTTATATCTCTCGCTAGTACATAAAATCAAAGATATCGTGATCTATATTTAAGTTGCAGCCAGTGCAAAATAAATATTTTAAAATAACTAAAATGAAATTTCGAAACATATATTTAGTCATTTCTTTGATTTTCCACATTCATGATATAATAAAATTACACAAACAAAATTGATTTTGAATTGGCTAATATTGCCCTGAACCCATTGAAAATCTGAATAATAATAATAATATACAGGAGTGGCAGACCGCATGATACTTTAATATATATTAATTTCAGGGCAACATAAAGTTGTTGACATACTTTAAGGCTAAGTAATCCTTAAATCGGAACCCTCGTAATCTGATAGATGCGCGTCACTCCAGGCGATCTAGATAAACAAAGCAATTTTAAACTTGTTTACATCATCATAATATGTAGAAGATTTTATAGTAACCCGTTCTAGTCTGAAACAATTTATTTGATAAGTAAACTAAATTTCTCTGATCTAAAAGTCGAAAAAAAAATTTTTGTAACATAAATTATGTCCCGTCGAACTCCCAGATGTCGGTCAATTCAAAACAAAATTTGGTCGAAGTTATGCGTGTCCCAATATTCAAATTTTATAAAGTTGAGATTTAATAATAAACTAGTGAGGCCAGGAACGAAATATGGCATATTTGAATCTGATAATGAACACTTTTTAATATCTATGGGAGATACGCCAATTCTTTATGAAGAACAAATTAAAATGACTAGTACTTGGAATTTCGTTTCACCAACATCTGACAGCATAATCGAATCAGTTAAAGTTATGGTTTGCCTTCCGTATAAATTTAGGTTTACTGACGAAATAATTAAAAAATGCACGAATAAACACCGTAAAACTGCCGTGTTCACGGTACTCAACTATCCCCTGTATAAGGAAATGACAGCAAATCTTTCGTTGCGTGATCGGGACAGGATGGAAACTTCTAAAGCTTCCTCTATATCCAACACATGGTCGCACTGGCCGATTATAATCATTGCGTTTTTTCTAATTTTTGTATTGTCTCGTATTTACTTAAAATTTAAAAGTTTTGGATAAGTTTGTAGTTTTTTATCCTTTATTCAAAAATAAAATAAAATGAAATGAAATGAAATACGACAAAAAATAAATAACGATGATAAATTTAATTATGATTTGTTCTCTGTATATTTTGTATTTCTCTATGAAAATCTCAGTATTGTAAGGCACTATTTAAACTAGGCTCCCATGTGTGTATATTCCAAAGCATTCAAGTACCTTACGAATTGTGGTCGAAGGGGGCGTGGTGTCTAAAATCTGTAAATAACAAAATCTGTGTATTTATGAAATGTTTAAATATAGTATATCTAATGGGATCTGCGATGCCTAATTCCTCCTGTTACATGCTTTTCACAAATCCATTATACCCTAATTTCCCATTTTCATCATCAAAGTATGTAGCGGGTTTTATATTAATCCGTTGGACTCAGAAATAATTTATTTTATATATCAACTAAATTTCTGTGAGTGATCTACAAGTAGAACTAAAAATTTTTGTAACATACATAAATTATGACCCGTCACACGTCAAGATGTCGGTCAATTCAAAACAAAATTTGGTCAAAAATATGCGTGGGAAGATATTCAAGAGATATGGAGTATAGATTTAGTAATCGTATAGTCCCGCTAATGACTCGATATGCCATATTTGAATCACAATCTGATAAGGGACGACACTTCCTAATATCTTTGGGAGATTCGCCACTTCTTAATGAACAAGAAATTGAAATGACTAGTACTTGGAATTTCATTTCACCAACATCTAACAGCATAATCGAATCAGTTAAAGTCATGGTTTGCTTTCCGTATAAATTTAGGTTTACTGACGAACTAATCGAAGATTGCACGAAAACGCCTGGTCCCACTTCCCTGTTCACGGTACTGAACTATCCTCTGTATAAAGAAATGAAAGCAAATCTTTCGTTGCATAATAGGGACAAGCTGGAAACTTCTAAAGCTGCCTCCATATCCTACACGTGGTCTCACTGGCCGATTATACTCATTGCGTTTTTTCTCATTTTTGTGCTGTCTCGTTTATACTTTAAACTTAAAAGTTTTTACTAAGCCAAAAGTGTGGCACATCCTGCTGCGGAGAAAAAGTGAGAAAGCACTTGACATGACCATTATCTCAATGGATTCGGCGCTCTCAAACTCGGACAGCTGTTCCGATATTGCAAAGGAGCATCTGAAGTCTATCGATACGTCAGAAACAGCGCAAATGCAACAACACAAGACTAATCTGTTTAAATTAGGCTCCCATCTTTCGGAAAAAAAATGTGTAATACATATGCATATATATATAGCTGACATATAGATCCCGATATCTTCGATTTTATGTTAATTATGCTATCACTGCTAAATTCCTTAAAAGGATGCAGCGATAGCATAATTAACATAAAATCAAAGATATCGTGATCTATACTTCAGTTGTAACCAGTGAAAAACAAAAATAATTTTAAATAACAAAAAACAACATTTTCAAATCACTCGATCAAAATAATGTATTTGATTTTTAACATTCATGAAATAATGAGATTACACAATCAAAATTGAAGCGTGAGAATTAAAAAATGTAGAATAATTAATAATAAAGAAAATCTGGTCGAAAGACACACAAATCTACTGTATAATTACAAAAATCTGCTCTTAAGCATAAAAGCTTATTTTCAAAGCAAAAACAATAAGGAAACATTTTTATAACTTTCGGAGAAAGTCCACTTGTGAACATCGAGGTAGTTAAAACAGAAGTTAATGAAGAAGACTAATAGTTTATTCGATAAAGAAATCCCTGTTAGGTTCATTTTACAGATCAAATTCTCTTAAGTATGAAAAATCAAATCACATGATAGTTATTTAATATTTTTTTAATTTAGGGCTCTCGGGGAAAAACAACTGTAAACTGTTTCAAAAAGGCCAACATCAAGCAGTAAACTCCATTAAAAAATACATACATACGTTTTGTATAGTTTTTGTTGTATCACGTCTTTACTTAAAACTTAAAAGTTTCTGCTAAATTTGTAGTAATTTAATTGATAATAATAATGATAATCATAGTTTATACCTAATGTTATTTTAAAAGAGACTCTGAAAACATTTATGGAATATCTGTATACAAAATTAAATAAATAAGAGGTGACTTATCAACGCTTTCTGTCTCTCTTGTGCAAGTATGTCAACAGATATTACTGCTGCTATCACGATCACCGAAGCTCCAGAACGACGAGATGTATCAATGTGGCCCAGTGCGTCTGTCTGTCCATATGTCTGAACACATCGATGTCAGAAACTAAAAGAGCTAGAGACTTACAATTTATTTCCTCTTAGTATTGCCTCTAAGTATTTCCTCTTAGTATTGCCTCTAAGTATTTCCTCTTAGTATTGCCTCCAAGTATTTATTTAATGCTTAGCACATACCACATCACTTTACTGCTCTGCACGTCTGATCGATCCCACCAGTTCTGGACGACTGAAGAAATGCTGCAGCTGCTGCCCTTTATATAGGGCGACGTTCACTCAAAGCCTCAGTCGCTCTCAAAAGTTGAGCCCGGTGCCAGGCAGATATCGTTGCAGTCTACCTACAAGTGAGCAATAAGAACACTCTCTGCTGCTGCTGAGCATTCCAGATTCGTTTTACTCAACTATAAATGGCAAATGAATTCTGCTGCATACACACAGACAACTTAAATGATCTCTAGTTTTGCTTTTGTCAGGCAGACATATAGAGTGACTGACTGTGAGTTAGACAGAGGAGAGATATACAGGCACACATACAAAAAGATTTATGGCAAACAGATTAACTAATTATACATTTACACATTATGATTATTTCATTACAACGAAATTATTCAACAAATAAATTCTCATAATATTGCTGCTTACTGCGCAGTTAGCAGAGCGGGTGCTTATGCATGTGTATGTACATATGTTTGCATAAAAGAAGTGCGTAATGATTAGAATATCAGCTTGGAGGGCTCAGGGTATCTGCTAGTCCAGCAGTCTCGACTAGAGCCTTCTTACTAGTTTACTCTCAAACTCTTTTGGATCATCCAAGTATGTTGGTGTAAAAAACCCGCATAGAATTTTTTGATATGAACTCAAAAATAATATTTGTTATAAGTAAACTGAAATTCTTCGATATTCAAGTCAAATAAAAATTATTTTTCAAGTATGTATCGTCGGACTAAAATCTGTCGTACAATTAGAAACAAAATTTGGTCGAAAATATGCGTGGGAAGATACTCAATAGATTTGTTATACAAATATAATAATGAAATAATACCACCAGGCACTCCATACGCCATATTTCAATCTCAGTCAGACAATGGGGAACAATACCTGATATCTATGGGACCTACGGCACTTCTTTTTGAAAAACAAATTAAAATGAATAATGCTTGGTTTTTTGTTGAGCCAACATCTAATAGAATAATCGAGCCAGTTAACACAATGGTTTGTCTTCCGTTTGAATTCCAATTAACGATGGATTTAATCAAAGAATGCACAGGACAACCTGGTTTCCCTTCGATGTTCACGGTTCTTAACTATCCCCTGTATGATGAAATGAAGTCTGTGGCCATTCAGAGCTTAGTGGGAGGGGGCTTACTCTCTAAGAATACTGCCATATCCTACACGTGGTCCCATTGGCCCCTGATTCTCATTGTGTTTTGCCTCATTTTCGTATTATCTCGTTTCTCGTCTCGAAACGCCTGATTAGAATATATCCTGATTATTCTATACTGTCATTCATGAAAAAAAAAAATAGAAAAAGAACTAAGAAAAGCTTTAACATTATAAGCGAACATTAACAGCAAGTTAACAGCGCCTAAAGCTGCAGCTTAACATATGGAGCCATGTTAACAAAGTCTCAGCTGAATGGGTAAATACCCTGTAATGGAGTCTCGTGTAGTGTATATTAAATGCACAGCCTAATAACAAAACACACCAAGTTGCAATATAAACAATATTTCAATAAGCTCCGAAACTCGTTATACAGGGCATATTCACGATCGCATTTTGACGCGAAATGAGAACGATTGGTGACAAGCAGCCCGTTGGGCCTTTTGGCCAGTTCAGCTCTCTCGATTATCACCTGCGACCAAGTCGACTGAGGAAGCACCGAAGCCGAAGTCAGTTGAGGGCTCCAGTTGCGGCAGCTCTAAAACCTTCATACATCTGGATTGATAAACCTATTTTGGCTGCGCTCGAGCGCGGATGTGTCTGCTAATAAATCTACAACAGAAAAAAAAAAAAAAAAACAATATTTTATTAAAGTAAAAAAGTGAAATTCAGAATATATAAAAAAAATATTTTTAATTAAATTACAATAATTAAATGAAATTTAGTCACTGCCTTCAGAGTTCGCCTATCGTTAACTATTAGAATGCGACGCCATAGCCAGGCAGATGATGTACAGCACATAGCGCCGTCGTCCTTGCGGCAGGATGCAGTCACTTTGATGCCACAATCCCCAGACACATATTCAAATGGATCTATCACACGACACGAGCAAGAGAAACTTGAGATCGCGGGCGATGATCAGGAAGATTTAGGCTACACTCGTACTCTGGTAAGCGATCACAGAGATCAGGAAAGTGTGGGCATTTAAGTAAATCAAATGGAAAATCTAGCCCAGAAGCTCTTTTAAGATCTCCAAACCCTGGAAAAAAAGATAATAATAATAATAATAACAATTAAATACATATTTAATAGAAGTATTAAGTGAGAATAGTGATAGATTACTTATAATAAAATGTATAATCCTCTAGCATATTATGAGCGCAGATTCGCTGATTCTTTGGAAAAATAAAATAATAATAAAAATAAAAATATAATAACAATATTATTATTAATATTAAAAATAAAAATAATAAAAAAAAAACTTTTATTTAAAATAAAAATAAAATAACAATATTATTAATAATAATAAAAATAATAATAATAAAAAAAAACACTTTTATTTAAAATAAAAATACAATAAAAATAATTATAATAATAATTATTATAATAATAATAAAAATAAAATAACAATATTATTAATTATAATAAAAATAAAAATAATAAAGAACACTTTTATTTAAGGATTTTTTACAATTTAATTTTTGATTCACATTGAACAATTTTTTAACCCTAAATTATTTATATCAGAAGATCGAATTTTCATGCCATAGAATTTGCTTAGCAACCAAAAAACTTAGAATACGGCAAAGAAGCTGTTTCATTCAAATTATAATGAAATTATTAAATAAACAACTTTAATATACTTTCCCAACTTAAACTTGTGGCTATTGTTTGAGAACTAATTGGCGAGCATCAAGTGATAATTTGTCAATTATGTGGTCTAAATATTTGTTAGCATGCTGACATAAGTTGGCACCAGGTGCCAGACGGCCATTTGTTTGTATTTACTTTTGAAATTCGCAAATAAATATATATTTATATAGTATATATTTTCCCCCTGATGGTCACACTTCTTTTATATGATTACTTATTAATTTCAATATTGTTATTGCTTTTTGTGCCTAATTAGCGCCGTTTAAAAAGTTTAATTCGCCGCGCATGTGATAGATGTGACTATATTGTTTACAAATCCATTCTTTATTTTAAACAATCATACAGATACTTAAATGAAATGTCTACATATATTCACCTGAGATGTATCGTACGCCCATCATTTTTTAGCACTTCCCATGTGACAAATTCATTATGTTTTTGATTTGGTCTACCGTCTAGCACATTATTGAGTCATACACCTAATATCATTCTCACTTTCTGATTAACCTATAGATGTATGGCAGATATTCGAGGGATCTACAACAATTTGCTGGCGATGAGGCGCGAAGACTACGCAAGCTCGCGAAGCTGCGCAAACAGGAGGATAAGCTACGCAATCAGGTGAGCAGGATACACTGAGAAAAATATGTATATGCAATATACAATTACCTATACATCTATGGTGTCAATATGGAGGGCCAACTGATTGATTGGAAGTAAGTTAAGTGTCACGCTTTGAGTTGCTTACTGCAAAACTGTAGAAGTTACTACTTCTTTCCAGTTGGGTCGAGTTATATCTTAAATTTGTTGTGTGTTTTTGTCGCTTAGACTCCAGAGCTGTCAATTAATAGAGCAGATCAATAGAGATCAACAGTAACTTAATTATCAATGTTTTGAGTTTCTACATATGAAAAGGCATGTGTTGTGTGATTAGACAATCGTGTACTAGGTGGTATAGGGTAAATGGATAATAAATCTCGGGACTTAATAAGGTGGAATGACTTGCGATTATAAGAAATTCACAGTGTGAACGAATATATAATCCTTTAATGTAAATATTTGCAATCTTAATTAAGTATTTAACTGCATTGAATTTAATTAACCTAACACAAATTTATACAAATATTTATACTCATGAAGAAGAATAACAAATAAAATATATATATTACCCATAAAAGTCCACTCGATAAGTTCATTTCTATTATAGCTCTTCCAGCTGCAATCAAATGAACCTACACACCTGTCCAGCATGTCCGCCTGGATCTGGCATCATTTGTCCGAGCGCCTGAGCAAGGATTGGATATTTCTAACAGCCTGTGGCATCATCATGGCCCTCATATCATTTGCCATGGATGAAGGCATTCGATTGTTTATTGAAGGTAATTCGAGTTGTTAATCTCATTTCTTAATATGCTCAAAATTTTCGATACGATTTCAGCACGCTTCTGGTTCTATAATGATATTACGGGCGATCCATTTGCGAGGTATTTCGCTTGGGTCGCAGTACCCGTACTTATGATCTTGATAACCACCACGTTTATACATTATTGGGCACCACAAGCCGCAGGTAATTTGAACTATTTAGTCTGTAATTCCTTAGCTTTATGCGAGTATTCGTTTTAGGATCCGGCATTCCCGAAATGAAAACTATTCTGCGTGGCGTTCCGCTCAAGAACTATCTCACATTTAAGACCCTGGTGGTTAAAGTATTGGGCCTCACCTTTGTATTGGGCAGCGGCATGCCACTGGGCAAGGAGGTGAACTTTAAAAGAACAAGTATAGTGGAATGCGGTTATAACGACTCCGCTCCGACGGTCCCTAGCCGGATTCTACTGTATATCTCTTTGGCTTTTCACAGGACTTTAAGTTCTCCTCTATTGTTTTAGGGCCCCTATGTGCACATTGCCAGCATCGTGGCACATCTGTTGAGCAAGCTGGCCACGCCCTTTCGCAGCATCTACCAAAACGAATCGCGCAGCACCGAAATGCTGGCCGCTGCCTGCGCCTTAGGTCTAGGCACCTGTTTCGCAGCACCCATTGGAGGTAAGCAAAATATAATATAAATATAAATAAGTAAATCTTTAAAAATATTGCTAATCAATTCCATTTTTGCAGCTGTGCTCTTTAGCATCGAGGTGACCACCACATACTTTGCGGTGCGAAATTATTGGCGTGGTTTCTTCGGCTGTGTCGTAGGCGCTTCGGCAGTGCGCCTTTTGGCCGTTTGGTTCCAGGGTGCGGACACAGTGACAGCGGTTTATCCCACCTATATAAGCACTGAGTTTCCCTTTGATTCCAGAGAACTTGTCTTCTTCGCTTTGACTGGGTGAGATCTTCTTTAATATACCCTTATTTATTTCTTCTCATATGTGTGCTTTTCTCTTTTAGAGCACTTTGTGGATTGCTGGGCGCCTCCTTCGTCTGGGTGCATCGGCATTATGTGCTCTTCATACGTTCCAGCACGAAGCTGAATAAGTTTCTGCAGAAAAAGTGAGTACAGAGATGTCCATATTGTGTTCCTTACGTCTAATACAACTCATTTCTATGCCATCGACAGTCGCCTCATATATCCCGGCTTGCTGGCTCTACTAATATCCACTCTGACGTTTCCCTTGGGCACTGGACAATTCCTGGGCGGGGATATTAGCACAGAGAATCAGTTGACGCAGTTGTTCAGCAACTTTACCTGGACGGAAAAAGATCTTAGTGAGAAACAGGCGAAGATTGTAGCCCAGTGGTCCACCAAGTACACGAGCATATTTAGCAATCTTATATACTATACGCTCTACCATGTATGTAGATTCACTCCCTCATCAGCCAAGGGATAATCCATCCAGCTAACCGAAATTTTTCCTAGTATTTCCTATCCATTATTGCCTCCACAATGGCCGTGCCGCACGGCATGTTCATACCAGCTCTGAAGATTGGCAGCGGCTTTGGCCGTTTGGCCGGAGAATTTGTCGCCTGGATGTTTCCTCTGGGCGTGCGCTATGGCAACTGCATGTCCCCAATAATGCCCGCAGCGTATGCGATTGTGGGTGCGGCTTCCTTCGCCGGCTCGGTGACTCACTCGATTTCCGTGGCCGTGGTGGTCTTCGAGATTACCGGACAAATTGCATTTGTGGTGCCGGTTCTGGTAGCTGTGCTGGTGGCCAATGCCGTCGCCTCCCTGCTACAGCCCTCCATGTACGAGAGCGTCATTATGATCAAGAAGCTGCCCTATCTGCCCGATCTGCTGTACACCAGCTCCTCGATGTACAACAAGCAGGTGTCCGACTTTATGGTGCGCGACGTCAAGTACATTTGGCAGGGCATCACCTACCAGCAGCTCAAGGAGGTGCTGCGCATGAACAAGAAGCTGCGCTCCATTCCACTGGTGGACAGTCCTGAGAAGATGATACTAATTGGCTCTGTGCAGCGGCAGGAGCTAGTGAGACTGATCGAAGAGCAAATTGGACGTGAGAAACGCATGGAAACGGCCCAAAAATGGCGCGCGGAGGAGCTCAGGGATCAGGCTACCGAACGAAGACCATCACGCTTTGAGGTCGTACCAGCACCGGATCCACAAAAACCAAGTCTGAATAATCAGCAGTTGAACGACTCGCACAGCAATTCCGAATCACGTCAACGCTCGACATTCCAGTCTATATTTAAAGATTCCACGGACTCCGATCTTGATCTTGAGCTCGGCTCCAATGAGCACCTACAGGCGGTGGTCAGTCCCTCGAAGCGAGTGCAGCTGGTAAGTGAGATGGCATTCACGAAGCGCTCATTATTAATTATATGACTTAAATGCTAGATTGGCGATCGAGTTGTTGATATGTCACCCGAGGGCAAAAGGCTTTGGGAACTGGATCAGTTGAGCAAACCCATCGATTTTTATAGTGCATCGGCTCGCATTGATCCGTCACCCTTCCAGCTGGTGGAGCGCACCTCATTGCTACGAGTTCACTCCCTGTTCTCTATGATGGGCGTGAATCATGCCTATGTAACCCACATTGGTCGTCTTGTGGGCGTCGTCAGTCTGAAGGAGGTGAGACGCGAAGACACTGCAAAGCATTACAAGTATTATAACTAAATAATCTCTCTATTATTTTAGCTGCTCAAGGCAATTGAAGACATTAACAATCAGCGCTTTGAGCCACACACAGCTCGCGAGCAGCAACCAGATGTTAAGCCCCTGCTTGGGGGCAGTTACAGTGATGAGGGCGTCAATAACACCGTCACCTCGGTAAATCTAATGTCTGGCGAAATTCGAGCAAACCGTAGGGATGGAGAGGGAGCTGAAGGGGCACACACAACTGTTTAGCCGAAAAGCTGAGGCAGTACACAATTTTACGTAATACCAAACAGAAATTTGCGTATAATATGGCCCAGTAGAGTGGAATTTCTTTGGTAGTGTATGGAGCAGGACTCGCAATCAGATTCGTGATATGAAAAATAAATATAGAAATGTTAAAAACTAAATCCAAATGACTGGACTCATCGGGTTTACAATGAAAGTGTTTGTAAAAGTATATTCTGCACAACTGTTAAAATATTTGCTCCATTTTTTTGACTCTTGCAGATTCCAGAAATACTTGAAGCATCTGAAAAATAAAACTCATTCCATTTAACATTTTGTATATTTTACATTTTTATTGACTTTTTCTATCGTTTTTTTTTTCATTTCTTTTTTTGTATAAAACAATATCTCATCTTGTTTTTTTCTTTTTTTTGTTGCTTAATTTTCGATTTCTTTTAGCCATTCTCCAATCATGTTAAAAAACAATATACATACTTCTTCGCTTGTTATTGTTTGCATTCGATTGAAAAACTCGCTCACAAATACAAATCGCTCACCGGCTATGCACACACTTTATACACCCTACTCTTAGTGGGACGCGCAGAGTATATTAGTTTTTTTTATTTGAATTTGCGAAGAGTAAAAATAGCGCGTTTTTATTACAAATAGTAACGGCTAAATTATATTCGTAATATTTACGGACATTTCTCTTTCTTGTTCTTGCAAAAAACTAAAGTATACTTATATTTTAGTGTGTATATATATGTGTGTGTGTGTAATGTAGTGTAATTTAGTGTGTAGTGTAGTGTAAATTAGTGTCGTGTATAGTATACGATTCTCTCTCTCTTGGAGCGCTGCTTGTTTAACACACGCCTCTCGCTTAGTTCTTTTCTTTCTTATAAATGGTATCATATATGTTGTTTTTTTTTTTGTTTCGTTGCGAAACATTTCTCACAGTTTTACAAATTAAAACAAGAGCGTTCCTTAGTTTTTTTTTTCGGTTTTTCATTTTTTGTTTTGCCATCGTCAATATCGTCTTGAGTTTCTTCTGTTTACAATGCAAACAAATTAGTTGATGTTTCTTTTTATAGGAATACATAGTTGTATAAATTATTTAAAATTATCTCTGGGGTGTTCGTACTTAAATATTAAAAACATTTTCAATTTGCAACTGAATTTATTTTTTCTTTTGTTGAAGTTTGTTAAAAATATGCAGTATTATTATGTTTCTATTATTATTTATTTTTTTGTTGTTTTTTTTTTTTGTGTTTTATGCAAAAGTTTGTTTTTTTTTATGGAAGTATTTAGTTTTTTTAGTTAAAGTTTGGTTGTTTGGAAAAATAGAAGTATGTTCTTATATACGTATATGTATACAAATTGTTGAGGCGCAAAGCATTCTGACATTTTGTATCTCTCTTCTCGTTGGGGGAGTTGAGGGGGCGTAAACGTGCGGAACAGAATTACGAAAGTAATGAAAAAAGGTATAATAATTAATGAAATTTCGGTCTCCCTTAAACTCCGATCTAGGTCCGCTATATTTGTTAACAGTGTTATTTATGTAGTTGTTGTGGTCGGTATTGTTGTTGATGGCACAGCGTCAGTTGATAGTTTCTTAATTTTTCTTCAGGTGCATTTTACATTTACATTTTATATCACAATTTGTATTATTATTATTAATATTATTATGTTGTAATTAACACATGTTCTTCATTTACGCCCAGCGAAAAAAAACAATAATAATAAGAAAAAACTTGTTGAGCAAAGTGTCAAGAATTCTCTCTGCTCCTACTTTTGTATAAAGAATAAGTGTTGGAAAAGTTGAAATTTAGTCCAAAGTATAGATAGTGTGGGAAATGCCCTTATAGAATTTCGAATTTGGAGCTTTTAACGTGCTTGTTAAAGGAATGGGAATTCGCTTACTTGGACTTCACACAAATGTGTGCTTAAGCGGACTTTTTAGTAATATTCAAGTACTTCATTAGCAAATATTGATATACAGAAATTTATTCATAATGCCAATTAATCAATTGCTGAATAAAGTTTGCTAACAGAACTGCTGAAAATTTGTTAGAGCTCGTGTGAGACGTGTGTGTGTATGTGTGTGTGTGGCCCTGAACAGTTCTCCAGAGCCCGTCAAAAATTTAACTCAATTCTTCAGGTTTCTTTAAGGTTTGATCTTAAGTATATTCATTCCATACTTTTTTTTAGGTTTTTTTTTTCTTTTTAAATTTTTTTCTATAACAATTTCTGTAAATTGAAATGAAAATGATAAACAATTTCTTGTACATTTTGGATTTTCTTAATTGTTTACAAAGTTTTTGTTTTTTTTTTTTTTTGCTTTTCTTTTTTTTTAGTTGATATACTTGAGCCAAAAAAAGAAAACAAACAGATATATGCAAACAACTTTACTTCTTCATCTTCTTCTACTCTCAACAGAAAAGCACAAAAAATTAACAATTTTTGGCGGCAACTGGATTCATTTTTTTTTTTTTTTCTTCTTTTCATTCCAAATATAGAAAAAATTTCTTCGATTAGGTGTGTGTATCTATATATATGTGTGTTTGAGTGTGAGTGAGTGTCTAACTCGCTTAAACGCAATTGGCATTCATATATTTTTTTTTATTTTCATAATAAAAAATTATAGCGAATAATTACATGTTCGTTTTTTTTTTCCACTTTTTCAATCTTTTTTATAAAAAAAGTTTTTGTTTTTTATTTTTCATTCGAACGACTGTTTGGTTTTTCACTTTCTTCTTGCTTTTACTTAATTATACAGCATATTTTGGATTGCTTCTTAAGGGCTCTCTTCTTTGCTTTATCTTAATGATTATCAGAAACACAATTTTCTTTTTTTAAGTTTGTATTAAATTAAGACGGAATTTTAAGTAGTTTCTTGCTGTTTACAGTTTGTTTTTGTATGTATAACGCTTCAAGAATTTAATCAAGCAAATTATTAATTATAATTTGCAATTTGTTGTTTTGTGATTTGTATATAAAAAGTAATTATACAAAGAAAATGAACAAAAGAAAAAACGAAAAAGAAAACTTGAAACAAACTTTGATTTTGTTTTCTATTTTGGCTCGAATGCCGCAATTCCCAACCATCTGGGACTCCCTCTAACAGCTTCAGTTATCGTTGTTGCTCTTGTTCTTGATATACTTAGCCACTGGCCGTAGCGGGCTCACAGTACTCGGCCAAGTCGCCGGGCCGCTGCTGCTGCCGCATGCGCCGCTGCAGCAATAGACTCTCGCTGGGCGGTGACAATCCGATGCCCAATGTGGGCGGCTCATCCAACAGATGTGGCGGCACTTGGGACGAATGCACAAAGCGGCCGGAGCCAATGCGAACAGTTGGCTGCTGCTGCTGCTGATGATGCTGCTGCTGTTGCTGATGGGCGCGCTGCAGACCCCTGCTGGGCTGATTCATACCGCAGCCACGCATGGGCGCATAGACGCAATCCTGTCGCCAGTTCCGAATCTGCGTTGCAGGCGACGTCGAGTGCTCATCGGAAGGCGGCGAGCCGCCGCTGCTGCTACCAGCGCTGTTGTGTCGCTGTTGCTGCTGCTGTTGCTGTTGCTGCTGTATCTTGTAGCCAGCGGCACCGCCGCCGTGCGAGAAGCTGCCCAGGTAGTTGCGCTGCTGATTGCCATAATGGCCACCGCCGCCGCCAGTGCTAAAGGGTGGGCGGTATTTGCGAAAGCCGCCTCCGCTACCAGCAGCGATCATGTTATGCCGCTGCGGCTGCTCCGGCTGATGGCTGCGATGCCGCCAATTCTCTAGGCGATGCGGCGGCTCGGGGTGAGGCACTACATAGCGTTGTTGCTGCTGCAGCCGCTGCTTTCGCGTGTAGGCATTGCAGATGGCTGGGATCGTTGGCTTTAAACCGTTTCCAACCGATTTCATCTCGTGCTCATCATCATAATCATCATCATCTTCCTCATCTTCATCATCATCATCATCATCATCGTAGTCATCGTCTTCTTCATCAATGTCGGCATCCTCGTCATTTTGATATGCATCCAATGCAAAGTAAACATTGCGCTGTTGTTTGTTACTATTGCCAGCAGATTGTTGTTGTTGTTGTTCTCCTTCTTGCTGCTGCTGCTGTTGCTGCTGTTGCTGTTGCTGTTGTTTGCCAAAAGTCGTTCGCATTGTTGTCTTCTCAGCTGCAGTTGTCGGCACTTTCAAATCATCTACATTGTTATCGTTATCGTTATCGTTTGGTGGGCACGTTACTTTTCTTTCTGCTGGTGTTGTTGTTGTTGTTGCTTCTGCTGCCGGCACTGCCGCTGAGTTGACAACAATATTTGCAGTCTCATAAATTTCAGGTAGCTTTTCATTTAAATCACTAATACTATCCAATAGTTTAACATAATCATCATCATTATCATAGACATTATCATTATCATTTTCATCATCGTTATCATCATCAACATCATCATTATCGTAATCATTAGCATAATCGTTATCCTTATCATTGCCTTTGTTGCCATTCGTTTGGGTTGTTGTTGCTTTAACTGGTGTTGTTTGCATTTTGTTGCTGTTGCTCTTGGTGTTGGTATTGGTATTGGTATTGGTGATTGTAGTAGCACTAATATCACATGACGTTGCTTGTTGCTTTTTAGGCCCATCAACATCATCATCATCCTCGTTCTTCTGCCTCTCCTCATCCTTATACACGGTTTTCTCCTGCGCATTGTTGCGCATTGTTGTTGCTTTTGTAGCAAATTCACTTTGCTTTATTTTCTCCATATTATCAATAATAAGTTCATCCTCCTTCTCTACTACCTTAACCTCCTCCTCCTCCTCCTCTTCTTCATTCTCATCAGCTTTAGCTTTCAATTGCTTTCGATTGTCGGCTTCAGTTTTCTTCAGCTCCTTATGCTTCTCCTCCTCCTCGTCGAACTCATCTTCTTCAGCTATATAATCCTCGCGCTGCTGCTGCTGCTGCTGCTCATAGAGATAATCATCGCCCTCATCTTCGCCAAGCGTGCGCCAATAATGCTTATAATGCTGATAGTCCTCGCCCTCTCTCTCCTCCTCCTCCTCCTCGCCCATCTCATCATCATCATATATTGGATCGCCACTATGGTCAGTCTCCTGCTGCTGTTTTTGACGCTCCCGCTGCTCCTGATAGCGACGCGTGGACTGCGCCCACTCATCATCTACACCCTCATCCAGACGGCCAAATGCCTCCAATGCCTCTTCATCGTCATCGTCCTCCTCGTGCACATTGAGGGTCTTGAAGCCACCGCTATTGTTAAATATGCCAGAGGCATTCCGCGACGATTGACGGCTATGGTTACTGCCACCACTGCGCTGAGCCGTAGACAGCCGACCGCCGTAAGTGGACGAAGAGTTGCCAATGGCGTTGTTGTTGGCGACGACAGCTGATGATGTTGCTGATGCATTACGGGAGCGACTGCGTACATAGTGAGCCGGCGGCTTTGGATTATAATTCTCATCGCTGTACGCGTCCTTATAGGCCTGCGAGGGCTGGTAGATGTTCGGGCGCTCCTTCATATAATCGTAGCGCATCGAGAAATGCTGCAAGATCACCCGCTTCACGGCCATAGCCGACTCGGCAAACTGTGAGATCTCACGTGCCGATTGATGGTTGCTATAACGATCACAATAAATTCATGAATATATTATATATTTTAAATGGATTTTGTTATAGCTACCGTCGGATATTGTTTGGCGTTTGCAGCGCCTTATGGCGGCTCGTTTGCTTGCTGACGAGCGGCTCCTGCTCGCACATGCGAATCCACTTATGGCTGAGCACTGCTTCGGCACTGAGACGTTTCGATGCCTGCTTAACTAGAAGACGGCAAATTAGATCTTTGGCCTCATCGCTCACTTCATGCCACTCGGCTTCCGGAAAAGAAAAACGGCCTATTCGAAATAAAAGAAAAACTTACAAAGAGTTCTGGTAAATAGTTAATCATTGTTATGCATACCCTCTTGAATGGACTCGAAGAGCAGCTCCTGGCACGTTCGACAGTTCTCGCCGCGATTCCAGCCGCAATCCTCTCCGCAGTTGCCCGAAAATGGAGGATAGCCGCAGAGTAGAATGTAGGCAATTACACCCAGAGACCACAAATCACAGCGCTTATCGTAATAATTGGCTTCGCCTACGAATAAATCGACTACTTCGGGAGCCATAAACTCGGCGCTGCCGACCTATAATAATAGAATTCGTGAATTAAATAATGATCTAAAGTTTAGCTATAAAGGCTAACTCACTGGGGTCAGCAATTGGGGAGTGGCCGCTGGCGATGATATGTCCGTGGTGAACTTAATGCCGGAGCCCAAATCGAAATCACATATTTTAATTGGACAGAGCGAATCCGTTTTAACGCACAATATATTCTCCGGCTTGAGATCACGATGAGCAATGCCCTTCTTGTGCAGAAAATCTAAGCCGGACGCGATCTCTTTGATGATCTGCGCCGCCTCGTGCTCCGAGAAACAGATTTGCTCCTGGATACGCGTGAGCAATGGGCCGCCGTTAATTTTCTCAAACACTAAATAGAATTTCTCATCATCTTCGAAGAATTCGATCAATTGCAAGATGCCCGGATGTCCCTGACAGTGATGGAATGTCTCCACTTCACGAAAGACACGCGCACGCGCATGTCCTGGTATCTTATCGATAACCTTCACAGCATACTCCAGATCGGTATAGATGTTAACGCATGTCTGCACCGATGCATAGGCCCCCTCGCCCAATATCTCGCCCGTCAGCTTATACAACTCTAAAATGGGAATCGAAAAATTCAGTTTCATTATTATACATACAGAACTCTGATATATATATCAAGCCTATGTAGGTTTATCTACTTGCCCTGAAATGTTGACGAGTGCAGCGAGGAGCTGATGCGCTTTTTACGACGCTTCTTCTGCATCTCCTCCTTGTGCCGATTGAGCTCCGCCTGACGCTCCACTTCGGTCATGTTCGGCGCTTCGCTCGATTCGTTCCCGGACACATCTTCGCTGCTATAGCGCGTTAACTCATTCTGGCCGTCTGCAATTACAAATTAAAACGAAATATACGGATGATAATAGGAACTATAATAGATTATTAATTAAGTATTACCAAATTATATGCAAAACAAAGTATTAATGTAATATGACGAAATTGGAGACAAGTTTGATCTTTTATCTATCTAATTGGCTACAAATTCAGTTGCTACTCTTTGCAACTGCTCTGCGCAACGTTTCGCGGCGAACTGCTGCTGAAAAAACTACTGCCGCCGACCTCATTTATTGTTAGCCCCTAAAGATAATTTCTTTATACACACAAATTGAAATGCTTCTTAAAAAAAAGGTATGTTTACACTTGAATATGTATCACATATTTATGGCTTGTTCTTTGAAAAAGTTTCAATAGTTATTAAAGTAGATATATTATTGAATAATATATCATATATTTTAAATATAAATTATATCATTATAAACTATATAAATATAAATAAAAATATAAATATTATTAGAATTTTAAATCCTAGATTAAATCACATATTTATGTTTATATTTATATTTATATTTATATTTATATTTATTTATATTTATATTTATATTTATATTTATATTTATATTTATATTTATATTTATATTTATATTTATATTTATATTTATATTTATATTTATATTTATATTTATATTTATATTTATATTTATATTTATATTTATATTTATATTTATATTTATATTTATATTTATATTTATATTTATATTTATATTTATATTTATATTTATATTTATATTTATATTTATATTTATATTTATATTTATATTTATATTTATATTTATATATTTATATTTATTATATCATATTTATTTATAATACTAAAATTCAATTTTAATATAAGGTATATTACTTCATTTATAATATGAATCATTTTAGCGGAAATGAAACCAGTCAAGCAAATCTAATTAATTATCAAAAATCAATTTTAACATTATAAATATATGAATATCATAATATTAAAGTATAATATTATAAGGTACATTATATATAATTATAATATTAAATGTAAATTTTAAAGCAGCTTAGTGGAAATAATATATATAATTTATTTTATTATTATCTCAAGTTGTATTTCTTATAATAATCAGGAATATATCGTGTAAACCTGTCGTGCGCTCGTTGCTCGTATCGGTTTGAGTCACACCTTAACAGGGGTTTCCTACTCAACAGGTTGCTTTATAAAGAGCATAACCACGTATTGCTGGCAGCTGTTTGCAAATGATGATGAAATACCCTTTTATAGATTTAGAATACAAGCACACGTACAATTATGCATTCTATATGAGACATATAAATTGATCAACTGTTGTATAAATCCAGACTATGACTGTGTGACTACGGCTTAAAATAGTCATATGAAAGAGCAGTTGAGCCATTTAAAAGGGAAATTTCAAAGCCATATGAATATGAAAACATAAAATAGACAGAAAGCAGTAAATAAAAATGTTTTGTTCGATTAAGTTTCTATATATGTTAGGGTCTTAACTTGATACAGTAATTAGAAATTTAAATGCCAGCTGTTGGTAAGGTAAAACCCTTTTTAAACTCAGACTGTGCTAAAATTCTTTAAAAATACACGTGCATTCATAGCTCATTCATATACACATAATTATTAATTCATTAAATAAGCCTCAATGGGCCTCGGTGAAACTTTTTGAATGCGACAACTGCTGCTGCTGCTGCTGCTGCTGTTCATTTAATAAATTGAAAAGCGTGACATTTTAATTCTTTGCATAGATTTTTGTTGAGCAGCCGTCCATTTCGTAGATTGGCGTTAAATGGAGATTCAACAGAATGAATGTTAATAAAATAAAGCAACAAGTGCTTATCAAGTCGCATCACAGCTACAGCTACAGATCCGAAAGAAAATGAGAGGAATATGTACATACAAATATAATGACCATTAGGTTTTGGGTTCGCACAATAAATATTTGCGCACATTTATCGGCGACCAGTTGCCATATTTGTGTATATTCCTACACACACACACACACACACATTCAAGTTTTTTTTATCAATGCATAAATGTTTATAAATAAACAAGTGTGTATAGAAAAATAATAATACAATATATGCATATATAGATGGATCGCCATGGCGAGTACATAATTTTAGCGCAACTGCGTAGAAAGCAAATCGCGTGTCGTAAACAAGTCGCGAGTAAAAAGAAAAAAATTATAATAATAATAAAAAAAAATTAAATATGTAAAAAATCAAAAACCTGGCCGCACATATCAAAAGTTTAATGTGAAAACTGAATTCATCGAGCAGACGACGGCAGGGGAAAGGCGAGCGAGAAGAGGAAGAGCAGTGTAAAGACGACAACAGGGGGGCAATCGATGCCTGCCTGGGCCTGACAATGCTCATGACAATAATAATCTTCATTATGATTATAATGATGATGAGCAGCAGGCATACTCAACGCATTTTTGCAATTTAATACCCTTGTCGATAGTATACATTAAAATTTTGAACTGGCGTGTAACACGTTTGAGAATACTGTTATAATAAGTAACCATATATTTATAAATCGATAACTAATCGATTGTGATTTTAAGTTATCGAACTTAGTCTTAACGGTTAATATTTATTTTAATTAATTTTTCTTTTGTATAAATCCGTTCATTATCATTTCTTTTATTATTTTTATAAATAAATTAATTATGTGATTTTTATTATTATCTATATTTATTATTTATATGTATTTTTTCTATTATTTATATAAAATTTATTTTCTTTCTTTTTAATACCTATACATTTTTAATATTATTTCCATTTAATATACATAAAATTGACAAGTTTTTCTGGTCCCAATAGTTTGGGCTTTCGGGTATATCATTAAGACTATTAACTTTCAGGGTATTTCAAAATCGGCGTGAACAATATGGTTTCGCTTTCTGGTTCTCTTTAATTGCTGTCATAAACCAGGCACACGAATCGTTTGTGCGTTCAATATTCTATTTATAGATATCATGGGACTTACGACTCTGTCTGGCCACTTAAATGCGTTTAAGGAAGAGGCGCAGAGCGTGGAGGCGGCAGTGGAGGAGGCGGAACAACTGGCAGATCGCTGGCCCACCCAATCGCCAACTGCAGCTCGCAAATGCAACTCGTATCAGTAGTAGAGTTCAGTGGGGAGTGGCGCAAAATGGGCGGCTGGCTTGAGACTGTTAAAGAGGTCTCTGCTTGGATGTCCATACAATAATAAATCTAATGCTCATAGGCAGAGGTAATTGGCCTTTGGCGACTGACTGTCGTGGTGTTGTGGTGTTGTTGAGACGCATAATAAAAATAAATAAACGAACAGACCGAGCAAACTACTCCAAGTAATTCAATAGGCATACATACATACATATATACATACTATGTATATGCAAAGGGCTCTACAAACAAACATGACTTGATCATTGAACTATTGAGGAGAAACAAAACAGAAAGCTAGGAAATATTTAAATAATAATATAATATTTACATTAATATTATCATTATGTCATTCTGAAAAGAGAAATCCCTCAATGATCTTTCTAATAACTCTCACAACTGTTGCAAAAATATTGTATTAAGCTCCTGCCATCTTTACTTTACTTTCTACAGATACAACAAGTCTGATAGGCAATCAATCACTCTTATCGCATGCCTTATAAATCCACTTGCCAATCACACACATTGTATATAATGTATAGTATTTTGTTGTGACCCAATTTCTTTCTAGACATTCTCGTATATTCTTCCGCCTTTTAGCTGGCTGCTGCTGGCATTAACTATTTATCTAGAACGCAATATACATATATACATACGCAAACGTTGATAAACAAATAAATACTACTACTTTGAAATATTTAGACAAGCTTTCATTTTTATTTTATACCAAATTTCTATTCTACTCTATTCTATTCTATTCTATTCAATTGTATGTATTTGTTTTTTAGTTGGTTCCGGTGCAGCCGCCGTCTTCAATATAATTTATCATCGATTCGCGGACGTCATTTCTCAGTTTCTCAGCGAATGATATTGCGATTGTAAAATTCTCGTTTTATTATTGTGTCTCGCCGCTGAGTGAATATTTTGGCCGAAAGCCCATCGAAATTCACAAGCACCCCCCACAGCAGCAAACACGTCATCTGCACTGCCACGCCCAGTTGCACACACGTTTCGCCGCCCACTTGACGCACAGGCACACACACACACACACACACACACACACATATATACATACATACATACATACACATGGCCATTTGCTCTTATCTAAATTTAAATGTGGCCTATTTAGCGCGTTTTTTTCTCTTTCTGTTTTTTTAATTCTTATCAATTACGTAAATTAAATTGTGGAAAGCAACAAAATAACAAAAAATTTATGTTTATTCTTCCTGTTCTTTCATTATGTTTTCTTTGCTATCGCTTTCGTTTATGTTTGGCAACTTTTTGCGCATTGCTTTTTGAAATTTGTGCAAATCATTTTGTTTTGTTAATTTCTCGATTTCATGAAAGAGCTTCTTCTTCTTTCCTTCAGCTGCAAGAAAATTAATTATGATAAATTGACAGATAATTTGTTGTTGAAAAGCTATACACAAATTACAGTGATTTCTATTCATTATTAATATTATATTCCTTTGTTTTTCTTAGCTTTCTACAGTATTGTCACCACAGGAGATTTCATCCATTGAACTAATAGCTAGCTAATCTTCGGTAAAGACATCATTCGATGTCTTCATGGAATCGATTATAAAAACGCCTGATGAAACCTTGCGACGAACATTTCATCAGCCTAAACTCTTATAGAACACCTGCTCAAAAATCTCTGTAGATTGTTTATTTTGGTTTCATTTTGTTGATGCGCAACCCAAGACAGGCGACAGAACCATTTTTGAGGTTTTCGAGCGCTTATCTAAGCAAAGATGAGAGAAGCTTTGCTTTTAACTCTCGGGTTACCGATTATCAAATCACACAAATATATACATATATATATGTATGGCACATATAGTATATATTATATACATACATAGTATGTACATATATAACGTCTGATGTTTTCTTTGTGATTCAGTCGAACGTCAATTGGAAGCCATAGAAAACTGAAACCAAAACAAGCTTAAAATAGTTGTTTTTCTCTTTTTCTTATTCCACATCTTCTTTCTCCCGTCGCTTTGCAAAAAAAAAAGTATAAATAAATAAATAAATATAATAAAACAAGTACAAAAACAAATGCAAAAAAACGGGTATACGATTTCTAGCTTTTGAGTCAACATTATCTCTGACGCATTTGCCGGCCGGCAAAGCGGAGACTGCGAAGCGAGGCGAGGGTCAATTGAGGGGTTTGAGAAGTCGTCTGTTTCACTATCAAGCTCTAGTTGAGCCCCTCAATTTGAATTAATTGCGTCGTACTCGCCAAGTGTCCAATACTTTTATTATTTGCATTTGTAGAGCTACAAGCTAAAATACCCAACTAATAAAATTGTAATAAACAATTTGCATATCGTAGAATAGGGTATCATATAAACCTTTTTAGCTATTTCTTTTCTTTGCAGGGTATTTGTTTGTTCCTACACACACACACACAGAATAAATAAATAATTTTTGCTGGCATATTTTAGCATTAAATTGCCAGAACAACTTTATAAACAAAACTAAACAGCAAATATTTGCAAAGAGATTGTGCCTATACATACTTGCAAATATACATATATACATACATACATTTATATATTTGTAGAGTAAATGCAAGAATTAATAAACTGCGTTTCAGATATAATGCCATAAATACGCCATAAAAAATAAAAAATAAAAATAAAAGAACAGCAACAATTTCTGTTATGTGTTTGCCCAAGAATCGCAAATTGAAACAGTTGTTGGTAAAGCCCGACAGTTGTTGACTTGTTTTAATTAAATTTATTATTGCTGCTCTGATGATGCAACTTGTGGTAAGTAAATAAAGTAATCTAATAAACACCCAATAAGACAGAAAAAACAAGTCCAGTATAGACAAAATGCTTGGAGTCGAATACCAATCAGACAACAAATTCATTGCAGTATAGAGCTGAGAGAGTTTAGCTAGATTCCAATCAGACTGCAAAATCCATAACAGTATAGAAATTCACTAGAGTTCAATGCAGAATATAAAAGTCTAATTAGACTAAAAAGTCAAATCAATATGGAAAAGAATCTAGATTTATGTGACAAAAAAATCACTTTTTTTTTAATATTTTTATAACTACAAATAATATATTGAACTTCTTTATTTTTGAATACTATACAACATTTATTATTGGAATTTATCATTCTCCATTTGCTTTACAATGTATTATTAAGGAAAATAACTAAAATGATGATCATAAATAGAACTAAATGCAAGGTCAAACATAACTAAACATACCCACTTCAAAATAAAAGTCATTAGAAATATAGGTAGGTAAGTACTTCAAAATCAATATCAGCGGAAAAAAAAAAAAAAACAAACAGACGGACGCATTAAAACGTCTGCCAATTCTTTACCCTGAGCGGTGGAGTTTCCCCTCTCCCAATAGGGTTATCGAAACGAAGCTGATAGCCAATCAGCTATCAAAAAAATGAAAACAGTCCTATCAACGCGAAAATAAATTTAAAGAGAAACAATAATAATAACAGCCTTGAACAATTTTAGTCCAAGCTGCAGCCAAAATCAAGAATGCAAAGAGAACAACAGGCAAGCACCATAAACAATAATAGCAATAATTAAGCAGCAACAGAAGAAGGAAGAAGGTAGACTGACTGACTGAGCGAGATAGTACGACAAAGCATGCAAAGGTCAGTAAAGGAAAGGAAAGGAAAGCAAAAAGTCTGTTGCAAAATGTAGTAGCTGAAAACAAATTAACTTGTTTACAAAAACACAAAAACAATGCTTAAAATTTAATTTAGCTAAAAATAATAATAATAACTCGAAGCAAAAAACTTGTCAATGTGCAAACACATGCGGCTGCTATTGATATGAAAATGAAGAGAGAGCAAAGACCATTCGAAGAGCAACGCAAATGTCAGGCCGACACACGCTCCGCTCTTACTCTTTAAAGCTGTTACTCTCTCTCGTTGCTGGCGCTCAATCTCATGGTGTGTTACTTCATAAAAGCAGCAGCAGCAGCAACAACAAACACAAATTTACCCGAAAGAAGAAGAAAATTATTGCGCCGCCGAATAAAATTGTAAAAGCAAAAGTTAAAAAAAAAAAAAAAAATGGCGAAAAGTAAAGAAAACAACAACAGCGAAAATTACCGGTAAGGCAGGCGTGTGCGAGGCGTGCTATTTGTATGTGTGAGTTTGATGTGTTTGTAAAAACAAAAGCAACAAAGTATAATGCATAATTATAATATGAAAAACAAATTTACAAACACACTCAAAGAGGTGCCATGAATGGATATTTGTGTGTCTCTATATTTGTAGCTAGGCCTGCCGGCAAAATGCTCAAGGTCGCCATATTTGTTACGCTGTAACTGTGAGTCGCTGCATTTGTGTGCTTGTGGGTGTGTACCAGAAAAGAGCGAACGAAAGACATGAGCACGCACTCCCCAACTAGACGCTCGTTGAGCCTGTTTGCTACGACGCATATTTTCCTACTGGAAGCAAAATGTGACTCAACGGTACTGCTGCTGCATACATTCATACATACATACATACATACATACATATGTATGTATGTATGTACATACATACGCCTACTAGGGATTATCGTTGCAATTCAAAAACAATTATTTATTATACCAACAAAAACTAATTTGACCCTAGTGATTGAATGAATATTGTGCAAGAAAAGGCAAGAATTAATTTTTTTTCTGCTTTGAACTGAACATTTTATCTCTAGAATACACTAATTCAAAATATACATAATTTAAATTAAATATACATATGTACATATGTATGTATGTATGTATGTACTTGTTATTCCACATTACTGGTCCTTTGCACTGAAGTCCAATTGCCTCAATTACCTTGACAAAAAGACATTGGCCCCACCAATTGACTTACAATTGTAGTTGGCATGAATTCTAATTTGATTTTCAAAAACTATGTATTAATTGTTTACTGTTTACTGTGCTCATGCATATGCATATGCACAATGTCCAAATGACATTTACTTCTCTCTTCTTTTCGCATTTTTATGCATTCTTCAAAAAATAAAAAAATAAATTACAAGTGGAAGTGGAGGCACAACTAAATATAATAATAGCAGCAACAAGGAAATGCAGCAGCAATGCAAATTCCAAACGACACACACATACGCACATGTACATAAATATGTACATACATACATACATGTATGTAACTAACGGAAAGTGAGTATGAATGAATAACAAAAGGTGAAGCACAAATGCAAAACCGGCATTTTAATAGAATTCATTTCAGAGAGCGCAGTTAAAAATATGGGGATATGGATATGGGATAACAATTTATGTTTGTGTGTGTCTGTGTATGCATGTGCACATGCATATGCATGTATGTATGTACGTACAAGTTCTAAAGCTTAAAGCTTCTATAATAGGTAATTTGCTTAGATTTTTTGTATATTGTATGTATGTATTTACCCAACATGTCTGTGCTTGTGTTGTCGTCGGTGTTGTTGTTTTTGTGCTTTGCTTGCTATTAGCCGCAACGCAATTTATCTATGCAACGCCCGCTGCTCAGTCAACGTCGCTGCTGGCTTCGCACGTTTTTTTTTCCTTCCTTGGAATTCTTTCGAACTTTAAAACTGCGTTCACTCTTTGCGCGATAACTATTAGTTAGCCCCAACTTGTTTTCTTTCAATACATCTTCAAAGCAACAAAAATTCTATATTGAACCGATGATGTTTTTATCAATGAACGTTGCCGAAAACACGCGGAAAATCTTTAGCTACTGTGTTTTGCGCGAGTGTGTGGGAGACTATAACGTGGACTGCTGTTTTAGTTCTATTTTACTGCGGCCGCTGCGGAAAATAGTGTATACATGTGTATATTCGAATATGATAAAACCGAATGGTGTGAAATATATAAAAACGGAACAATTCTTAAAACACGGACAAAAATATAGCCGGACCGTCGTCTCGCGGCACAAACGAGGAAAGAAACAAACACGCGTCGTCGAACTGCGACCAGTGTTCAGGCCCAGGCCAGGCGGCAGCAGCCAAAATACTAACACAGTGAGAGAGAGGTGTCTGTGTGAGAGCAGAACAGAGTAGCAAAAGAAAGAGAGCGAAAAAGCACAACACAGCGGCAAAGTGTGAGGCCAATCGCATTTCTAATAAGAGTATTGCCAGCTGCCAGCTGCCTGCTGTCTGCTTCTGTCTTGTAATATGTGAGAGGGTAAGGCAGCCGCGTGCAGAGCTTTCAAATATTTATGCTGAGCAGCGTGCTCTTTGCACGTGCCAAAGAGCGAGTTAACGCACGCTGACGTAGCAAATGTTTGTGCATATTTTTTCTGCTTACGTGACTTTTCAACACTTGGTGCGGTTAAGAGATATGAAATACATGTGTATGTTTGTATGTATGTACATTTTGAACAATTCGTTTCATATGAAGATTATGTCAATAAGTGTATTGTATTGTATACATACAAATGTCCATACGTATGTACTTACATATGTATGTATATTTGTATGCGAGCTTTCGCTGTTTTTGTTTACACAATAAACTTTAACTTTCAAGCAATTGCAAAATGTTCAGACGGAAGCATCTAGAAGCCGGTTTAGAATTAATTAAATCAAAATAGATAAACATTTTTCGGTCTTAAATAAGAGTGGAGAGCTAATAAATCTTGACCCCCGCTGTTCCTGGAGGTAATAAAAACAATTGAGTACTTGACTATGGAAAGTTTTTCAATTTGATTCAATTAGAAGAATCGATGCCGGGCCATACATTGAATGTACTTTTTAAATAAAAAAAAATCTGCACAGCGCAAAAAGAGCGAAACAGAATGACGTGTGAAATTTGGCAACATGGCTTGGGCGTGTGCGAAGTGGGAAGCGGAAGATGAAAGCAGATCGTGTTCAATGTTTAACGAATTTAAATTGCGTTCTATTAAAAATAATGAAATCTTCATTACAAACACATGAGCAGCAAACAAGAAGAGTGCGTGAAAGAGAGTGAAAGACAGATAGAGAGTACGAAAGAGAAAGAGCAGCTGACGAAAACAGGCGAAACAATGGAGACTGACATAATCGCTACAAAGCACGCTGTTATTTTGTTTTTATTTTGAGCTGGCGAAGTAAATATGTATGTGAGTGAGAGAGCTTAACGAAGCCCATAACATAAACGCGCAGACCGACAACCAGCTGAGCCGAAAGGCGACAGCCGTTTTGTCGCTCGCTGCAGCTCAAAACACAAACAGCAAAATAACAACAAAAGCGACAAGTGGTGGCCCCAACACAGAGCATGCGGGATTCATGAAGAGCAGGCGGGTACGCCGAGCACATAGTGAGAGAGAGAGCGCGTAGACATTAAGCGCATATAAAAAGACCGGTATGACCACGCAAAAAGCATACAACGCCAACAACGAATGAGCGACCAAAAGACAAAATCGAACAAACACAAACGGCGCTGCCATTCATTTGCTCTCTCAGTCTCCCTCTCTCGCTCGCTCACAATCTTATACCTGAATTTGAGTGAACGATACACATACAAGCACAACATCACGTAGGCTGCTGACGTGCTTTTGTTGAGGGCAGCGTGAAAAACGAGGTTAACGCAAACATCTACACCAACTCACACACAGGCACACAAACTAACACAAGCCAGCAATATCATCGCCTGATGTGCGAATTGCGTTCAAAAACAAATGAGTGGAAGGGCAAAAAAGCAAAGCTAAAACAACAAAAACTACTTTAAATGGAGCTTTGTTTTCTTAAAACAACTTGCTTAAATACATATGCATGTCTGTACATATGTATGTATGTATGTTGGTGTATGGAATTTCTTTACCTTTTTTATACATGGCATGAGAGCTACGGCGTTGCCATATGCAAGAAAAAACATTGCAGGGCAGTGTCCAATATACGAATATTGTAAGCATTATTGTGCGTATGCTTCTGCCTGTGTAAGGGAGAAATGCGTGTGAGGCTGCACGTACGCACACGCACACGTATTATTATTACAATAAAACACAAGGTAGCCCCTGTGCTAAGGTGGAGAAAAACAATAGTGATGATATACTTAATACTGCTCGCCTGTCACTCGTTAATCGTGCCATAGACCAACGCACGGTGGCAATTGGCCAAACAACCACCCACAAAGCGTTGCCTACATACACACATCTACATATACATATGTATGTACATACGTAAGTCTTACAGTAACAATAAACTTTCATTGCAAAATAAATTATCGATACAGCGACAGACGACGCCTTCGGCTTCTACCCAAATCCCGTTTTTTATTTGATTTTTTTTTTTGTTCACAAGAGGCTTGTATCCAATATGCAGCTGCAAATTGCTGAACAAATCCTACTCTCCCCACCCACGCACTCACACATAGACATAGCCTTCATTTCAATTGATATGCATTCAGCTCAGTTAAGGCGCAGATAAACGTGATTTTTATTACATTTTTTTCGCTCAATATTTATTTATTTAAAAAAAAAAGTTTTTTTTTGTTTTTGTTTTTAGGTTTGTCATCGTCAGTCTCTGCCACCGCTGCTGTTGCACTAGTAGCAGCGACGCGTCGCGACGCCGCTACACGTCAGCAGACGTATGCCTCGAACTCGGTCAGCGTTGGAGCGTGGCAGCGCAACAGTGCTTGGGGGCAGAGAGCGGGCGGCCGCTGCGCTCATCGCTTTGTCTTTGTTCGCAACGTTCGTTCATTTTTGTTTGCTCGTTTGCTTTGACTGTCGTTCTATTTTGGGTTTCTGCTGTTGCTGCTGCCGCTGCCACCGCCACTGCTATTGCTGCAGTTTCTGCCGCTGGTTGCAGCGCCAAAGTGCAATAAACGTCATCAAGGTTATGTGCAGCCGCTGCGCTGCTACTGCAGTTACAGTCGCAGTCACAGTCGCTGTTTGCCGCAGTCGCTAGTTTCGCTTTACAGTTTATTAACACTTCGTGATCCGTTTTCATTTGTTAAGCTCTTCGAGTAACGAAAAAGCTCGCACCGTGAATCATTTTGTATAAATTGACTGCACACTCAGTTAAGATAGCTGAGCACATCTCGCCATCTCGCTTGCACGCATTCAGCTCTGTTTTCTTTTTATACCAACATTTGTATACATATACATATATGTACTTAATAAAAATGTAAATAAATTTCGTTAATTTGTCAATTCCGGAAATAAGCCTCGGCGCGCAGCTAGCTCAAAAGCAAAAGCAGCAACAACAACAATAATTCATTTCACGCTTCTGCCCACACGACGTTGAATCAGTCGACAGCAGCTCCGAATCCGAATCCGCACCCGCCCCAATCCTTTCCGACATTTGGCCAGAGACCTGGTAGACAAAATTCTGGGAAAGTTTTCTCCTCCATTTTCTTGCGTCTCTTTTTTTTATTGGAGCAGCTGTCTGCGCTGTTTTCATATGCGTTGCGCATTTCCTTCCAGCTGTTTGTCGCTCTATACCCTCTCTATCTAATCGCTGCCACTCTTTCATTTATCTTTCTCGTACGAGATAACCCAATCGTTTATTTCTTGAAAATTCGGCTACATGGGGACGATCCACTAGAGTAAGGCACAGAGGTGCTTATTACTTCGGGGCGAGGATTACTTGGAGTGGGAAAGGACGCATCAAACATTAAATGAATACAAAAGATATGAATAAAGAAGATAAGAAAAATATACGGCACAGTGACAATCCTATTGAATAATGCCCTATTATTTATCATTATTATTATTATTTTATTTTATTTTTTATAAAAAATATAATACATATATAAGTAATTTTTTTTTTAAATAAGAAATTAGTTTATTTAAAATAAGAACATACAGAATAAGAAAAACCATATTTTATTTAAATAAAAAATATTATATTTGAGCAAATTCTTTTATTTTCACTTTTGTCTTGCAGTTGATGCTACAATTGATTGTCCATAGTTCCATAATTTAAAAAATTCCAGAATTTTTCTGCATAATTCATTCTTCTTTGTTTTTCTTGACCCATATGTAAAAATAAAACTGAATATTAATCCTCAGCGTTTCATATGTACATATATCTCAGATATTATACACTACAACGCATTTATTTGTTTTTCATTTAATTAAATGTGATGCAATCTTGCCTATTGACGTCACAGGAGTTTGTGAAACGCAATCTAGAAAAATTATACGTGTTTGCTATATGCTGCATTGAAATAAATTAATTTCTTTATATGCAAACGTTATGTAGTTAATATAATAAAGAAAACTAGACCTCAGCTGATCTACTAACACGACGTATGGATGGATGCAAAAACACATAAAACATACATATAATATATTGTCGACGAAAATCAAACAAATTAAATAAATTGTAAATAAGATTATACGTCGTAGGTTCTTAATAGTTGATTGTAGAACTTTAAAAATAATTTTTTATTAGTCTACACATTTGCATCTAAAAGGCTTACATATGCATATAAAAAATGGGGAATTATTCATACGATATTATTTGTAGAAGCTTTCCACAATTTGCACGCACTTTAAGCAACTGCAGCCCACTGTAATTACCTAAAAAGTAGCGGGAATTTATAGCTGGCATGCAGCGATCGACGGCCAATCAACTTGGTGTCCAAATGCGTATACCCAAACATACCCTACACTCTATATATTTATTTTTAAAGCTGAAGACCTCAAGGGATGCCCGCAGACAGTCAGATAAATTCTAGGAAATGTTAGGAATAGGAACGTACATAGAAAGATTCAATGGTTTGTTGCCAGGGCCGTCGCAGCTTTATAAATAAATATCTTGTACGTAAAACGAATGCGTAATGGAAATCGGAAAACACATGCACGCGCACACGCATACAGAGGCAAGTGCAATGCGTTCCAGAACGATTTCGAAGCTAAACAATAAGAAGCGCCAAGTGGCAGACGTTACACGAACAGCGTAAAAACAATTCACCGAAGAAGAGAAGACGAAACCGAAAAATAAAACAGCCCATGCACAGACGCACACATACACATACGCACAAGGGCAGCTAGCGTATAAGATACAGGGATGAAGGGCGCCGCGTTCTACACTGATACCTCTATCTCGCTCGCACACACTAGTGTAGTGCGTGGCAGCTGCAAAATAAAGTTTCAATGCACACAGCTCGCACAGTGGCTGCACAGCCGCATTTTGCGCTTCAAATATTGACAAGGGAAAGCCAAAGAGCGTAAGAGCGAAAGAGTTGCAGAAAAGGAGTTGAAAAAGTAGAAAAAAAAAAAAACAAAACAAAAACTTGAAATTCAACACTCACCTGATTGACTTTGGCTGCAGCTGTTGTCCGTGTTGCTGCAAGAGACATTGCTGCCGCCTACGCCGCTGTCCGCAGAGCCGCTAGCGTTGTTGTTGTTGGCGCTGCTGCCACTGCCGCTGCCGGCGTTGCGTCGCAGCGACGCAAACTCCATTGCAGCAGCTGTGCTGGCATTTTCCTCCTCCAAAATACGTAAAACCATAATTTTGGCGCTGTCTTTCGACTTTGAATCCCTTGGTTTTCCTTTTTGGCACTCACACAGTCTCTCTTTACTCCTATCACACCAGCAAATGCACGCACCGTACTTTTTTGAGAACTATTCCGGTCTAACAGCTGCAAGCTTGCCTTCTCCTTCTCCTTTTCGCTCTTACAGGGCGCTAATAAGACACAGCGTTGACGTCAACGTCGCTGCTGCTACTTCTGCAACGGTTGCGTTGTGCTCTCGCTCTCTCTGCTGCTGCTGCTGCGGCGTTGGCTGTTGTTGTTGTTGCGCTCATTCAAAATGGTGGCTATTGAAAAGATTTTTCTGTTGCTGCTGCGGCTGTGGCTGCTCTGCCAAGAAATTAATTGTGTGTGATTTGAATTTTTTGCCACTACAATTTCTGCACTTGATGTAGTTGCAGTCGGCGTCGTTGCGAATTGCGCAGCAGCATCAAAAAAGAAGGAAAATTGTCGCAGGAAAATTTACTTTGGCAAAACAATTATTTCAGCCACTGTTCGGCAGCTGCTGTTCTGCTGACGTCGGCTGCGCTGCACTATTGTCGGTCGGTTGTTGGTAATGGTGGCTGTTGTTGCTGGTATTGGTGCTGGATTTTCTCATCACATTGGCAAAAGCAAGCACGAAATTGAATATTCCTTCTATTTGTTTCAATAAATGATTCGATCCTCTTTGCTTTTTACCTTTGTGGTAGCTATCTTGGTATATATGTATTTGTGGGGGCTTGAATATGGTTGATTTTATTGTGGTTGCAGTAAAATTTGATTGAATATTGCAAAATTTGCTGTTGGTTATTGCCTGGGACTGACTGGTGGTGTTTGGTCGTTGTAGCTGTTGTTAAAAATTTTCTGCTGATTACAACACAAAAAAAATCGCTGAAATAGCGGACAAAAGCCGTTTTCTTTGCGTTTTTCGCTTTAAATTATCTCTTTTAGCTACCGATCCATTTTTTAACGTTCGAAGATGATTTCCGACTGACTAAAATTAGCGATGCATCATTGAAGTAATACAAAAACATCGATGACTTTTCGGTGGCGATAACAATAGCTTGCAATAGTTTTAATCGATATATGGATGTTAACAATAAAATTGTTGCACTGGCACATATATGGTTAGTTATTGTACTTTTTCAAATAATTCAGATATATAGAAGTTGACATATGCATAAAAATGGAATTTTGTAAAAATATGTTTTATTTACTTGCTTTGTTGAATGCCATTTTTATTTAATTAAAATATTTATTGATTGGTGCCACTGTTATCGGTGGAGCAAACACTGTTAATTGTGGAGCAATTAGTTAACCAGCCCCGTTTTGATCCTTTGCAACACACATTTAACGTCTTTTCATTTTAGAGCTCCGAAAGCTTGCATTGAATTTAGTAAATATGTTTATTATGGGGCTGTTATGCGATGTAATAATTTGAACCTCCCCAATTGAAGGCACGCCTGATGGGTGGAGCTAAGGCTATCAACAACCACCAATCGTATCGTGGAAGAGTTGCTACGACAGGACATTGCCAAAGCGCCTGCGTAAGTCAACAAATCGTCCAATTCGAAATGTCCTTTGAAACAATTGCACGCAAAGACAAGTGTTTCCAATATGTAGTTTCTTTTGGCTTGCCATTAGACACGCTACAAATAACGCTCGCAACTTTCAATAATTATCAGTTTATTGTTATCTGTTGAATCTTTCTTTGTGGCAAGATGTCCGACGATAACCCAGTTCATGCGAAACGCGCGCGACTCCCCGTCAACTCCAAGCCAGCGAAACTTGCTGAAACGCCTCTACCCAAAGTCTCGAATCGAGTGCCCAAGTGCGCCCGCTGTCGAAATCACGGCATCATCTCCGAGCTGCGCGGCCACAAGAAGCTCTGCACCTACAAGAGCTGCAAGTGTGCCAAGTGTGTTCTGATCTTTGAGCGACAGCGCATTATGGCCGCACAGGTGAGATCTGAAAGACGGAGTGGGAGAGAGAGCGAGAGAAAGAGATCGTGCAGAGAATGATAGCGGTAAGGGGGATAATAAAGAGTGAGAGGACGGAAAGGGTGATTCTAAGAGGAAGAGCAGAGAAGAGTAACAGAGAGAGAGAAAAAAAAGTGGTATGAGTGATAAAGGAAGGAGAGTACAGAAGAAAGAGGTAAGACAGACGAAAAAGAGAAGACAGAGATGAAAAATCGAGAGGGAAATAAAAAAGGAATTTGGGAAAGAAAGTACGTAAGATAGATAAACATAGAGAGAGCGGGCAGAAAGTGAGAGATCAAATATATCAGATAAGGAGATAATTAGAAAAGGAGAGTAGGGTGAAGAGGGGGAGCATATCAACATGTATAGAAAGCAGTAAGGAGGAGAGATGAAAAATAAAAACAGAGAGAGAGAGAGAGAGAGAGCCAGATATACAGAAATCAAATGATAAAATGCTATTAAAAACAGTTTTTTTAGCTGCTTATAGTCCCTGATACTTTATACTGTAAAATTATTTGTTGCTGTCGGTCAATAATAATATATCTGTATAATAATAGAAAGGTTTATATCAAAGCAGCACTTCAACGTTTCGCACGACATAAATGACTTCTCAAATCTAAATTACTAAATAACTTAATGAAAATCCTTTCACAATGTTTTATATAATTATTACACTACAATACGCTTAACTTTTCCCCTAATTACACTCTCCTTAACCCTATCATCCTTAAGTTTTTCAATTAACTCATTGCATATCATATGCTTCTCGCATCTTAATAGTTATTCCATTAGTATTGTCTTTAGATTATCCGAGGCAATGTCCTAATTTGAAAGATAAACAATCCAGAGCGAGGGCAACTGCCTTCTCCTGCTCCTGCTATTGCCCGCCTACTGTCTACTGCCTACTGGCTATTGCCCCTGCTCCCTGTCCTTGGCAAACAAATGAAATACGAAATTCTGTTCAGATTTGTGTTAAACTTCTTCTGGTCTTCTCTCGGACTTGGTTAACGCCCGATGCCCTCGCCTGATGTTGCTGATGATGGAAACTTGTCAAAGCGTACGAACAAATCGAGCTAAAATATCCGCTTACCAAATGTTTGCACAAGTGTTCAGCGGGCAGGCTCGCATTACATGTGGGGGAAACTAACTGGCCGAAGAACATTTTCAGTTTGTTCCCAGATTCGTCTGAATTCGAGTTTTCATATCACTGAATTGGCGAAAAGCCAAAGAACTCGAAGAGATTTCTAGTGAAGTTGTAGCTCACATTTACTAGTATTCAAGTTTTATTTTCTTTGTCACTTCTCCTGCGGTGTTTGTGGATTTGGGAACGGCCCAATGTTGTTTTCGTGGGCGATACCCAAAGGAATTGCAGTTGGTTTTGGTGCTTTGTTTTGCTTCTCTGTTTACCTCGCGTCAAGTCAAACAGAGATTCTGGAAAGTCGCCTCCAACACTTGTCGCATATTAATTTCAATTGGCATTTGGTCTGCTCGCAGGTTGCCCTGAAGCGCCAGCAGGCGGTGGAGGATGCGATTGCGCTGCGCCTGGTGGCAAATAAGACGGGACGCAAAATCGAGGCATTGCCGCCGGGCAGCATTTTCGGTTTGACCGTCACGCAGCCCAAGGAGCAGCCACAGTCAATGCAGCAGCAGCAGCAGCAGCAGGAGCGGGAGCGGGAGCGGGAGCAGGAGTCGGAGCATGAACAGGAAAAAGAACAACAACAGCAGCAAGAGCTGCAGAAGCTGGAATCCCCGCCTGAATCCTTGGCCGTAGCCGAGGATCTGAGTGCCACGCGTCGCGACTTTGTCTCCCAGAGTGCGATCGATATGCTGGCCCAGCTCTTTCCTCAGCGCAAGCGATCCGTGCTGGAGCTGGTGCTCAAGCGCTGCGACCTGGACTTGATACGCGCCATCGAGAACGTCTCCGACGTCTCTGCCCAGCCGCCGACGACGGAGCAAACGACCGTGGAGCTGTTGCCACAGCTGCCGCCGCAGCCGTTGCAATCCCTGCAGCTGGCGATGCCACCACGGAGCAGCGCCTTTCGCCCGGTCATAGCAGAACAGGTGAGACTGAAAACTGGTGGATAATTGTGTGTTTAAATATTGATTTTAGTTGCTTAGAGCTCATTCCTCATTTTTAACAGTTTCTATCAGCTCAAACTATGAAGAAAATATTGGACATGTTTCATTTACCTTATTCTTATTCAACAATTAGCTCCTCCAAATCCCACGGCCTCTACGATCTTTTTTCTTTACTTTTCACTCTTTTCACCTTGAGCATTTATGTATATAGCGCCATCTGTTGCCTGATAGATGCATTTCTCAATTGTCAATTTCTCATCTCTTTCACAGTATGCATCGAAAACTTCGTCGACGGCAGCCGCTGCCATTTGCGCCTATCCCAAGTGGTTCGTGCCGCTCTCCTTTCCCGTTACCATGGGCCATTTGTCGAACTTGGCGCCGCGCTGCAATCTGCCCAATTGCAGCTGCCTGGACAGCTATCAATTCCACTAACAACAACAACAACAACAATGCTATGTTAAAATCTAATAAATTTATTAAAACTACATATAAAAATAGAAATCTTAAATGGAGTTTTTGGTCACGTTGCAACGTGTTGGGCCACATCATCCTCGTTGCTTTCCTCATCATCCTCGTCGTCCTCCTCATCCGCTGAGAGGTACATGCGATCCTCATCCTCGCTGTGCGTCCCTCGCCCCGTTCCGGGCTGTGCATAGGCTGCGCTGCTGCTGCTGCTGCTGTTGCTGGTATTCGCTGTGGACGTGGCAATGGCATGATTCGACTGTCGCTTGGTTTGATTCGCCCGGCGCCATTTGGCGCGCCGATTCTGAAACCAGGTCTTCACCTGGCGATCCGTCAGCTTCAGCTGCAGCGCCAGATGCCGGCGCTCCTCGGGCGACAAGTACTTGGAGCTGGCGAAGCGATTCTCGAGATTTTTCGTCTGCTGCGATGTGAAGCGGATTTGACCGCCCTTCCGTTTCACGCCAAAGTTCGACATGTAAAAGCTGGCGGCCGGATATGCCGCATTGCAGTAAAGAGCGGCGGCAGCAGTCGCTGGATTGCTGAAACCTACAAAGGCAAGTAAAGTAAATTAAATTGAATATATGTATGTGCATAGCGGAAGGTCTCAGTGGCTAGTGCTTAATGCTTAAGTTAGTATTACTTCTAATCTTTAATAAATAAATAAATATAAAAGATGTGTTTGAATTCAGTTTATGAACAGTTGTCCCGTACTAAGCAAATGCCTTATTTTATCTGAGCTAAATTATTTACAAATATTTATTTAAATATATTTATTTACAAATATTTCAATTATTTAAAAAAAAAGTTTGTTTTTTGAAGTACTTATTTAGCTCATTTGCATTACTATTTGCATAGGAGAACCACTGTTAGAGTTCTTCTATTAACATAGTGCTGTAAATAGCATAACATTGCGATGTGGGGGAGGCGCAATTTCTGTTACAGCATTAACACTAATTAAAAATGTTGAAAATTAATGAAAAATGCTATAAAGGCACATATTATAACAAAATGACGGAGTTCAACTGGTTTTTGCCTTCAGTAGGTAACTCACGACGCTTTAAATCAAATCTTTTTCATTTTTATTGACATACTTAGATTTATGGCCTATTTGCAAACGTATCAGTTAAAGTCAAATTTTTTGTTGAATTTAAAATTGGGAAATTATTATTTTCTCTATTCGATTCTAAAAATTCCATTTTTTATTATTATATTTTATATATTTTTTTTTATTTTTTTATTATTTTGGGCTAAAGTAAAATTTAAATTGCATCCAAAAAATAAAAGAAAATATTAAATAAGTGCTAATTTATAAAATATAAAAAAACAAAACTCCAAGAAACGTATATATGTACATACAGAAATATTTAAAGAAAATACATATATAATTTTAAATTATAAAATACATTTAATAAATGACAATATCAAATAATAAAGTAAATATTTACATATTACAGTACATATATGTAAATATTTATAAGCTATGATTACTATTGAAAAGAAATCAAATTTAAAATAAATTGAATTGCCCTGAATTTCTTCGTAACTCCATAGAAAGCTTTCCTTTATCGATATTTGCTTTGTAATGAAGCAGCGCGAATCGTTGCTCGATTTTGATTGGCCACTTCTATTGGTTATTTGTCTCTCTTTCGCACACACTCTTCGTTTCGTATGCAGAGTGGACACGCCCACGCAAGCCGGCAGTTGGCCTGTGGGCAATTGAGGAAGAATCAATTGCCATAATTGTTATCGGAGAAGCAGCAGGCCAACAACTAATTCGATTGTTGTTATATGGGCCCGCATAATGGAAGAGTGTCGAGTGGCTGGCGTGATAAGGTGGCTATCGGTGCTGTAGTGCTACCTATGTACATACACATGTATGTATGTATGTATGTATGTAGGTATGTGAGTGAGAGACGGCAAACGGAAATTCGCACTCATATTTCTAATTAAACGGAGTGATACCTATCCATACTGAGATCGTCTGACCTCAGTCTATATAACGTCTATAAATAGAAGCACATCACAAATATTTCGTATATCTGTGGGTATATATACCCTATAAAGTTAATGACGATTGCGATTTAATGTCATAATTTAAATTGTACAAATACAATTATTAACGTTTATTTTTATTAAGTGGCGTATTGCGCGATAAGCCCCGGAACGTAGTGCCCCCACTCTAACCATCTAGAACTTCCACTGTTCAGATTTCACTATTTTTGTTGTTGTTTTTTTTTTTTAGTTTTCGACTTCTTGCACTTGAGAACAATTTGCTGCTAATCGTTCGTATATTAGATGAAGAGGCCAAAATAAAAAATATATACATAATATATATAACATATATAAGTATATAAAAAATCTAGCAACACGTAGAGACGACAACGGACGTGCTTATCTCCATGTGAATCGAATAGTAATCGTCGCCAGAAGATGATGGACAGCGCCTATTAATCGCCTCTAATAGCATTTTTCGTTTAGATAAGCTCCCAAATATTGTCCAAAGATTGGAAAGTGAAATCAAATCGAATGGAATATGCCCTGTTCTTCAGCTAAAAGTTGTCATATCAATATCTGGAATTTATACAACCAAAATAAATTGATAGAAGACAAAAGCTATTTATTCTGTAAGAAACTTTCTGGTAAGATCGAAAATTATCGGAGGCATGTGAACAGCAATACCATAAAATACAAAATATCCTAAATAAATAAATAAATAACAAAAAACTATATTAAAATTGTAAACGAATGAAATCTCTAGATCTCTTGACCATTTTATTTAAAATATTTTGATGCTAAACAACTATACAGGGATTCTGTGAGACTAAAATTCAAATCTTAAAAACAAATATCTTTTTTGTTTTATTTTTAAAATAAATATCTAATGAATGTTTCTGCGATGCAACGATTATTAATAAAATTTTGATATTGAATGTAAATATATTTTGTACATAATAATATGAAATAATATTGATCGCACAATGTTTAAATTTATATAAAATATATAGTACATATGCAGAAAGAGCTTATTGCACAACTAATCTAAGAAATAACTAAATAAGAAATAATAATTTTTTTTTTTTAATATAATCTGTATGTTGAAAGAATTGCAACGACTTTAGCGGAAATTCAAGTATTACAATAGTTTTAATTATATTTTGTTTATATATTTATTTAGGAACTTTAAAAATGAATTTAAACTAAAAGTGAACATTGCAAAAACAATAAAAACCCAACACTAGAATCGCAAACTTAACACAAGTATAACTATATAGTATTTTGTATTTATAGGGTATCTCTTGGTCACAGCGTTAACTCGATATGTCATATGGCTGTAGCTGCCCCATTTGCCTGTCTGACGCTCACCTCAATTTCAAATATTTGTCATTCAGTGTGTGATAAGGGCTACCCGAGAAGAGTGCGTGTTATATGATGACGGCAACCACGACAGGGGATTTGATTATGAGAGGGATATGCTATGGCGGGAGGTAGGCCGGTAGGGTGATCGACTGTAGATCCATGGGCCAGACGAGCCAGCTAATCTAAAACCGGTGAAATGCATACAGAGTGTGGGCGTTGCGGGCAGCTTAGGGGAGTGTAGGGTATTTCAAGTGCCCATTGGCGCCAACACTTGACTTTGACAAACATCAATGCACATTAATCATGCTGGGGGTAACTCGTAATACCCATAACATGTTCGGAGATAAACAGCATGGGAAAAGTCTTTGCATATACGCTAAAATTTTGAATAAAGGTTGATGCGCATTTGAATGCAGATGGATATATATATATATATATTTTTAATGGACATTATTGGGATTTATAAATCCCAGTTCAATGAACTTTAACTTGCTCACTTATAAATATATATTTAAGCTATTATTTGACATTTCCTGATGATGAAGTGGTCCCTAAATTTCTGAAAAGTGTAAAAACCAAGCCCCAGAGTTGAAGTTTTCTTTAAATTAAATTTATAAAATATGTAATTTTCACCCATACTATGAAAAAAATCAATTAATGATCAATTTTATATTTTTATATATCATATCATTTATATATATGTATATAATATATAACTTGGCACTTCCCAATATCTCAAGTCTAAAGTTGAACCAAGTTAATGATTATCATTATCAAATAGGGTATGTTTTATTAGATACTATAGTTTGGACTTTTACCTAAGCTAGGTTATTAATTATGTATTTATATCGCTCATTCATTATGGGTATTATAAGTTTGCTGACTCATATCCGGTATTCCATAACGTTGCATGATCGAATGATACTTTTTCCAGTGCCCACTTGTCTCAGCAGGCCATAAGGAAACATGAACTTTGATACTCGATATGCTGTCACTATTTCGTAAGCAACTACAAATTATATTGTCTTTCGATTTTATAAAGAGTTGCCTGTTTTTCGAATCTATAGTCATTGAAAGGAAATAAGGAAGGTAGAGCTTATCCAGGAAGTAATTAAATTAAAAGTATAAGGAAGCAATTATGAATAATTTATAATCTAATGTATGATTGTAAAGGAGTGCTAATTTAGGATTTTATAGAATTGAAATTATAACATTATGCTCGATTATTTTTCTTATACCAAAATACTGGGAAAACCGGACAAAAACAATATCATCTGCAGTCTCAGAAGTACAATATCCAAGTTTAGCAGTTTAATCACCGCTGACATTTTTGACGTATGGATTTATCAATTATTGGAAACGTCGAAAATGTCTATTTCATAGAAAGCCCAACTAATTTTGGATCATGAATGATTATGATCGAGTATATTCTTACTTGATTTGAAGTAATGTAAAGTTGCAAAAATAATTTTAGTTAAAAATTCAATATTTACATAAATTTTTGCATACTTTAAAATAAAGTTTAAGTTGACGTGATCTTCAATAGAACTAATAATCATTAACACCATATACATATGTATTTTAATGCCCTATTCGGATTTTGAATTCTGCGTTTACTATTTAGTTTATAACTTAGTATTTTAATTTGAGCATTTCAATATAAATATAATATACAATTAGATATCAAACTTATTCTTATTATTAGTCTTCAAGTATGGCATATTAACTCACCTTCGCAATCCAGAAACGGACTGTACTGATCACAGTAGGCGGCTGGTTGAGCTGCTGCTGCTAACGCCGCGGCTTGGAAGTGTGGCATGAAGAGCGAAGAATTCTTCTGTAGATTCAGCATTTGCTGATAGAGTAACGAGGCGGGATCTGAGTAGACGGGATTGAAGCGCACCGATGACGGCGATAATAAGCTGCCAGACCCGGACTCCAGATTCTTGAGTGCATATTGTGTGGATAGATCGTATATCGACTGCACTGGAGAACCGGCGGGCGGTGCAAAGGCTGTGCAAGGACTCGACTGTGTGGGCGTTTGTGCCTGTGGTTTTTTAATCACTTCGGTTGTTTGTGTTTTATGCTCCAGAATATTGTCTATGGAGAAGGCGGATCTATTCGCCTTAAGTGTGTTGTTATCCATTTTGTCTTAGTGCTGTCCGATCTGTGGCTGTTCGAATATAAAAGCGCCGAGCTGCGAGGAGAGACGACGCGTCTTGAACGGGCGCAGGCGATGAACTAATTGGAATGGCCGTTTGCGTCGGGCCCAATAAATTGTACTAAATCAGATTTCACAGAATATAATAGATTGTACATATACATATAATGTTGTGCTAATGGGTATAGATATCTATATTAACAATAATATAACCGACGCTATGTAGATACGCATGTACATAGATAATGATAGTGATAGAACGCCAGGAGGGGGAGGGGGGCCTTAGAGGGGTGGGGAGGGGTGTCCTACCATCGTATCGATAAGGTGGTAGGTTGCTCCCGGTAGGTAGGTAGCTCCGATAGCCCGTTGGCTTGGCCCTCAGTCCAATCGAACCGATCCACCAGTCATATAAATCAAAACACTCGGGACTTATTAAACATACACATACACACACATGCACACTCGCTCACTCACACATGTATTGTGAACAGTGGCTGTCCAATGGTGCTATCTCATTCTCTATGTTGCCATCTCACTCGCACGCATTGTCGGCGTTTTGTTTGATCGAGTAATTGTTAATCACCCGCTTATCGATATCGCTCGCACGTCGTTGTTAGTCGTTGTCGAATTGTTGTTGTTGTTGTTGCCTTCTACTCATCCTGTTCGTTGTTCTCATCCTCATAGCACAACTACTATTCGAACTGATATACCCTGTAATGCAAGTGTTGCATATGACAAATGAACTGATGAAAAGCTAAGAGAGCTCTACCGAATATTTAAGTGAATAATTTTTACTCTTGTGATTAAGCTTTATGTATATCCTATTTATAAAATTCTACAATTATATTCATATTTCCATGGACTAACTCACCCTTAGGCAAACATAAAAGTTGTAAACATTAAAAAAGAAAACTTAATAGAACCAAAAACTTAAGTCGTTCGGTTTTTATATAAAATATTCCATTTAGACAAGACTTATAGAATTCTTAAACAAATTATAGAGTAATTGTTATACATACAAGCATTGATCACATCTGTAAAATGTAAATCGCATTAAAAATGTCTATACAATTATATGGAATATTATCAACAATTTTGCATAGAGCAATTGCATAATAGAACTCCTCTTAAAATAACATCTTCTTTTTCTTAGGGTATCTCATAGTCGTGCACATCCATTGCTGCCACCCACATTCTGTGCTCGCATTCATTCATTGTAGTTGTAAACAAATTAAAAGTACCAATAGGCTCTCACCGATTTCGTCTGCACACCCGCCTTCTCCCTCGATCTACGCCTCCTTCACCCCCTCTGAACCTTGCAGCACCCGCTGTGTTCTACAAATGTCGTCATCGCCAGCTCGTTTGATTGAGTAATCGAGTTGGTGCTACGAGTTGAGCCTCCCGATGGTAGTTCCATATTTTTGGGGACTTTCGAAACAATTTATGCGTTTGTATAACTGCTGAAATGCGGGAGGTAGTGGTGCCGCTGTTGCCTCTCTCTTATCAGTCGGGGGGTAGTTGGGGCTAGTCGGGGTCCCCTTAAAGCCTTTGAGATGATGGATTACTTTTGATTTTGGGCATTGGCGTTTGCGATAAAATATACAAAATAAATGCGCCTAATTGTTGTTATTGTTATTTACTCGCTACCTGAGCGCGATATTGTTTTCAGGTCGCAGCTTATATCTTTTAGATACAAGCATAAAAAATACCTATATGTTCTTTCGAGGGTGCTTGTTTAACGGTTTCAAGTATCAAGGGAGAAAAGCCAAGACTATTATTGCTCACAATCAACTTCATTATCATAGCTTTAGAAGAACTTTATACTCACCAAAATACTTGAGAGCTGAGAAATTTTTTCAAATACATATATTTCTATATAATCCATTCTCACCCATTCCATTTCATTTAACTAGAAAACTCCAAAGTCTACAGAAACCAAATTAGTGTTTCTCATGAAATATTATCATATTATCCCCTAAACTTTTATCATATTTATTTGTATAACTTGACAAAGAACAAGTAGGCTCAAACGCCTTAAATAATTTTGACTATATCCCACCCAGCTACAAATATATTCACATTATAAGTTGACTATTTAAAATATGTAGAATTTTTCCTAATGGTTTACCGTCTATATACATAACAATATTTTTTATTAAACGTATCAAATTTCTAGTACCGTTCACACACCTACTGGGTATATAGGGTAAATCTTATTACTTTATAACCGAGGGTATCCACAAGTACATAAATGTGAAATGGTTTCGACGGACAAAACCTATTGGTTCCATACTGTTTCACTTACTGAATATTTACTACTAATCGTCACATTTATGCCGATTCGAACACATCCAATCACTGCTGATAAGCCTTCATTCGGCTGAATAATAGAAACTCATTTTAAAGATTTCACTGTAAATGTCAATTAATAGGCTATTATAAGAACTATTGGGTTTTTTTTTTTTTTTTAGAATTTCACGCCTCTAAATTTAGCAGTATAGTAATCAAATTTGGTGAGTCAATTCAGTTGAGTTGACAAGTAGAAATCCAATAAAAGAAGAGTCATGCTGAAATATGTAAAAAGACGAGTAATTGATAAACAAATACTTTGAAATACTTAAAAAAAATTTTAAATTTCATTGTCAAATTTTAAGTGTTATGAATGAACACAAAAATGCCAATAATATTTTGATAATATGTGCTATCAAAAACCCATTTAAATCCACCTGAGCGAGTCGAAAATGGCATTTATTGTGTAGAAGCTTATGAAAGCTAGATAGATGGGCCGACCCATTTCAGAGTTACGCATTAGATATTTTGAAAAGTATTATATACGCTCTATTATTTAGATAGTCCCAAGTGTATACTATTTGCTAGAGTGAGTGAATATATTTGCCATCAAGCTTTTAATTAACATATATTTAAGTCCTGATGTGATCTTAAGCTTGATATACCGAGTTCCATATGTTTTTGTTGTTGGGCTTAGCTCGAAATGTTTTCAATAGCTTCCAGTGAATTTATATAGTATATCTACCAAGTTAACCAAAATTGTATTTTCTGATATCCTGAGTTCCCTATTTTCTTGTCGGATTTAGCTCAAAATATTTCTAATAACTTCCGCCCCATTTCAATAGCTTAATTTTACTTTGATGCAATGTCTATATATACATACATATATCTAAAACTATTTCGACTTTGCGCACGGCCTTTCGCGCCATTTTGAATTATTAAATGCATGAATCACAATTGGTACTTTAATGTGCTTATGGGCATTGAATGCTATGACAATCGCTGCCTTCAAGATTGCTGCATAAACAAGCCCCCAAATTGTACTTAAACAAATTACCAAATTACCAAATACTATGAAAACCTTGATAAAAAGAATTCGAACAAACGAACGCTCGGCGATTCGAATTCCAGAATTGATTGCTGTCCGCGCTAGTTGGCAAATAAATGATAATGGATGTCGTTGGATGGGCTTAACTTTCGTCAAGTGACACTAAATTATTAGCAATTATCGTAGACAAACGGTTCGAAACGACTTGAAAATTGGGCATAAATTTGCAGTATAATAAAATAAAAATCGAAACAAAAATAATTTGGGAAAATCTCTCGTAAATTTACGATGTGTCTTTCAATTGAAGCCATGGGCCATGTGATAAAGAGCCTTAGACATATGATACTGATACGACATATTATGATAATTGGCATGTTTTACATTTTGAATGATCGTCAGGGGCGTCAATACATCAAAGTTCAATCATTTGTGTTAAGACTTAAATATGTTGGCTCTTTATTTATATAACTTTATTCATTCTCATGCTGCAACCAATCGCATTTTCATACATACATATATTTTCGTATCTTTTCAATTGATTTCTGGTTCTTACAGCATGTTATTCATATATATTTAAATATATATATATATATATATTTGTGTAAAATTGTTGTGTAAACTAATTGATTAAATTGTTTGCGCAGCATTTTCTGAATTATCTTCTTCATAACATTTCTTTATTATATAATGCATACGAATAAATATGTATATATATATATAGCACTATGTTGCTCCATATGATTTGTAAGCAGTTTTTTCTTTATTTTTTATTTATTGAATTAAATCAGTTATTGCATTTCATTTTTGTTTACAGTACTTTTCTTCTTCATTATATTTATAATATTTATATGCTTCACAAGTTTCTGTTTAGAGTTGTTTTCTTCTTTTGAGTATTTTGCTTGGCTTCTTGTGTGAACTTTTATAAAACTAGGACGCGAAATAAATAAATTATTCTAAAATTTCACACGTTCATTCGGTTTAAGTTGCAAGTTTTGAAATTCATATATATATATATTTTATAACTTTTGTATTGGATTAGATCTGTATTTTAACTTTTTGGTTTAATAAGCACTACACGTTACAATGCTGACAAAAGTTCGGAGTATTTTTTGTTGTTAAAAATTAAGCATACAATAAAATTAATTTGAATTAGTTTAGAAAATTCAAGTAGCAAAAAATTATTAGTATAGTTAAAGTTAGGAGTTTGTTAGGAGTTTTTGACGTTTTCAATTTGCATAAATACAAATAGGCTATTTAAGTAAGTTTAGGATAGGTTAATAACGTTTAACATATGTATATGCACATATGTATATATATATAAGTAGATATATACATACATATACATATATTTATATAGGTATGCTCATTGGTATTTGAATAGTTCAGTATCTTTTTAAATAGCTATCAAAGCTCTCTAGACCAGATTGGCCACATGCGTTGTGTCCATGTGCTGTATTAAGACGTGTATAAAGGACATCTCCTTGCGCGCATTCTCCAGAATCACCTTGGGATCATCTGAAGTGCATCGCAAACAATTTGGCGCAAATACCATTGCCAGATTCGACGAATCCATTTTGGTGCAGGCAACCACCTCCGGGTTAGAGAATTGTTGCAGAAAGTGTATTAAATACGTTAGGACCTGAGGTAAAAAAACAAATAAATAAACATAAATGAATATATAAATTAATGAAATTGGAATTTGAGTAAAAATAAAATATTATACACTTACCAGTTGATTAATTTGTGGCAACTTATTAACTATTTCTTTGGCTTTATCGGGATCCTCAGTATTCACGCAATCCTCATAATAATCATCGGGTATAAGCGGATCGTACAGCTCACGATACCATAACTTAAGCAAACTAGCAGGCGCATGTGCATCAACTGTTGAATAAAAACAAGATTTAGTATATGTATGTATTTGATGGCTGGAGTTTAGTTTAACACACCCATATTGTTCTTATAATCAGGAACATCCCACCGATCCAATCGACTCTTCATGCAATTCACCTCATCCACATCGGCGGATACACGAAAAATGCCCTCAGTTTGTTTGCCATTGAGCAGAAGCACCTAAAAAGATATATATGTATAAATTGGAATGTTTTTGCACTTGAAATCCTGGTAATACTTACATGCTCTGAAAGTGTGGTTTGTATCCAAGGAAGCTTACGCGTGGGAAACTTATCCTTTTGTAGATCCATCACTTCAGACAGCGTGTTGCCAAACATACTGTTGCGTAAGATTTGTTGCTGAAATTCAAGTAGATGAAAATTTCAAAAATATGAACAATTATAGTAATGGACAACATAATATATCACTAATATTATATAATGGTCTAATCTATATAATACAAATGTCAGCTAACCCGTGCCTGTTCCACCTCATCGACGGTGGGCTTCTTGGCCAATCGACGGCCGCTGCTGCCAATGCGATCCAAGCGGCGGCAACAAACGGTTGCATAATGCGAGATCTGCACGTGTATGGGCCATTTACAGACTTCTAAAAAGCCAGTGGCAAACGAGGGATCACGATGACGATTAACATAGCTGTAAACGAAATCAAATTAGTTGCTTTGAGTAGTTCAATAACGTAAGTGGTGCCTACTTGAGCAGCGTGGGCTGAAACGTCGGAGAAGGTGGCACAAACGATAAACAAATGGCCATTAGCTCCCAGCCACGTATAAGTGACTCGCGCTTGGGATTCTCCGTGGTCTGGCGGCATAGCTGCACATAAAGCTCATCGCGTAATCTGCGCAAGAAATACATAGAATGAGAGTCGAAACAAGTTTAAATTTCAGTTCAGGTATACTCACTGCTGTTGCGGTAGGGAAGCTACTATAATATCTATGGCCACCGAATTGAGGTTCATGCCCATGCGTGCCTTGCGATCCCCCATGTAGATTTGCACCAGCTTGAACAGCTCAATGGCCGTCTTTTTGTCGGCCTTATCGCGCGACAAGGCCAACATCGGGCGACTTATAGCCTCCGCCGTCCAGCTAAGCATGTCCCGCACCGATGCCTTCTTGCGGAAGATGCCCTTCGAGTGCATATTCAAATTGTCAGCGGCAAACTTCTCAATATCACATTCCTTCATGCACGCCAGCGTTGGGGCACCGGGCGCACGCTCGCTGGGTGGAAATATCTGCTGTATGGTGGGCTTTAGCGACGGCGGGGCCAGCTTATGATTGCCGCCACGGCTGAGACTGCTGCTGCTGGCCAAGAGCTGAGATTGCTGCGACTGCGACTGCGGCGGTTGCTGCTGCTGTTGGGATTGGCCGTGATTGGGCTCATCTTTGGTTAACTGGCCGGCGACTAGACGGGAAATTTGACGATTGGGCGAGGGCAATGTCTGAGATTGCTTCTGTTTGGCGCTGGACGCATCACTGGGATCCAAATGCAACTGCTGCTGCTGCTGCTGCTGGTGATGTGGAGGCGCCGGTGGCTGGCCCAAGCCATGACCATGCCCATGGCCATGACTAGCAAACGGATAGGCGGGCGTATTTGAGTACAGCTGCTGATTGTTATGCTGGTTGTACTGATGGCCTTGACCCACTGACGAAGGAGGGCAATGAGAGACGGTGTCATAGTATGAGATCTGATAGCGGGGCTTGGGCTTGGGAGCTGCGACGGGATCCTGATTGCCGCCAATGCCCTCCAGCACAGCCTCCACGTTGTCGGAACTGCGGGTAGAATGGATATAATATTAATTATAATGTACCATGTAAAAAGTTTTAAATTAGCTGTGGCTTACATATCCTCGCGACCAGCTGGATCATAGGGCGGATATTGATAGGCATAATAGGAGACGCTGTCACCCATATTGGCGTAGTCATCAATCATGCCATAATTGTGCTCCAAATAGCCGCCATGTGTATCAGAGCCACCGTCGGAGTCCTCATTGTCCGGCTCATGGCCAGAGAGTGAATGTTCCGACTGACTGTCCGAGTGATACGAATCCGAATCACCAACGCCATCGCCATCCCGTCCGTAATCATATCGACCATACAGCTTGGCCTGCTCAATAATGTAATGCTTGAGCGGCAACAGATGCGGCATCTCCTGCCCACAATTGCTGTAGAGAGGCGAGATGTTCCCATTGTCATACTCCACATCGCTGCTGTCCGCATGCAAATGATGCTGCTGCGTCTTGCTACGCCGTGAATCCCGCTTCTCACACGTGTTCTGCAGCGGATGATAGCCACGTTTGTCCAAGCTCGAGCTGGCGCTGTGCCGCAACGAACTCTGACCGGGATAATGGTGCGATGACTGCGAACGATTTGCAGTCGAGCTGTTGGATTTCTGACGCCTGGCCGTTGAGTCATTGGAGCCTCTGGACGAGTGCGTTAGCATGCCCAGATTATCGGAGCCAGCACTTGGTGAAATGGGCGCCGCTTTGCCTAACGACATCCGCTCCAAGCTGAGACGATCCATCCCTGATCCAGGCTGCTGCAGCTGTGGCGGCGGATTTGTGGCGCTTGTCTTCGCCTGCCGAGAGCTCTTTGTCTGCGGACTGATCGGACTCTGTGGACTGGAGTCGCTCGAGTGTTTCTTGTGGCCGCTGCTGCCACTGCCGGTGGTGCCTTGGCTTTGGCTCTTGCTAGCATTGGTTGTGTGTCGTCGCCGTGAGAGCGGTGTATTCTCCACAGACTTAAAGTACTTTTCGTGCATGGAATCGTCGCTGGCCGCACCGCCATAGACAGCACCACCAACACAAACGCCACCACCACCACCCCCACCGACACCACCACCATTCGCTTCAGCGCTGCTCTTCCGATACGATTTACTGTGATGTCCGGCCGCGGCTGGATTTATGGAGGAGGACATAAAGCTGCCGGAACGCGCCAATGAGACCTTGTACTCACGATCTGTAAGCATTTGAAAAACTTAGTTAACAATTTGAAGAGAGCAAAGCAGATGTTTCAGAACTTACCCCCAATAGCTGATCCAAATGGTTTACCAGAGGCGGGAACTCCTGCTCCGCCACGTTGTGCGTTACGTTGTTGTTGTTGCTGCTGCTGTTGTTGTTGTTGTTGTTGTGCGTAGTTGTATTGTCGCTCGGCATCTGGCGATATCTTCTTCTTCTGCGCCTGCGGCGTATTTATCGAATGTGTGGGTGAGCCAATATCGGATGACTTGGAGGAGCAATATCCCTGCATATGGCTGGGCAGCAATTGATGATCGAAATACTTATTGCTGTCACCAACATACGATGAGGAGCCTTGCGGTAAATTATGCGAGCTGACGCTTTCTTGCAACATTTCAAAGCTGATGAAAGCGAGCGACAGACAGAGACAGAAGAGGAAGCAGAAGAGATGCAAAGAAAAGAATGTTCTCATTAAATGTGTGTGAAGTGCAAAGCTAAAATGTGTGTGTGTGTGTGTGTGTGCGTGGGTTTGAGGGCCCATGGGAAGCTTATATACCCAAATAATTAAATAAATAAATAAACCAACAAAAAAATCCATATACCATATAGCCATTAGTTCTTATTCTAGCCTACAGCAGCTTTTAATTCATTTTTATTTATAATTCAAGCGAATTTAAATGATTTAGAAGGAGCTAAAGTATTTATTATTAAATTCTTGCTTAATTGTTTAATTAATTTCATTATTTATTATCCCCTGAACCTTTCGGAGAACTGATATTTCAATAATTCTTCACGTCTTTCTGACGCACATACACATACATAAACACACATAGGCACGCACGCATTCAGTACTTGAGTAAAAGTAAAAGCAAGGAGAGAATAAGAAGATCATTAAAGTTGTCTATGTGTATGCAGCAGTTCTCATTTGGTATTTGTATTTAAGTAAAACGAAACTAGAATGCTCACAGCAGCAGAGAGCGTTCCCATTGCTCACTTGAAGCTCGACTGCAACGAGCTCTCCCTGCCGTCGGGCTCAACATTTCAAAGAGACAGTGCTTGAGTAAAAGTGGCCCTATATAAAGGGCAGCAGCTGCAGCAGTTCTTCAGTCAGTCTTCAGTCGTCCAGGCATGCTGGGGGTCAGCGCAATAAAGTGAAATAGAGTGTGTGATCGATCAGCTAAGCATTAAATACGTAGAGGAACTACGTAAAGTGATTACGTAAAGTAAATACGTAGAAGAATTACGTAAAGGAAATAAGTAGAGGAAATACTTAGAAGAAAAAGGAAATACTTAGCGGAAATACTTGGAAACAATACTTAGAAGAAATACTTCGAAATACGTAAAGGGAGCACTTAGAAGAAATAGACAGAGGAATAGTGCTAAATCGACTCGTCACCCTGATCAAGAATATATATACTTTGTGGGTCCTGTTACGCCTACTTCTGCCTGTTACATACATACATTTCAACAAAAGCATTATACCCTGAATTCCCATTTTCAATGGGTTCAGGGTATAACAAGATCAGAATATGAAATCTAAATAAAATATTTATTTACCATGGATTAAATATAGTTTATATTAAGCATACGCCCAGTCCAACAAGTATATAAAATACCCATAGATAACCATATAATGGCATTGTTCTAGTCTATACAACCTGAACCCGATTTTAACCTAAGTACTTACGCGCCATTATCCTTGCCGCCGTGCTGATGCTTCTGCAAGGAGCCCAGACGCAGCGGCTCATTTGGCCCTGAGGCACCATTAGAGGCATCATTGAAGCGCCGATAACCATGCGCGCTGGACAAACTCGAATCGCTTGACTTGCCCGATTCCTTGTAATGATTGCAAGAGTCTACTCAAGAGAGAGAGAGAGAGAAGGAGTTTAGTTTGAGTGATTTCGTAAATAGAATCAATTCAATATCTTACCTTGTGATCGCCGCGAACCGTAGCCCTGTTGCTGCTGCTGCTGCTGCAGCTCCATCGAACGGGCTGAGTCACCAGTGCCAACGCTGCAAAAGAGGAAACGAAACGAATCACATTAAGTAAATAAATATTCGTGCTGCTGGCAATTTTCAATTGAAACTCACCGAAAACTTTGACGGCCTCGTGGACTAGAGATCATTTCGCTGCTGATCAGCTGCTCCTCGGAGCTGGCCATGGCGCCGTTGCCACGCTGGGCACGCCCCTTCTTATTAGCTGCCGACATGGGCGATGGCTGTTGCTGCGGCTGCTGCTGCTGTTGCTGCTTAGCCACCGATTGCTTCTGTGGCGTGGTTTGCTCTCGTCGCTCACTCGGATCGGTGTTCTGTTTGAGGGTCTGCAGCTTGGCCAGCGGTATGATGTCACACTTGCTCGGCCGATGCCACACGGTCTTCTGCGTTGCGGCATTATAGTAATAGAAGCGCTGCGTGTTCGTATCAAACAATTCCCACCATTGCGATGAGTCGGTTCGCTTAATTGGCACATCCTGTATAAAGGGAGAGAGTGAGAGAGCACGAGAGAGAGAGAGAGAGAGAGAGAGAGATAAGCGGAGTGAGTGAGAGATTTAAATACAAGTGAATCAGCTGAGCTAAGCTCATATAACATAACTGCATTAGCAATGTGTGTAAGTGTGTGTTTGAGAGTGTGGGAGGTGCGTTGAAAATGTCATTTATCGCATATTAAGAGCTCTGAATATATAAGTATATGTATGTATATATATTTCACCTGAACTCTAAAAACAAAGTAAATAAATAAAATTCCATGAATAACCCTCAGAAAATGTACATATTTACATTTTCATAATTATTTCCTCGAGCTCACATACACAATAGAATCATATATCTAATTCGCCATAAATCAGATAACGCTTTTCACCCAATATATGTATATCTCGAGTGCACGTTTGCACAAACATCGAGCAAAATTGAATATTATATTTCATGAAAATTGACGTAAACGTGTCTTCATCCTCATTTCTCTCGCTCACAGCATTTGCACTGTTGTCTGTTGTTTATTTCACTGAACTTACTCTGAACAAAAGCTGTGCACAAACAGTTTTAATACCCGCTCAAAAGAATTTTAAATGGGTATATGGATTCTGTACATTTAGCCATCTCAAGACGTCACTTGACACATTTTATGAAAATAATGTATAATAAATCTGCATCATATAGTGTTTTACTGCCCATTCTTAAAAGGGAAAATGGGTATATAGATTCTGTTCATCTAGTTCATTTGGTAAATTCTAAAATTGAAGCTAGAATTTGACTTTAAGTAAATCTTCATCACCAATTTGTAATACCCTGAATGTGTATTATGCAGTCGGCTATAGCCGATTGTGCTTGGGTTCTCCTCTTTTCGCTTTGCAACTCAAGGGCTCTATCATTGCATCGGGCTTAATCAGCGTATTTCGACCCAATCAGCTGCATCTAATGGACAGTTTTGTTTGTTGTTGCTGTTGGTTTTTTTCTCATTGGCTTTATAATCGTTTCATTAGGTCTTGACAAAAAAACTCAAGTTTCCTTTTTAGTGCAGCCCCGTATATATATATATATTCGTACATATAGCAGCCATCTCTTTCTGTTCTGCTAGTCGGCCTGTCTCTGTTTGGCCTGCTGGGCTAGTGTCGAGGGTTATATTTCTGCGCTGACCTTGAACTTTGCAACTGCAACTGCAGCTGCAACGCCCAACACCCCGACATATAGAGTGAGTGAGAGAGTGAGAGAGAGAGACCAAGAGACAGGCCCTGACCCAGGCCCAGGCACGTGTTGTTTTCTTCTCTTTTAATCTGCCACATTTCTGTTGCTTTTGTTGTTGTTGTTGTTGTTGTTTTTGCTATAGTCTGATAACAGCAACAATGCGCTTTGCATTCACATTGAAAGCTTTCGACTTGGCTGGCTTTTCATTTCTGGTTTCCATTTCCAATTTCATGCGTTGCGGCGGGTGCATTGCATAATTTTTAGTTTTATTTTTTTTTTTTGCAGCGCTGATTGGGACAAGGCTGCTGAGCAGGGCGAAGCGACATCATCGTTACGCTTTTTGCATTGTTGCGTTTCCAACTGTCAGTACGTCCGTCTGTCCGTCCACCCGTCCATCAGTCACTCAGTCAGCCAGTCATTCATCCATGCAGCGAGTTGAGCCGGACAGTCGGATAGACTGACAGCGCATAAGTGGATCTGTTTCACTTTCAGCCCGCCTCCCCACCAGCGCGTGCCACATGGGGCAGCAGAGAAAACAACAGATATAACTAGCTTGAAATGCAACGAAATTCGTATACTCTTGTTTCATATTAAAGCGATATATACATAGATAATTGTAAATAGATATATATTTTCAATATCATGAAAACAAGAAACAATTTATTAATGACATTTAAACTTGTCATTATTTCTTAGCTAATTAACAAACCCAATTAGAATATCACCATAGCCTGTAGTGGAGCAGAGTATATTCAATAAGAGTATGGACTGATGTCTGTGCCTTCGACAAGTCCTCATTTTGGCCTTGTGCGATATACCGAATATTTTGTAATTATGAAAATACTACAACAACAACAACAACAAAGACTGCAACAACAACAACAACAACAACAACAACAACAACAACAACAACAACAACAACGGCAATAATAAATAGCAACAACAATGAGGTCTACATCTTTATCTCATTGATGGAATTTGTGCTTTTGCCTCCATTTAAGAAAATGAAATTAGAGCAACTCGAGCGCAAACACTGGCAAAAATAACTTTGAGAAAAATCTGTCAAAATTAATATGCATGGCTTATATTTATGCACGCAAACAAATGAGAAACTGACAATATTTATAATTATTAGTCATACGCCTACAACATTTAACTATGAGTCAAAGTCAAGAGAAGAGCAAAAAAACAATTTGATGATTTTTAATACATACTACATATGTATATACATAAATTAAAACATTAGACAACTGAACTTTTATTTTATTGTGTAATAAATTAAGGAACATTTACTCAGTGGAATATAATGTTAAGGCAAGTATTATCAAGTAAAGTCAATGTTTTAAATATTAAAAGAAAAAATATATCTATTAAATAAAAAAATGTATATGTATGTATTTATTTTAATAAAAATAACTAACAATATAAATAAAATAATATAACAAAAAATAACTACAATTAAAATAAGTAACAGGTAAAAAAACAAAAAATTAAAAATAAAAATAAAATATGTTAAAAAAAAAAGAAAATAAAATATGTTAAAAAATAAAATTAAAAATTATGATTCTTTTACTTAATTTTTTTTTAATAAATTTTATTTTTAATTTTTTTATTTAAATAACTTATTAGGGCCAGCAAATAATATTAGGAAATCTAACATAACAGAACAAAAAACACCTGTTGTTTCAATACTAAGGCCCTATAATACCAGCAACAATTTAGTATTTAGTAAAGTTCTTCAGCAAACTCAGGCAACTTTAGCTCAAGGCTTTCTATTTTCGGTCCCATTTTAATTGCTAAAATTCCATTACTCCAATTGCTTCGCATGTGCACTGCATTCCTATGTTTTCCTTTTCATTATAAATTCATTAAGTTTCGCTACTTATAGAACGCGCTAGCTTATTGAAAAACAATTAAGCTTTTAATCGTGGGGCCAAAAGCAATTTCTAATCAGCATAGAACGCGGCCTATCAGTGCCGATTGCCGAGGTCAGTAATGCTCCCTCACAGACCCGTGCGCCAACAATACAAATGAGCAACAGATCTGTGAATAATCGTGTGAGGCACGCGAGGGAGCGAGCGAAATAAATGAAACGTACACCGAAAATTCAGTTCCAAACATAAAGTTGTTTGTAAATTAGGTCATCATTGATATTACAAAAATAACAAAAAATAGAGAGAGAGAGAGAGAGAGGAAAAGGAAAAACAAACAGAAAAGAACTTCAGCTAAAAATAACATTGACGATAACATCGATCAAAATATGAAAAAATGAAATCAAATGAAAAATTTGAAGAATTTTTGCACACCCATTTAAAAATGTGTCAACAGTGGAAATAATACATTAAAATTAAAACATATAATACTTATACATATTAATATGTATTATATATAATAATCTTTCTTAGTTATTGGAGCAGATTTTAAGAAATATTTGTAATTATAATCCCTTGCCTATCTTTTCACCTAATAATACTAAATTTGTATAAAATTTGTAGAGCATACAAAAGTTGGCCCAGATCTAACAGCGCCAAAATTGTAATTGCTGTAGATTGATAATTAATGGGATTAATGGCGCGTGCACAGTTGTGATAAATATATAATTGTGAATGAAAAATATACATATAAACTCATATATACACAAAATACATATATACATATATACATATACAATATACAAAAATTATTCTAATTAAAAATTCTGTCTTATATTGCTTTCTATAAATTTGATGGCAAAAACACATGTTCGAGATTATCAATTTTAGTTTTTTTGAGTAAAGATCATCGAGCAAATCTTTGTACAATACTTTCCAGTAAATCAGAGAATAAACTCGCTAAGCCCCACTTCCATACCATTGAACTTAAGAATCAATAGGAGTTGCTTAAGAACCCCTCTTGGCAGTGTATATAGTTTCATTAATGGCGCAAGCTCTCAAACATATGAAACCGATTCGATTGAGTCAGCTTTTAGATATGGGAATTGGGAAACTTTTAACGAATTTGAATGACAAATTGTTTGATTTATAATATTATGCTACATTCTCGGATGTGAGGAAATTTTATAATGTCTCAATGGGCCACAGAAGAAGAAAATATAGTTGGATTTAACCTTGGGGCACAATTACAGTAAAATTAATTTAAGCACAAACACAAAAATTTATTACATATATTAAAAACACTTTTCATTATATTTAAATCAAATTGCCTATTCATTGGTCATATCGTAAACCCCATCAACAGGTCTTAATATTTCCTGTAGCTGATGCAAGGCATAAGACAATGCCAACTACCTTTAATAAGCGAAATCCATTAGCGATATTTATGCGCATTTAATTGCCATTGTAATTTCCAAACAAATTTATGCAGGCCGTGCAACTTGGCCAGGCTGATAACCCACTTGGCAATCAAACACAAAATACAAAATACAAAAATAAAGACAGGAAGCCGCAACGGCCAAAAGCGGTAAAGGGGATAACTAAACGATAGTCCAACGATGTACATATGTATGTTTGTATGTGTGTAAGCACATAATGAACACATTTGAAATATTTTGACGATTGCGTAGCATAGCCCCCAAAAACCACAAGATCTCCATTTTGGGTGGCTTGGGACGCAGGGGCGTGGTTCGTAGCCACATAGTGCAGTCTTTATGTGCTTAGTTTTGGTCTGCTTTAGCGGACGCACGTAAGCATTATAGCTGACTGATTTTCTCTTCTCGCTTCTCGCTTTTGCCCGTTCCCTCTAAACTTTCCTCCTTCACTTATCTGCTTTTGCGACGTTTTGTAACACTAAACGAGCAGCGTGTGGGCAACTTTGCTGTGCTTCTTTCCTAACCGGAAGTTTTACAAAGGCAAATAAGCAAAAAGTATGAAAAAAAGAAAAGAAGAAAAATGAAGCACCGAGGGGAAGTATGCCAGAGAGTTATAATAAAGTCTTTAAGTGCATTTCAAAGCGTGACGGCCATGAAATACTCTTTAAGATCATAGACGCACATGCATTTGGTCATACAGCTTAGCTACAAATTCCTCACTGCCAATACACCCCATTTCTAGCTATGCTTCGAGGGTAGCAAATAGACAGTGGAGTCAACTTGCTGTGCATAATTTTCAAATCACGTACAATGTGATTGTCTTTGATTGTTGCTGTCTTTGTCTTCAATAGCTGTTGTCGCTGCCGCTGACACCAAAAAAAGAGCAGCGGCAACAGCAAGAAGAAGCAATGACGACGTCATTAAAACAAAAAGCTGCCACAGGCAAAAACTTAAAAAACCGACAAAGCCAAAAAAGAAAAAATTGCTAATTTAAAGCGCGTTTGCAGCTGGGTGGGCGCATAAGAGCTAAAAAGAGCGAGACAGAGAAAGACTGAGAGAGAGTTGAGGGTGAGAGTGAGCCTGCATGTGTGTGTGAGTATTGGTTTCTCTTGTATTGCCATGTGCCGGCCTGCATGTCCCTGTGCACGGTATGCTGCATCAAATGAATAGATTATATTGCGCAGCTAAAAGGATTCTTCGTTCACTTCCTCATGGCAACTCGACAATAACTGCAGTGACATCTGCGTCGGCGCCAGCAGCGATGTTGCAGCTGAATTTAGGGCATATGTTAGGGCTATACCATGCTGCGATAGTGTGCAGTAAGGGTATACCTACGTACAGAATTATTTTGTATAGAATTACAATTTTATATACAAAAATGCATACATATTTCCCACTGACTTTTTAGTAATTGTACATTTATTGTAGTTAAACAAGAAAAAGTGCAAAAGTGTGTATATGCATTTTCTGCTCTATTATGTTTACTCTAATAAACAGAAATAATAATTAAATAATAAATAATATAAATAATAACTAATTACCATAGCAGATTGCAAGAAATTCTATTAGGAATTCCTATTCTCAACTCAATTAGCAGTGTATTAAAAGAAGCGACCTTTCGTTAATGGATTTTCAGATTACGCTCACTTCCTGCAGAGCCACACGCGGTCATACGACGAACATGTAAAAAGTACGGTAAAGTGTGGGCGATGACTCAAAAGAGAGCGAGAGTGACAAAAACCGAAAAGCAACGCAGCAAACACAGGCAAACTCATACATAATAACAGCAAGCAAGGCAAACTCACATACACATATACTCACTCAGACACACGCGCGTGAATGGGAGAGTGCATTCAGAAGGCTTCGGTTTTTTAACTACTATGCAACTGGACTTTGTGTGTGTGTGCGTGTGTACGTACATACATATATTGCCCCTGCCAAAAGGGTCGCAATAAATCTCAGCGTGAAATGGACAATAACACCAAAGTGAAGCCAAAGGCAAGGCAAGCGCCGTTCTCCGCTTGTTCTGCACTGTGCATGTAAAGGTTTACAGTAGGAATACATGAACACACAGACACCCATGCATCTGAGTGCACACAAGCAAAACGAGGACGCAGTCGAGGACATTTGCAGAGCCCCAGAACAAAATCAATGCAATTTTCACTACTTCCGGCAGTAGAAAAATAAGTAGGCGTGACTCAGTTGACCGTATCGAGGTAGTCAATACCCTGTTATTATTTATTATTAAATAATTAATATCATATATTTAATTAGTATATATTAGTTATAACTCTTATATATTTTTTGTCCAACGAAAAAAATTACCTGGAAGTCTATTCAAGATTAAATATAATCCTTTATATACTTGCCGCAAGTATTTTACGCTCAATTTTAAAAATGAATGCGTGTAGCGTTACTAAATGAAGAAGAAGAAAAACAAAGCACAGCTTTTGTTTCTGTTACATTTGTTTGCTTTAGTGCTCTAGCTTTGCTCCCCTTTGGCCAGACGTCTAAAGTTATTAGCCTGTGACACCTTTTGGTAATGTCGCATTAGCCAGCCACGACAACAGTAGAGTAGAAGGAGAAGGAGGCGAACTATGGACAAAGCGTCTAAAGGAGCTGTGCAAACAGCTTTCAGCAGCCTTTGATGATGACGTTTTGTGTGCTCAGAAAGCAAAAGTTGTCAAAGGCGACGCATTGAAGAAGGATATTATCCATGGCTTGATGTAAGTACATGAAAAATGTAAGCACATGTGACATATGCATATTCTACATTGATATTTTATAATCGTTGCTAATCTGTTGTCTTAAAACTTGTGAAGCTTAAAGACAATATATTTTTGTTTGTATTGCACTTTTATGATTGTATGTAGCTTTTATTATTATTATTATATGTATAATTATTGAACTTACAGTCCAGTTTCATTTACCCAATTACATAAGCTCATACCCTATGCCAATGAAGCAAATGTTATGCGAAAAATGTGTGTTTTTCTTTTGTTAAATACAATTAATTAACATTGTTTACGCCACTGACGAACTGGGTCAAATTATTTTCCATAGACATATACATACATCTGTACTGTATGCATGTGTATATTTCACTATAAAATTTGCAAAACAAGTGACCCATGTCAATTAAGCAACTGTCGAACAAGAAAGCAACAGCAAAGCAACAAATAACGACGATTGAATGCCCTTAACAAATATTGAGCACTGCATTTATAAATTTATGATCTCAGCAGAACGAAACAAAATAACAAATAATATACATACATAGGCAAATAATATACAACATAACAAAACTTTTTGTATTTAATCTTTAAAAAGAGTTGCCTCTTTCCACAATACTTGATTACAACAATTTTTAGTTAATTATTTTTATATGGTGGTTCTCCTTTGCAAAAACCTTGATATTCTGCTATTGAAGCTAAAATTATAATACCCACTGTGTATATAAAATAAAATTGATAAAAACAAATGAGTTCATTAGCCCCCACGCGACATTTGGCAATTAGCGTGAAACTGTTAATGAAGCGTACTGTGTACGTGTGTCTGTATGTGTACTATGTGTAAAATAATTAATTAAATTATTGGCACATCTGTGTGCTATTTACACTTACCTCGGGTGGATCCCAAACGCATTCGCCAGTTGTTAGATTGGCATACATATGCTCCTTGGTGCGCGGCTCGATTATTTCCACCCATTCTATTCTGTAATCCAAAAAGAGAGACAGAGAGAGAGAGAAAAAGAGTGGGCGTGAGTGTTAGAAAACGTAACATAAATAAAGATATTAAAAAGAGCGAGAGATGCAAGAATTGCGGCTATTTTAAAATAAGAAGGCACCTCTGGAATGCAGCACACAACGCATTGTAACTAAAGCAACCACAACAAAAGCAACCAAAACTTTGAGAATTGGGCACACACGCAGACAAATTTCATTCATTTCGTTCATTCATTAATGCAAACGCGCAAAAGATGTGCTGCGAAAAAGGAACAAACCCGAAAATAAAGCCCAAAAATAAAATACCACCCACAAAAAAGTACCACCCGAATTGCCCTGTGCGTGAGTCGTCGCCCTGAATTATGTATATACGTGTATGAGTGTGTGTGCATTGCTGGTTTCCCCCATGAATGCTTGTTTTGGGCTTTTCTTTCTACACACACACACAAGCACACAAATATATTTTGTCAAACATTTTCCGGTTTTTCCTTATTCGAAGCTGCAGCTCAGAATGCCGCGCCGTCCTTACTCACACATACATATGCATATATGTATATTCACGCACATCACATACATATACAGAGAGCAAGCGCTCTCACTCTCGCTATCTCTTTCTCTCCTGCATATATGTACATGTAGTGAACGGCCGCGGGTGCCAAACAAAAACGACGCTTGTTGCCGCGCCTTGCAAGAAAATCGATTTTGCAGGCTAAAATGCATAAATTTTGAAGGAACTAGCATTTAATTAAGCGCAGGCAAATATAGTTAAGGTGCAGGAGGGTGAGCGGCAGCAGCGAAAGCAATGCAATTCACACGCATACTCGCAACACACATATACGACTCATACACGCACATTCAGACAGGCAGCGGCTGTGGCTGTCATTGCCATCATGGGCTCGCCTTAAAGGGGAGGTGCTGCTGCTCTACACACCATTGGGCTGCGTTGCGTATAAATTTTCGCACTTCCCAACACAGAAGAGAAGACAAACAACATATTAAACAAAACATTTAACAATACGCCCTATTGTTGTTGTTGCTAATTTAATTGTGTACACACTCAAACATTTCAATTAATTTCGTTGTTGCTGTTTTTCTGCTGCTAGTCTACTTCACAGTGCGCTTGCTGGTTATAGTTTAACGGCACACACCTTTCACAACTTGAACTCATTTTTCCAACGCTTTATTATAACTTGGCCGCTTGTCGTTGCTGTCTCCTTTTGCTATTTCTGCAGCAGCTGCTTCTTCTTTTCTCAGCACATGCACCCCGCTGACTCTCCGCACACAAATACGTACAACAACTTAATATATTTTCACTGATACTACTACACACTTTATTTTATTTTTTTCGTAAAGGGGGCTGGGGCAGCGAAATGCAATTTTTCTTTTTCAATTGATTTTTTCTTCCACTCGCACTCCTTTTTTCACTTTGCCTGTGGCGTTAACGCTTGGCGAACACTTTCACATTTATGATATAATTTACAGGCCATATTTTCGCTTTGCTTTTCGCTTGCACAAATGCATTTTCTTTTTTCAATTATTTATGGGTCCGTGTTTATAATTAAAAATATTTCATCCGCCTTGCATTCACACGCCGCCACCGCTGTTAACCAACTGTAAGCGTCAGCTGTTTTCGATTGGCACTACAATCGATAATGCTACGACATCGATTTCAAAGTTTCTACAGACTGTTAATTTTAACATACCAGTTTTTCGCAGCTGATTTCGTATTTTATCGGTAAGGTAATAATTGTTAGAAATTAAAGCATAACTGAATAATATAACTTTAGTCAGTTTAATTTTCCTAATTCTAGTTTAAATATATTCTATCAAAAATCCTGAATTGTAAATTTAATAATTCAAAAAACAGCACAACCAAATATTGTATATCGGTTAATGTTTTTGGTCACACCTTTGCAAATAACGTTCGTTCAAAGCGAATTTAAATTATTTAAAATTTACTGAAATATAGCTATAGATGAAAATGTGAAAGAAAGTCGTCATGTTTGTTTACTTTTTACGTTCATTGAATTTTATTTAAATTTTGCGAGTTAATACAAAACGAAAACTGAAATTATTGCATTTAACATTAAAATCGCCCGCTCACCATTACAATGCCATTGAAAAAGATTTGTTTAATACTATGGTTAACTGATTTTTACATATACTATTAAGAGTGTCTCGGTTCTTGTCTACAAAAATGTAAAATAATATAGTCACATTTAAAATTGCATAATTCTAGACAATTCTAGACAAGTGATGTTCGATTATGATGTACATATTGTTTTGAAGAAGATCGCATGCATAAAATGTTTTCAATTTTTTTTTTTTTTTGCGTTTTTTCTTTGATGTTATATTATTTGTTTAAATTGGCTGTCGACGTAATAATTTGGAATTACTATATTTTTATATGCTTGTAATTTATTGCATTTTATGTAATTAAATATATAAATATATATATACATACATATATGTATACATAAATTTATATATATGCAACGTATGTACATCTACATCACGAATCACAGCAAAACTTTACATTATAATTTTTATTCTGTTTTTTTTAAATTTAATTATGATAGGCTTTTGATTTTTCTTGAGTGTTTGAAAAATAAAAATAAAAATAAAAAAAATACATATATTAAAATATGGGTGCTATTATTATTGTTGAAAGTTCCAGTAAACGGTGTAAAAAAAATAAATATATAAATGAAATTTAAATAAGCTTAAGAAATTTGTATTCAAGCTGTTTGGTTCTTAATTCGGTTGATTGAGACAGTATTTTTGTATATATATATATATATATATATATATATATAATGATATATATATATATAGGTAAGTCAGTGCACGTATAAAAGGTATTCAATTCATATCCATGTATATATATATATTCTTTTTTATAACGTTTTGTTATTTATTTTTATTTTATTTTAATTGTGACAAAAAAATAAACATTTTCTTTCTACTAATAAAATTCTAGAAAAGCACAACACCTTTATAATGGTCTTTTGGAAATACCATTTTTTCATTTATGTAGATTAAAAATAAATACACACACATTTTACATACATATATATAAATATGTATTATTATATATACTAGGTATCAAGATTTTTGTTTTTCACTTTTATGCATAGCATTTAGTAAGGATTGAAAACATTATTGATTTTTATTCTTTATTTTTATTTTTTTTTTTTTAAGGGTATCGCAATCTGAAAAAGTGTTCATCGTTGTTTTTCTTCTTGTTAAATAGTTTGTTATGCGAAAAACAGATTTGATTTTAGAGGTTTTGAGAGCCGTCAATATATATATGTATGTATATATGATGTTTTCGCTATAAGCAAGTCATCTGCTATGTTAGTACTGTCAGAAAATGTCTAATCTATGTTATATTCATATGTGTATATACGGTTTATGTATGCTCTATATATATACATGCAATTGTCACAAAAATTCAATGTCATATATATAGATGTGTGTTTATATGTATAAAAAACGCTTTGAGTTAGTTTCAATGGTTTGATACGAATGGAGGGCAGGAATCATTTCAATTTACTTGGTAATTCTTTCTGTATTCTGTTTTGTTAAGTATATGTATATAAACATATTGCTATTATATATGTGTATATTTTTAAAAACCGTACAGATTTACAGGCTATGCAAATATTGTACACGTTATGCATATACATATTATTAAGAAACACCATAATAATAGAAGAAAACTCTATATAGATCCAATATATATAGATATTAATATATATAACTACATATTTGCATCTGATGCTCGGCCAGCGTGCTACTTTTAATAGACAAGTCACATTGATTCAAATTCAAGGAGGTTTTCGGTGTAAGTTATGTTATATATATATGCCATATAACAAAGAGCCAGGATAAACACGAAAAAGGCAAAACTACGAAATTGTGGAGCTGCCCTCGTCAATATGTATATATATATAGTTTAGCGAATCGCACACGTCTACGACAATACAGTTAAATAAGCCCACCAATATATGTATATGTATATGTATGTAGATCATATTATTATTATTATTACTGTATGTCTGCTGTGCTATCGCGCGAGTTGTATATATATCTATATATATATGTTGTTTCTGCGATTTTGTATTTTTTTAGTTTATTTTTTTTTAAGTCGATTTCAAAGATTGCTTATATGTTTCAAAGTTAGTTGCTTCGTTTATATTAGTGTATGTATATATATATATATGTACTAATAGTAATAAATTTAAAACAAATATATTTAAACAATTGAAACGAAAAAATTGAAAGAGTTAAATATTAGTTGATTTTAGTAATTTTGTTGTTTTTGCTTTGCTTAGTGCAAAAAGAAGAAGAACTTCTTCAGTGGGTTCAGTTCGTACAATATACAGGATTTTCCAATAAGAACGCGCTGATCTTAACAGTTTTCGGCGGCCATTTTGTGTTATGTAAGAACATGTCCACCGTCAACTATGAAAAGCTACCCATCCCTATTGAGAATATATATATTTATGCATATATATATATAGAATTTAATTTTTAATAATTATTAAATTAAAATGCAATGCAAATATTATGTATGTATGTATATAAGAAAACATAAAGCATAAACAAATACAAATATATATATATGAATATATTTTTTTTTAATTTTCCATTTTTTTTTTTTTTTTTTTTTTAATTTGAAGATATAGTGTTAATTAATATGTATGTATGTATGTGGACAGCAACATTTTAAAATACACCATTTAGTATAGATAATAGTAATGCTTTGTATACAGAGTATGCACTCAATTTTTAATAGATCTGTTACAATATAATGCACAAGGAAATTATAAGCACAGGCGGCAGCTGAGCCATACTGACTCAATTTTTCAGATTTTTAATTTGCTCGGTAGTGCACAAAAAAAGATAACAGTGTGATTATGGATTTTATGGTTTTGTTGTTGGTGTTAAGTTTACTTATTTTCAACTTCTTGAATATAACTATCGATGAGATATTATCGATAATTGTGCATTTAATGTAGTCCTTATTTATGTATGAAATCTTGGTGGTATGCATTTGAATATTACATTGTTAACATTACAATTTACTGTGTGTGTGTGTGTGTGTGTTTCTTCTTTAACCATTTACCGTTACTAACATACAACTACCGCCTAAGTAAAGTACTACGACAAGCTATTGAAGTGGTCTGGTTTAAAGGGGAAGCGATTTGGCAGTTGGATTCGTTGCGCGTTATATCAATTATTTAAAAAGGCTAACTGTGTGTATATGTGTTTGTTGTTTGTTGTGTTTTTGTGTGTGCTCCATTACTTGCGGCACCTGGACGACGTGGCGAAAGCGTTTGGTTGTGATATTTGTTATTATTATTGTTATTGTTGCTGGTATCGCCCTAAGCGGCCTGGCTCTGCTGTGGATTGACGATGACGGCGGTGGCGGTGGCGGTAACAGTCGCTGACGCATTGGTGGTGGTAGCTGTGGCAATGTTACCATTTATTGAAGTTGTGGTAGTTGATCCCTGTGCCGAAACCTGCTGCTGCTGTTGATGATCGCCGCTCTCAAAATAATCGGAAGCGTTGCCACGGCAAATCGGGCATGTGCGATTCGACTGCAAATATACAAAATCAATGAATGACTGACAAAGCTCAACACGAAATATCGATAAAATTGATACCATCCCTAGACATGATTTGAATAGGCTCAGTTGAACGGTTAATCAAGCGCCATTTGAGCATTCACCATTAGGTGCTGACACTGCACTTAGCAGGAAACAAACATTAAACAAATATTCAAACTTACGCGCAGCCATTTGTCCACACACTTGGCGTGGAATTCGTGGGAGCAGGGCAGTACGCGCAGCAACTGTCGCAGCTCGAAATCACACATGCAGACCACGCAGGATGATTGATCGCCTGTTAAAGTTTATAATTAGATTACAAATGAACTTGCAGCTGACACAAATAATTAAGTCTGCATTACCACTATGTGCATCTGGATTATATTTATAGCTGGGCAACTGATCAATTTCGTTGCGAGTCAACCCGCGAGGCTTGGCCTCGCCCAAACGCTCAGCCAGGCTGAGCAGCGCCTCATAATTCTCCGTCTCATTGGTGTCCGCGGAGTTGAGATCGTGTTGGTTATACGGTGAAAGCGGGAACATGGCGCTGCAAGAGTGTAAATACAATAGATTAGATGTGAGAATTTTAACGGTGAATTGGTTAAACTTACAGGAAATTGAGCAAGAAGCCCGGATTGATAATGCCAGCGGTGGTTTGGATTTGCACGGGCGCTTGATGAGGTGCCAGCGACTGCGGTGGCAGGACATGGCGGTGTGGTCCATGATTGGCCGGCCAGTAACGCGGTAGGCGCCTGTGCGGCGGGAATGTGCGTCGCTCTGATGATATGATTATCTGCTGCGGTGCCGCTGCTGCCGACATTTGTGTCGCGTGTGCAGCAGCTGCTGCTGCCGCCGCATTGGAATGTATATGCTGTGCAGCAGCCGCTGCCGCTGCAGCACTCATCGAGGCAATGTGTATGTGGCTCGGCATCTGATGGGCATGTGCGTGTGGATGTGGATGTGGATGTGGGTGGGGATGCGTTGCCTGGGAGCCCACTGGCACAGATGCTGCTGCAGCTGCGGCTGCTGCTGCTGCCGCTGCAGCGGCCGCCTGGTGTCCGTCCAAATGGTGGGCATTGGGCTGTGGCTCCAATGTCAGATTAGCCACTGCAATGGCGGCCACATCGCGTTGCTGCTGCTGTGCCGTCATCGTTGCTGCTTGGATCATGTGCTGTGCTGCGGCTGCTGCAGCTGCCACTTGTGTGGGTGTCGGGACCTGAGCTACCTGGAGTGGAGCAGCAGCCAGACCGGCAGGCGCTGCTGTGAAGGGTTGCGCATAAATGCCGTGCAGATGGCAAGGCGCCAGGCGTGCCTGGGCTGGCAACGGATACGTGCAGAAGGATGCCCAAATGGGCTCGTGACGCAGAGCCAGATTGAGGTCGACCATTAGCGAGGTGGGTGGCGGCGGTGGCGGTGCAGCACCTACTCCCTGCTGATGACTGGGTGCCTGTGGTTGCGGCGGCGGTGCCTGCACCTGTTGTAATATTGCGCCCACAGTGCTGCTCGGAGCTGGCCCGCCAGCGTTGCCTACGGCCGGACCATTGCCAGCCAGATCCCACGGTGAGCGATGCGAGTGTGTGTGCTGATGCGGCTGTTGCTGCGGCGCATAGTGCGGCTGTGGCTGCTGATGATGATGCATTGGATGGTAATTCGGAGGCACCTGCTGCTGCTGCTGCTGTTGCGAGTGATGTGGCTGTGGAGCGTATTGTGGATGTTGTATTTGTTGCTGTTGCTGCTGCTGCTGCTGCGTGGAGGTGGCCACATCGCGCAGTCGTGGTCGACGCAACGGCGGACTGCCCTGCTGCATCTGGATTAAAATTATTCGAATGGGAAATGTTTTAAATAGCCTACTCTACTTAACGACTTACCATAACACGCTGTGAGCGTCTAGGCTCCCAAATAGCTGGCGGCGATTGACTGGGCCGACCCGAAATACGGCGACGCTTGCGCGATGGACTGTCCGAGTTGATGCCGTTGGGGCCAAGTCCATTGTTTAGCGACAGCGTTGAGCCGGACAAACCGGAGCCGGACGGCACATCCCCCATCAGGCCGGGCCCGGCGGCAGATCCAGAGGCAACATTGTTGTTATTTCCGTTGTTATTGCTATTGCTATAGCCATTGCTCATGTGCTGCTGATAGTGCTGGGCACCATTACGACCATAGCTATTGCCAATTCCCCCATTGCGCATAAAGCTATAGCCACCATCGGCTCTATGATCCACATTCTGCTCCGAGCTACCATTATTAAAGTGCTGCAAGATGTGGAATTACAATGAAAGATGTGCATTGAACAATGTATATGTCTAACCTCTGAACATCAAGCTAAGGCAACGATACTGTTAGTTGTAATAACTTATAAATTTACTGAGCCTTACGGGCTAGCAGATAAAATGTAACTTATTAAGCTTCTAATTTCAAATAAGATGGCAGAATATGTATATAGCGTAGTATATAAATATGTATAGAATATAGTGAATATATATATTATAAATTCTAATATACATAGGGTATATATTTGTACAACAATTATATAATTACTGAATGAACTGTTCATACTCATATCAAAAAGAAAATCCTATATTGTAAAACTAAATATTGTCCACCATTCAGTAGTCTATAAATTAAATGTTAGGTCTATCTATCATCTTTAGCAGATGTTGTCAAATTGATCTAGGATTTTTGATTGGAAAAAACTTTATTTTGATTCGTAATGCAGCCATTTATGTTGTTAATCTCGCTCTGTGTTATTGAATACTAATATGTGGAAATGGTCTATTCAATATATGTATATACTTCCGTAGATTGATGAAATAACTTGATGTATCACTTACAACATAGCGAAAAATATGAGCCTCAGAATCAATTATTGTTTAATATCCATATACATATATGATAACTAATGACCTATAAATATATCAATATTATAACTTGTTGTTTTACTGTCTAAATTCTCGTTGTTAGCACTTTATCTTTTAATAATTTGACTTTAATAGATCTGATTTATAAATTTTGTGGAGATAGTAATGTTTTTATATGATAAGTTAAATGATTGGTTAGAATATGGTTAGAATATTTAATAATTTAAAGGCAGCTAAGTCAGATATATAGTTGACTAGGGTTAGCTTTTAGGTTGCTTATAGTTAAATAATATAAAAGAATATATGTATGTATATATCTATACCAATAACCTATATACATATGTATATATATATGAAATATACCATTATCATACATATAAATTTATATACATATTTATTGAACTGACTTGCTAACTCACATTATTGTTTGGATTTCTGTCATAGTTGCCATTGTGGCGACGACTGTTGTTGTTGTTGTTGTGGCCGTTGCCCAAATTGTTGTTGTTGTTGTTGTTAATATTGTTGTTGCCGTTGTTGTGGTGTAGCTGATAGTCACGGGACGAAGCGGGGCATGCGCGACGATAATTCACATAGTCTGAATTGCTCACACTAATCGCATTGTTGTTGTTGTTGTTGTTGTTGTTGTTATTGCTATTATTGTTGTTGCGATTGTTGTAGTTACGCTGGCCGTGATGTGGTCCGGCAGATCCTTGGCTATGACTATTGATGGATGCGTGGTTAAAATGAGTATCAGTCATTTGGTTGAGGTTTATCATAAGAAGCGGCGGCGACAATTGTTGCATTTGTTGTGGTTGTTGTTGTTGTTGGGTTTGAGATCGTCGTTGTTGTCGTTGTGAACACAGTTGTTGTGGTTGTGGATGTTGTTGTTGTTGTTGTTGTTGTGGCGCAGTTGACCCATGAGGAATTATATCGGTACAAGAATTGACATTCACAACATCAGTAGGAATACTATTTGTTGTTGTATTGGTTGAATTGAAAGTTGTTGCGGTTGTTGAATTTGAATTCGTACGTGTTAGCGGGAGGGATTGGCGATTAGTCGGTTGTTGTTGTGATTGTGACAGTGGTTGTGGTTGTGATTGGTGATACTGGTTGTTGCTGCTGTTGTTGTTGTTGTTGTTGTTGTAGCTGTGATGGGTGCTGTGATATTGATGAGTATGATTGAAATTATGTGGAAGGTTGTGGTTGTGGTTGTGGCTGTGGTTGTTATGCTGTTGGGCTGGTAAGGATATAAGGGCAAGGGGTGTGCTACGGCGTGTTGTAGGTGTGCTTGTGGGCGGGGCGGCAACAGTTAAACATAAGCGTGCTGGATTTAATCGAACAACGGACACGGACATTGAACCAAAAGCAGGAGGCACACTCGCAGCACTGTGGCACATATCAAAATAGCTGTGATAGCCGTGATTCATAATTGGACTCTGATTGGAGATTAAATACTGATTGGGATTGTGGTTTTCATTGTGTAGAGTTCGTAAACTACTGCGATTACTGCTGCTATTGTTAACAGTGCAATTGTTGTCGTGTGCAATGTTGGTAATTGAATGATGATAGCTGTTTGGGTTAACATTACTGTTACTGTTACTGTTACTGATACTGTTACTGATACTGTTATTGTTATTGTTACTGATACTGTTATACTGAGTGGGCTGGCTATGATGGACTTGTGACTGATGATTCTGTTGTTGTGAGGAGGCATTATGATTATGATTGAGGTTAAGGCTGTTGTTGTGATGATGCGTTTTGCTATTGTTATAAATACAAGTTCCGCTAGAATTACTTGTTTGTACATCGCTGGATTTTCGATTTAGGATTGCAATTGCGTTATGTTTTTGGATTTGGATTGTTTTTTTTTTTTTCAGATAATATGGTAATACATATAATAAGATATACGCATATAATATAATATATATATTCGATTTTACGAGATACATTTGAAAATTGTTCAATCAAATCAATGCAGTAGCAGTGTGGTGGTAGTATTAAAACACAACCCATATATAGTTATTTTTGTATGCATATACATGTACAGGTAGTAGGTAGTAGTAGTAGTAGTAGTGTATATATGCAGAGTGGTAGCCACACATATACGTTATTTATATAGTTTTTTTTTATTATTATTATTTTGCAGTTTTTTTTTTCGGTTTTTTATGAAGAAGAAAGAAAAACGAAAAAGATAAAAATAATATATATGTAAATGGCAAAATGCAATAATTAGATTATTAGTTTAATATAGATATATATATAATATATATATTTATGTAATTATATAATATCAATATATACACACACATATAGTTTATAATAATATAATGGCAATGCGTGTATATGTAGCAAGAGTTTTGTTGCAATCATATAAGAATATTATTTAATAATTATCTACATATACACACAAATGCAATATGCATTTAGTAGAAACAAATACGTACTAATTTTGCACAATTCTTTGGTTTTTTTTTTTTTTTTTGTTCTTTTTGTTTTTGTTGTACTTATGCATTTTTAATAGAAATAGTTGTTAGTTTGCTATTTTATTTATTTATTTGTTTGGCTTTCGCTTCAATGCACACTACGCTTACAAAAAGAAATTAAAATTTGTATCAAAAATATAACAACAAATGCGAGTATCACAGTTTTTAGGACACTTTTCAACGCAACGCTTTCACTAGCTAAACATGAGATATATATATAGAGAGAGAGGCAGAGATTTATATGCACTTGTAAGAAATAGAGAGAGAGAGAGAGAGAGAGAGAGAGAGAGAGAAAGAAATAGATAGTGCTATACATGCTCAAAAATATACAAAAGAGAACGCAAAAAACGTAAACCGTTAATCCAGCTTTTGAGGGAGCATGTATGCATGTGTTGGTGCGGCGCACTCTGACGAATCAGCTTTCGGGCACGCAATGCACGTAATCTCGTTAACGTAATGTAACGTAAGCACAACAGCATGCGTAAGTAAAGCTTAAGGCAATATCTTAGGGTGACACAGATCGAATAATCGAGCTGGGGTATACAAGATACTACTAAATTATATATATTATATATATGAAATATATACATAATATATATAAATACACACATATATTCACACACACACATAGACAGCAGCAGTTGGGTGGGCGTGGGCTAAAAAGCGCCAAAAAAATTTTACGTTAACGTATAACACTTACGCACTAATTGCAGGTTGGTTGGTGTCCAAAAAACTTAAGAGACGAAATCATATAAAAAATTATGCTAGATAGTAAACTATTTTTGATTTTTTTTTTGTTGGTTTTGTTTAACAGAGAGTGTGACAAATATTTAAAATTTGTATATAGTATATAATAGTTGCTTGGATTTTGAAAATTGCGCTCACACACAATCACATATTAAATACAACTATGGATAAAAAGATATATGTATTTACGAAAGAAATGATAGTAACGCATTTACTATATATTTATATTTAGCCTTTTTGACGATTTTGCTTTCTTTTGTTTCTTTTTTGGAGTTTCTATTTAGGTACATTAAAACTGTTTATTGAACATTCTAAGCCGCAGTGTGCATAATGCAAATAAATAAGTAAAACATTAAGCTGAGTTTCTTGATCATTAAATATACATATACATATATAGTATGATTATTTAGTCAAATTTATCAGAGAATTTTTATGTATTGTTTACTGGCACCAAAAATGCAGTTAAGCGCTTATATTTAATAGAAGTACACCAATCTATAAATTCTATTCAATAACAATCAATAAACTCAACTAAAATGCATTATATCATTCATAAAATGTTGAATTGAAAAAATATTACAACTAAGTATTTACTGTACGGTTTGGATAAAGAGGAAATTTTGTAACTAAATTGTTTTTAAATTTATATATATATATTGCTTGCACTTTGGCGGTTGCAGTTATTATAATCACATGGTTTTTCAAACATCACAGTCTTTTTTTTTTTTTCAAAGTATTTAAAAAAGTTCAATTTTTATTTTATTTAGCATAAACGTTAAGCAAAACTATGCGCAAATAAAAAAATATATAAAAACTAAACACAGTATGGAAATAAAGAATAAATTAAATATACAAACGCATAGTAGACTAAAAAGTGTTATACAGCTGTGGAGTAGTACAGCTGACTTAGCTGCTCTTTGAACTAGTTCGCCGTATGGAACTAAATGCAGTGTAATTCTTGTCGTATTTTTGGTTTATCCGAGAGTCCACAGTATGCATGAAAAACACTTACATCTATCACACAGTTCTAGGTTTCTCCAATTTTCAAAGTTGATGCTTTTTCACATAACCTCACTTTAAGAATTATTCTGTCGGAACTTGATTGATCACATACATGGATATGAAAATGTGCTGTAATCATGTATGCATAAACTGATTTACCCTTTCACAAAAACATTTTTGAATTAGAAAGAAGCTATTAATGTTTTTAAAGCTATATTTTTATATAAATATTTTTTTCCATAACCGAAAAAAAACCCTTTTAGAGTATACAATACAAATTTACATACACACCTAGCATTAAACTAGTTTTGAAAAGAAAAGCAAACAAGTTATACGCAAACTTCAATTGCAAAAAGTAATTTTTGTTTTACCAACTACAGAAATTACGAATTTGTACAGATCTGAATTTTGTTTGCCCGCGGCAAAGAAAATTGCTTTGTTTTGGCAAAAGTTGCAAAATAAATGTTGTTGTTGTAAATTAATGATGTTGGCATGCTTGGTAATAGACCGTTAAGCGCGCTTTACACAGTATGTATGTACGAGAGAGTATGTAAAAGTATTTAGTAAGTACGATAAATTAAGAAGCTTGTTTTTGTTTTATGGTTTTGTTGGACAAAGAAACAACTACTAATAAAAACTTAGGACATTTGCTACGTATTAAGTTTTGCTCGCCATTTTCAAGTGCTCTTCATGCATTTGTTCTTGGATTTTTGTATTTTTTTTGTTTTTTTGATAACGCTTGAAAATTCAAACAATATCCGATAAGTTCTTAGATAAATGTTAATATATGTATCTACTATGGTATTTCGCCTGGTATGTATACATATTTGTAATTGAAGCGGTTAGAAAATTTACACACAATACAATTAGGAATGGAGATTTTTGTTTTGTTTTTTTGTTTTTGTTTTTTTGGGCAGAACAAATATTGTGGTTTCTTTTTATATTTTAATGTATATGCAAATAGATACAACGATAATTAGTAGTTAGAGGTTATACATATGTGCCAATTCACAAAAAAAAAGAAACAAAACAAAACATAAATAAAATGTATAGTACGAAAGAGAACAAAAATAACAAATAAACACGAATTTTTCAAAAAGTAGAGAGAACAACAAAACAGCTGCAACTGCAAACCACTGTGCAACACTGTCAAAGCGAGAGCGAGAGAGAGAGCGGCAGCGTGTTGAAAAAGCTAGCTGCGTTAACTCCCACTCTCTTGCAATAACCCAGCCTGCAGCTGTTTTGTTGTTGATGCAAGTTTTTTTATTTTTCATTTTTTTTAAGTGCTTCGAAAATTCAACGGTAAAAGAGGCCAAAGAAATGTTTTTGGCTGCGCTTTGTATGAATATTGATTTACTCTTTACTCTTTTTTTATGGACAACACGCAATTAATTACAAAATTCTCCCTTTAACCTAAAAGCGATTTTTATAACTGTGGTGTAGTTACGTAGAAGTAGTTAGATATATATTTATAGAGAGAGAGACAGACAGATAGATATAGATAGAAGAGTAGAGAAAACTGTTCTATAGTTGTCGTGGGGAGCGTGGGGAACGAGTAACGGGGATGTTGTTGTTATTATTATTATTTTTATGGCAGATCGTAGGCAATTATAGTACGGTGTGGGATTACGGCGGGATAGAGGACATTTGGATAAGGGGGTACTTCAAATTCGCTTTTATGTCACTTAAAGCTAACGTAATTTGCAAATATTATTTTGGTATTTTTTATATACCATAAGCTGCGTAGCTCTTACCAATTCGAATTTCTGCCATCGATTGCATCTTTGTTATTGTTGGCATTGTTGTTGCTGTTGTTGTTGTTGTTGCTATCATTATTGTGGCGATTCAGATTTACATTGCACCAGGGACTATGACCCGGCACAAGGCCATTGTTGTTGTTGTTGTTTCGCTGCGACTGCGGCTGTTGTTGTTGTTGCTGTTGCTGCTGCTGACCATGCGGATGCGGGGAGTAGAGCATACGGCCCCGGTGTGAACGGGCCGAAGAGGAATTGCGAGAAAATGGCCGCCGGCTGTTGCCCGAATGATTCGCATTGGAGTTCAGCATGTTGCGGCTGCTGCTTGAGACTTAACTGCAGTTTGTATTCTTGCTGTTGCTTGTTTGTTTATTTTGTATTCTTGATTGCTCAAACTTTTGTTTGTCTCATTTATAGCTGGAAGGAAAACGTTTGCTTTTTTTCAAAAATAATGTTGAACTATGATAAAGCCGCGCCCGCGTTCCAGTACACAAAAGCAATAACAACCAACAAGCCAACATGCTCAACAAAATGATTGATTATAATAAAAGTTGGAATCAAAACCAAAAACAATACATAAGAGGGCACAAAACATTTATGGATAGAGGGATAAATACTAGTACTTACTGAGGAAAACAGCATTAAAAATGTGTGTGTATATATATTTGTGTGTGTGTGTGTGTGTGTGAATATGTAAAGAAGATAGCGTATATATGCATGTATGTATATAGAAGAATATCTATATGTATAGATATTTTTTTCTTGTTCATAAATAAAACAGCATCAATTTGAGTTTGATTTTTAACAGTGTAGCTTTAATAAGATTTTGTCAATATTATTAATTAAATAAATGAGTGGATAATACGTGCTTGGTTAGTCTTCTGGGTAACTATATAGAGTACACAATATGCCTGATATATGCGTTTAATAATATGAGGAAAGAACTCTTGTCATACATAGCTAATAGTTATAAATATATATAATGCTTGGGTATGGGTGTATGTATGTGAAAATATGTGTTTGATAACATAACAAAAGGAAACAAAACATATTAGTAAATGTTCTTATTTTGTTCTTTTTTTTCTGTCGATTACAAAACTAGTTAGTACTCTATGGATAGCCTCGGACTTAAGAGGGTAAAACAATTATCTTACGTGTATTTGTATAAAGTATATATATTATTTAGTTTATATATATACATATATATTAGAAACACAGCACAACTTTGATAATACACTAACTTATCTTTATCTTTAAAGCTATTACAATGGCTTTTCAACTATCACAGTGTATCACGATTTTCCACCAAAAAAAAAAAAAAAAGCTTTGAGTATTTATAATTATTGAATGTTAAAAAATAATGTTATTTGAATATTAATTAAATTTATAGGTTTAGCGTCCGTACGTATTTAGTAATTGCTCTTTTGAATTAATTTTTTTGTTCTATATCATGTTTACCTATATCTTGATCTATGGATGAATGGGCATATGAAAATTTAAATTCTTCAATACGAAGGAAGGAAAGAAAGCGTAATAATTCCTAGAAATTCTTACTTCTACTTAAGTCGAAGTGTACGATTCATCTATAGTGTAGATCAAAACCAATTAAGTTCTTTTGTTCTTCTGTACAAAATAACTTAGATTTACATAATTTCTTCGGCTAATAATGCAAACATTACCTATAGATATGATAAATCTCTTGATTTAAAGTTTCTTTTAAATAAAAAAACCCGTAAAAGTTTCATCAGTATATTAATATACATATTTTAATGCCTAAAATATTTCAATTATCGTACACAATCAAAGAGGGCGTTAACAGACAACCGACATTTGAAAAGTGATCGATAAGAAAACTTAACACTTTTTATATGCTATCAGTGTTTGCTCTTCTTTGCTGATAACCTAAGTAAATAAGATACAGAATTTCACACATACATATATATATTTATATATGTATATAAGGGTGCCCATATCGTCAACAATTAGGATTTGGTAAACGGATGTAATAATCTATCAAAGCTGTACTGTAATATTTATATACATATATGCATGTACGTATCTGTGTGTATGTGTGTGCATAAAATAAACAATGTATGTGTAGTTGTTGTAGTTGTTTGGATGGTATAAATGGGGTTAGAGCAATATTGGAACCAAAGAACGTAGGACAAGTACAAAAATTACAAATGAGATCTAAGACAGGCGAAATGAAAGAGAAGGAGAAACTGGTTAATAATATATATTCAAAGATTATATAGAGAGCCAATTAGATGTTTGTTTTTAATCTTTCATTTCGCATGCCTTACAATAAATAGTACATATTATAAATAGTACAAATACGTTTAACAAATTTACAAGAAAAAAAAATACAAGCTTACAAACTAAAGCCGAGTCTGTTGCCAAGTTGCAGTAGAATGTTGTTGGTTGGTTGTTGTTGTTGTTGATGGTGGTTGTTGTTGTTGGTAGTAGTAGGCGGTACGAGGAATAATACAGTATATGTAAATATATATATTTAATATATATATTTCAAAAATATATGAATAGATAAGTTGGCATTTATGGAGGCGAACGAGCATTAGATGGAGCTGTATTTGTACTATATATATGTATGTATATATGCATATGTATACGCATATATATATATTATTTTTTTTTTTTTACTTGAGCTTTACGTTGGTGTGTGCGAATTACAGTTGCAGTTGCAATATTTGGTCAGTGAGATACAAATACAGATACATTTAGAGGCGCGGCAGTCTTATGTGCTATATGTATATATACTTAGCATACATTTCAGTTTTAGTTTCGATATTGTTTTTACATATCTATTGTCGATCAAAAACATTTCATTGTTTTGTTTCTGTTACTTATTTGATTGTTTAATTATATATTTTTTTATGTGTATGTTAAGAAGCGGGCACGTCTGGCCACGGCCATTAACAAATGCAAATTTACCACCAAAACCAGCAATAATATATTTTGTATGTATGCTAAAAACAAAGAAAAAACAAAAGTAAAAGAAATATTTGCAATTACATTCATGTTTTGCTTAAACTAATTTACGTTTTAGGACAGGTTTATCATAATACCCTTGCAGTAGACATTACTACTTAATTCAATAGTCCGGAACATCTTGCAAGTGATACTTTATAAATAATATATGAATATGAAAGATGTTGAGTTTTTCCATGAAATTCATCTCTAAGACATATAATTATTCAGACAGTATTCTTTTTTATGAATTAATAATTGATAATTTGATGTGTCTCCCATAAAACTGCAAGGGTAATAATCTTCGGTCAATCCGAAAATTGTTTTTTTCATGTTAGTAATAAATACATGTGTGAAACGTATGTTTTGGGCTTAGGTTTGAATATACATATAAATATATATAAAAAGCGTGTTTTTACTGCCAAATAGTAAATAAATGCACATGTTATATAAATTTAAATACTATGTAAGTTAAGCAGGCAGTTAAGGATATGTATGTATATATGTTTTTATGTACGTAGGTATAAATGTGTTTTTACGCATACAAATAAACACACACTCATTTGACACTTCAGCTATTGCAAAAATCCTATTGACAGCAAGAATCTACAACAAATACTTTCATTTGGGCACACATATGCAAATACATATGGACTTTTATGTGTGTTGGTATTAATGCATTCATGTAAAACGCCTTATTTTTACATCGCTTGTACGACTGTGTGAGTGTGCGTGTCAGTGGCAGTGTATGTATGTGTAGCGAGGGTCAACTCTTCATACCATCAAAAGTTGAACACACTTGCCACCCTCACAAAATTAAAACAATAAATTATAAAATAAAAATATATATATATATGTATATATGTTTATCGAAACGTATGTACATATGTATGCCCATACATCACTTGCCTTTTACTCTCAACATTATAGTTGAGAGTGTGAGAGAGATAAGCAAAAGAAACCCAAACAGACGGACAACACATCACACACACACACACACACGAACTTACATATACTCGCATACAATTGAATGAGAGTACAACGGCAGTGAGCACAAGAGAAAAGCAAAAACCCACCTAACCAAGTATCGCGTCTCGCTGTCTCTTGTTGTTGCTATTGCGTAGTCATGGTAGTCGAACTTCAACGACGATTGCTCTTTTTTGAGACACCCGACACACGCATACGCACATCGATTATATGAATATATGTATGTATACTATGGAAATGTATGCCTGACTTTTGTTAACTATGCACATACAGATATTTGCGTTCCATAATATTATTGCATATATTTGTACATTAACAATATTCACAATAACGCGCAAAAGAACGGAGCTACACAGCTACCACTGACACAAACGATTGCAAAATCAAACCAGAGGAAAAAAATAAATAATTTTACACATCGACGCGAGCGAGTAAAATACCAGCACGAGAACTCGCTTGAACAGACAAAGAGGTAGTGTGGTAAAATGTTCAGACAGACCATTTTTTTGCTCCCCTGTTCGTTCGCTCGCTTAAACTCTCACCATTTCTGTGCCTCTCTTTCTCTTTATTTCTCTCTCTGTCTCTTGCTTTGTGTGTGGGGAGTCAAAACGTATCAATTGTAAATGCGTTGTGAGTATACATAGATGTGGGTAAAAAAATCGAAACTCTGTGGCCCACAGTGGCTTCGAACCGCTCCCCTTTGGTCATAGCTCACTTAAATCAACACAAGTTCACATATTTATTGGTGAATGTGTGTGCCAGTAAGAGTGTGTGTGTGTACACATTCATTTAAAAACACACATACATACGCACATTTATATATATATATGAATTCACAATGACAACCACCTCGTCACCATACAGATAAAAACTGGCATTAAACAATTGCGTTTTATATAATTTCACTACGTATATGCGCAAACGTTGACAAGCACAATTTGTATTAGACAAAAACTTAATAAATATGCTACTTTAAATAACAAATTGCACTTGATATTTAATATATCTGAATTTTTTATGGGAGTTTACCTCTGCGCGACTCTCGACCTGACAAAAGAGCTGTAGATGTATGAATGTATGTTTTTTTTACTCCTCTAGGCCGGTCACACTGTCTATATTAACGATTACTTCACCAATGTTGCACGCAATATATATCGAATGAGTAGAATGCCGATAAAATGCGACTGTGCGTCGGTTTTACAGCAAGCATCGATATATATAATCGGAAAATAACAAATCCATCACAGGAACGCCATTGAATGTTTAACTTGACATTTTCGTGTTTTAAAAGATTTGTTTTAGAAAGAATATTATTCACAATTTAACAACTTATCAGTTGACAATCAGTTAAATTCAATTTAAAGACCAAAATGTAAGTATAAGTGGCATTTCATTGAGCTATTTCATGACCAACATACTTTCCCCCAATTAGGGCGCGTGCCCGGTCTCCCACCGCCGAGGGTGAAAAAGAAAATAAAGAGAAAGATGTTAAAGAGAAGGACGCAAAAGCCGCTACATCCAATTCGTCGCGCAGAGAGCGGGAACGCAAGCGCCGGGGCTCCGCTTCCTCCAGCAGCGACTCCAGCAGAAGGTGCATATTTATATATAATATCTTCTTTGCCGGCGGCTTAACCTGAAATATTTATTTCCATTTGTAAAGCTCATCGGGTAGCTCTTCGTCACGCAGCAGCTCGGGCTCCAACTCACGGTCTAGCTCGAGTAGCTCCAGCGATTCGTCTAGTACCTCTTCCTCATCCTCGAGCGACTCGGATCGCAGCGAGAAAACTAGACGTCGTGGAGGCGGAACCAGCGGTGGTGCAGCAGGCGGGAAGGATACTTCCCGTTCGCCGCGAAGAACTACCAAATCGCCGCGTCCCAATAGCAAGGTGCGCAAGGAATCGGAACGTGAGCGTGATCGTGATCGTGTTCAGCGCAGTCGCACTCGTTCAAGAGAGCGTGCACGCCGCATTTCCAATGATCGTAGCGGCGCTGCAGGAGGTGGCGAGGTGAATAACGTGAAACGTGAGCGTTCACGCTCAGCTAGCCGTTCAAGGTCACCCCGGCGTCGCGGCGGTGGGCGTGGCACAGTCGATCGGACACCGCCGCCAAAGCGTCGCGAACGGTCTCGCAGTCGCAGCCGCACCCGCTCACGCTCACCCACGCCAAAGCCAGTGCGTATCCATGTTGGGCGACTCACCCGGAATGTCACCAAAGATCATGTCATGGAGATCTTTAGTAGCTTTGGCACAATCAAGAATGTGGAATTCCCAACGGATCGCTATCATCCCAATTTCGGACGCGGCATGGCTTATGTCGAGTATGCAACTGCTGAGGACTGCGAGTCGGCCATGAAGCACATGGATGGCGGGCAAATCGATGGCCAGGAGATAACAGTATCGCCAGTAATTGTCCCCAAGCAGCGACCGCCCATGCGACGTCCGTCGCCCCAGATGCGTCGTCCACAGGGCGGACGTTGGCGTTCCCCGCCGCAGTTTAATCGATTCAATAACCGCGGAGGCGGTGGTGGTGGAGGTGGTGGACGGCGAAATTCACCACCTCGGGGCCGTCGTTCGCCTCGTCGTCGTTCCCGTTCGCCCATTCGCCGACGTCGTCGTAGCAATAGTTCCGATAGTTCCCGTTAAAGCGAATTAAGAAGGAAAAATAAACCCATCAGCAGGAAATAACAACAACAAACATAAAATAAAATCTATTCATAATCCGAAACAATTATTTAAATGTAGACTTGAAATAAATCAAAATAAAACCACTATATGCAAAAATAAAAGTTTAAAAAAGATACTATGGCAATTGTAAAGAATAGATCCCATAATAAATTGTATTTTTTGTATTAATCATAAATTACGTATCGATCTAAACTTATATATTTATACAACTAATGTATAAAAGAGCACTCTCCATCCTCCAGTGGGCAACCCTGCGGATGGTGTAGCTTAAAGAAGCATTGTCGTTTTTTGATTGTCAACAATTTTCCAGTCCTGTTCACAGCTGCTTTGGGTTTTCGTATGCCGATGCGATCATCGCCGCAAAACTCAAATACTTCGTGCTTATTACGGAGTAGCGTTTTAATGCCACCGCATTCGGACTTGATACCGCTTAACTCTGATTTGGTAAGCCCTTGGGCTATATCACGCATTGTCAGCTGCTGTCCTGGCAGCCAGTTGTTACTCGCATCATTCTCATTCGTTGTTTTATCATTGGATAACAGCATGTTAAAGATTTTCAGTACTAATGAATCGATAATGCTCTTTTCCACCTGAGTGCAGTTTTTCACACTCTCCGCTTTCTCGCGAAGCTTCACCGAATTATCCGCGCTTCCCGCTTTATGCTTTTGTAGCTCTTGCTGTACTAAAAATTCCAGTTCCTGTACGGGCTTCGCCGTCTGCTTCAGGCCAATCAAAGACAAACGCTTGGTGCTTGGGATTTTAAGGCGATCCTGCTGGGTTTCAAAACCACACAGGTCGGATAATTGGTGTGCGTAGAGCATAAAATCCTGATAGGCGCTGATGCTAGTGTTGCGCCGCTGAAACTTTACACCGGACAGCTCGAACGGACAGCAGGGCAGTAAGAAAAAGCTGGTTTTCAGTCGAGCCGCCAAGACGGGCAACCAGGGTGACAGTTCGTCGGAATGATTGCCAATTAGCCAGTCAATGTCTGGATAATCTAGTCGAAAGCTGTTCGGCTCCACAGTTTGCTCAATTAGATGCGAGCTCGTTGGTTCTGGGTAGAGCGTCCACAGTTTACGCCGCCGCACATCGTAGCCGTAGCCTTTATAGCCTTCCGCATTGAGCACATGGACCAGTAGCCCATTCCCACAGCCGAGGTCAGCGAACGCTGTCGGCTGCGATTGCGTACAGTGCCATAGTGTGATTAGGTAAGCAGCAATAGCCAAATCCTCGTAAATGAACTTTAACGGATCCGTCGATTCATTTGCTGTCTGCCAGTATTGCAGCAGACGTTGAGCATGCTTTTCCTTAAGCTTCTTGTAGAGTTCGCAGTACATTTCCACATCCAGTAGTCGTAGCGACTTCTGCACATTTTTGTCTGGCCGGCTCTGTGCCCAGCTGCACAGCTTTGGCCTCAGCACAAACTGCGCCCAGCGTGCAGCTTGCTCGCACTCCTCGCATGGTTGCTTTGGTAGCGGCTCCGCTTTCAGTTGGCCATCGATTAATTGCACGACGAAGTCGCCAAATTCAGAATCCGCTACGAAATGGCATTCATAGCTTTGCTTGCTAAAATCTATAATTAAAACGAATTTTGAATTAAATGATGGGATATTAATTTCAAGCTTACATACCCACAATTCCATTGGCCAAAATGTTTGAGGACAACTTTTTGGTCAACATTTTATAGCTAATCCTAAAACCGTCGCATGTTCTCGCATTACCATTGCTTTGCAACATCTGTTGCTCCAGCTCAGTCTCATTGGACTCATAGAGTTTTCCTAGCTGCAGCTTTTGCACTTCCGTTATAAGCACTTCAAATATTTTTTTATTCAAGGCATGATAGTTTCTTATTAATATTGCTATGGATTGCCATAATTGCGCCTCGTTAAGCTGCACAGCTGCCATTTTTAGGCGTTAGCCAACACTTACAGACGAGTATGCTAATACAGCCTGAAATAAAAAAGCCAAATTATAAATGGATGTAAATTTAAAATAAAAATAAAAAACATTAAATTTTATCATATACAAAAAAATATAAATAGATCATAATAATAATAATATTCAATAATCGTGAATTATTAGATTAAATTTAATTTTTTATTTTTTGCTCACGGAATTTTAGCGACCAAGGGTTATGCACTGCATACATGGCTCAGCTGTTTACCTGTTGCGTAACGCAGCTGATTTGGAGCACAAGGCAGCAACAGAATAGAGCGGACCTAAATATAAATAAGTAAATAAAGCAATTTACTTCTACCTAGTCCTGTTGCAGTTATCCTTTCCGCTGTTTATTTGTAAATATGTCATTCCTTCGAAAATCCGTTCAACTATTCAATGCTGCAAAGCAAAATACCAGAATGGTTAGTACTCTATATAAAATTCACAATAGAGTGAAATTAACTGTTTTCATTGTCAGCTTTCGGGCGTACAACGCAGCTACAGTGCTGGTGTAAAGACAGTGGACGATCGTTACGCCTTTCCAGGTGCACGCGACGCATCATTTGTAAACAATCTGAAACTGACAATGCCCGAAGATTATGCGCCCATACCTATCTATCGAGTCATGGATCGCGATGGCTACGTACTCAACGAACAGGAGGATCCCCAGCTGAGCCAGGAGGTAGTTGAGAAAATGTTTCGTGATATGCTGCTGCTGTCCACCATGGACAAAATATTATATGAATCACAGCGACAAGGGCGCATCTCGTTCTACATGACCAATTTTGGCGAGGAGGCCTCGCACATCGGAAGCGCTGCCGCCCTAGAAATGCGTGACGTGATCTATGGCCAGTACCGAGAGGCGGGTGTCCTGGTCTGGCGCGGCTTCCGCATTGATCAGTTCATCGATCAGTGCTATGGCAACGATGATGATCTAGGTCGCGGCAAGCAGATGCCCGTGCATTATGGCTCCAAAGAACTTAACTTTGTGACCATCTCCAGTCCTTTGTGTAAGAGGTTTGTATTCTAAATGTGATCCGCGTACTAATTCCTTCCTCTTCTCTACCTAGCCACACAAATACCGCAAGCTGTAGGCGCCGCCTATGCTCTAAAACGTAAGCCGAACAACGATTCCTGCGTCGTTTGCTACTTTGGCGAAGGAGCTGCATCCGAGGGTGATGCCCATGCAGCATTCAATTTCGCTGCAACGCTCGAGTGCCCAGTTATATTCTTTTGGTATGTAGAAGAGGAGTATATGTCAAACTATGATTATCTTCAATTATATTTTTTGTTGCAGTCGTAACAATGGCTTCGCCATCTCCACGCCGTCGAACGAACAGTACCGAGGCGATGGAATTGCTGGACGTGGTCCCATGGGCTATGGTATAGCTACCATCCGTGTGGATGGTACCGATGTGTTTGCCGTCTACAATGCGATGAAGCTTGCTCGGGAATATGTTCTGCGAGAGAATAAACCAGTTGTGCTCGAGGCCCTGGCCTACCGGGTCAGTCATCATTCGACGTCAGATGACAGCACGGCGTATCGCTCGGCGGAGGAGATTGAAATGTGGAGCACACTGGAGCATCCCATCTCCAAGCTGAAGAGCTATATGGTGCACAAGGGCTGGTTTAACGAAAAAGAGGAAACGGAATTTGTGAGCGGAGTCCGCAAGCAAGTGCTCAAGCAGATTGCCATTTCCGAAAAGAAACTAAAACCCAATTGGCGTGAGATGTTTGAGGGCGTCTATGCCGACATGCCCAAGCATCTGGTGGAGCAACAGCGCGAGCTGGAGCAGCATGTGGAGGCCCACAAGCAACACTATCCCTTGAAAAGCTTCAAGCAATAGAGGGCGAATCAACAAAATTGATAGAAACTGAAATCCTAGAAATCTTTAACGGAGAGACTCATCGAAAAGTGCATTTATTAAGCTTAAGCAATCTTGTGTTTGTTTTGAATGGTTCCAAACCATCCGAAATTTGTTGCTAAATACGTAGACGGAACTTAAATAACTGGGGTTATTGAAGGGCCAACAGAAATGAAAAACATTTTGTAATATATTTTGTGCCACAGATTAAGTCGGGTGTCATTACATTTGAAAATGTTTTTAAAAATTTATTATTTTGATTTACATAAAAAATACAATACAATACGCAGAAATAAAACAATACATTATAGTTAAGGGTATTCCTGCAAAGGCTCAAGCTGAAGTTTATTGGATGTGAATTAGTGCTGTGCAAAAATTAGCTAAGATCAATTCTCTCAAGGATTTTAAACAATGCGCAACACTCGGAAAATGTTAAATATTAAAGTTCTTTCAATTTCGCTGAGCGATAACCGTGGTAAATCAATTAGAACATCAGTGCTTTACAGATTTTGAATATCCAATATGTATTTTAAGTTGCGTAGAATTTTGTAGCCACGCCTTAGGCCGACTAGGATTTAAATTAATTTAAAGCTTAAATATGCTCTACAGCTGACTTTCCTTTTGCGGGAATACCATTTTCAATTTAAATATATATATATACTTTCGACTTAACGCACAGTGTGAAGGTGAGGCAGCTAACTAACATACTCCTTACTAAAATATAAGACGCAACAAGAGAGATGTTCGCTTAAGCTTGGCTGGAATGCGCGCGCGTGTGTGTGTGATCGTGTGTGGGCGTAGATTAGTTGGTGCGCAGCTGATAGTCACCGTTCTGGGTAATATAACGAACCCAGGGCAGCGCCTGGTAGCCGCTCTTCTCAATGATCTTCAGATAACGCACCTGTATGCCCGACGTGGTAAAGTAAGGAATTTCGAAGCGCACCTGTATGGGCGGTTTGCCCTCAGTGTTATCCTCGCTTTCCACGCTGGGCAGGCCGAAGTGGGCACGCATTAGATACTCCTTGCCGCCTGGAAACGATTTAATTGTCCATATGATGGCATTCTGCTCCGGGGCGTATTTGCAGCTGCCAATGGTGGTCTTGAACTTGGGCGAATCCGCATCGGCGGGCACGGGTATTACAATTTCCACATTGTTGGCCGTCGAGCGGCGCTTGAATTGCGATTTTGCCTTAATCATATACTCCACACGCGAATGGGCGTGTCGTTCAATAACCGATTCTATCCATATCAGTGGTTTGACCTGGTGTGTAATTACACATTATATATAAAGGTTCTGGAAGATTAGTATTATTTAATGCACTCACATGCGTGTTGAGGCGATAGGACATCAGTTCAAACTCGCCATCCGGTGGTATGAACGAGATTGTGCGATCGTTTTCGAAGCGGGACAGTCGCACACACTGATGGAACTTGACATCCTCCAGCTCAACGGACTTGGATTTGCCACGTCCGGTGCTCTCGAAGAGCACCTTGTCGTTGAGTCCCAAACGAAGCTCAGGCATACCGGACAGATAGACGCGCATTTTGATGGCGCCCACAATTTCGCTACGCAGCACATTGCCATTGGCATTTGCCAGCAGATTGACCGACTCGATGACATCCAGAAATACCTCATTTTTGCGATATTTGATACCTTCAGAGCGCCAGGATACTGCATTCGTTACGGCAACGGGTATGCGCGGCTGCAATTCCAACTTGTGACCCTCTTGCGTGATATACTCCTGCAGTATTTTCGAATCCGTTGTCTGGGGATAGCCGAAATCAATGAGTTCGTCAAGCAGCTCGTATATTATAACGAAATTATCGCGAATGGACTCCTCCTCCAACTCTTTGAAATACTCCACAAACACCTGTGCGATTTTGTGCAGGAATACGAAAACGAGCGCAATATTTACATTCTTATTGCGCGGCGTCGTGGACACAATATACAAGTTATTTGTCTTAATATAGGCAAAGGTGGTCTCGGAGGTCTGCAGAATGGGCGTGACGAGACCTTCTTCTTCACGTTCCATGAGCAGCGGCATAAACTTATCGATTACAGCCATGTCAATGTTGTCCCCGCGATAATTGCGGGATATTAACACCTTCCCCTTCACGTCCAGCACAAATATGGCTGATGAAGACATTTTTCGTATTTATTTTCTCCTTTTTATTATTAGTATATTGGCCTAGAGCTTCCAGCTGCCACTTGTTCTTGTTGTCCCAAACGCGAAAACGGTGACTGTCAATCTGTTCTGTTTGTGAGCCTGTAAAGATGTTGACGATATATTGGAATAGCTTGCAACAATTTTGTACAGTTCAATATTACATTGTTCGAATAATAAATGTATAATTATCGTTCAACCACGCCAGTGGAATTAAAGTTTAGTCACACGAAAATTACTTACGTCGTCGACTGCTGCTTCTTCTTCTCTCGTTCATTCGCATTGTCAATGTTATAAAGCACTTTCCAACACTTAAGTTTGAAAAAATAGTATAAGAGTACATAAAACATGGTATGTTCAAGTGGACGCCGTTGAAAAATTACATTAATTTCATTATTTCTACGTAAACCATTTCATGGAACTGGACATATGATGTTATTTTTAAACCAAATGAAAAATTTGTATTGGTCTTAATCATCTTAGCGCACATAAACATATGCAAATGTGACGTCATAAGCATAACTTATCGCATGTAGTGAATCTTCTATCCCGCATTATTCTTGCGAGTACTTATATCGTTTTGCTAAAGCATCGAATGAGACGCTGCTTCCAACAAATGTAAGAAAAATAAACAAAGAAGAAAATATTTTGGAGCATGCAAATGAATCCGAACATCACAATTGAAAGAAAACGCGTTGATTGCAACGCACTACCAAAGGGCTGGCAGCGCGAAGAAGTGCATAAGAAATCCGGTTGCAACACGGGCGTTGATGTGTTTTACTACAGGTAACCAAGCATATTACTTGGCTGCTATTTAAGCAGGTACACGGTGAAGGTGGAGCCTGGCAACTAACGTAAACTGTAATATAAACACAAAAACACAAAGTGACTGCACGTGCGATATGGAATACGTTTAACTCACTCTCACTACTCTTTTTTTGTTATTACATTTGCCACACACCGACACACTCCCACACAAACTCGCACATAAAAACATATACACATACGCACACGAAATTTCCCACCCTCATATTTTGCGTTCCTGAACCGTTCATCTATTGGATGTATACAGCCCGACAGGCAAACGAATTGAGAGTAAACCACAATTAGCACGGCAATTGAATAGCGAAATGTTTGACATCAGCAATTTTGATTTTCAAACTGGCAAAATGCAAACACAACGACAAATGCCCTCGCCATCCATATCGTTGTATCGTTGCAATGCAGCGGGCGCCATTATCGGCAATGCTGGCCCAGGCGTAAACCCTGCTAATGCTCTAAAGCGTAAATACAGCCGAGCTCAAACGCAGGGCTCCACGTCCAACAACAGCATCAACAGTGGGGGAATCGCAGCATCGATAACAGCAGTGCCATCGATAACCGCAGCGACGGCAACTAATTTACGCCAGCAGCAGCAACAGCAGCAACAACAACAGCAACAACAACAATTTGAATTCAGGTAGAGCCAAGTTGATTGTCCTTGGCTAAGCGAGTTCTTGCATGCGCCTGTCTACATCAATTTTTTCGCCACTAACCATTCTATATAGCGCAATTCAATCGATTGGCCATTTTGTAAATAATAATAGCACTAATTGAGTAAATGTCCTCATAGTTAATTGCTCTACAATTCTGTAATATTCTGCATGTACTTTTTCTTTCTCTGTGCCCTCTGTAAAGCCATATATAATCTAATTGTCTCCCTTTTACAGCCGCAATTTGCGCACAGATGTCTCCCTGGTGCCACCGATACGACAGACAGCTTCAATTTTCAAACAGCCGGTGACGGTTATCCGCAATCATGAGCCGAGCAAAGTGAAGCACGACGTCAAACACGGCGGTCAGGAGAAACCAAAGCAGTTATTCTGGGAGAAGCGCTTGGAGCGCTTGCGTGCCTGTCATGATAACGGTGAAGAGCTTGACGAAATATCACTGCCAAAAACCATACGCACCGTTGGCCCCAATGTCAACGAACAGACCGTATTGCAGTCGGTGGCCACCGCCTTGCACATGCTCAATGCTGGCGTGCATGGCCAGAGCTCAACGAAGGCTGATCTAACGAAGAATGCCATGGCATTCATGAATCCCGAACAGCCACTAATGCATGCGGTAATCATCTCCGAAGACGATATTCGCAAGCAGGAGGACCGCGTAGGAGTGGCACGAAAAAAACTCCAAGAGGCGCTCAAGACATGAATATGCCAATGGAGCGGGACCATTCATTTAGATATATTCCATTATGGCTCATATATTATAATATCTATATATGTATTTATATATTATTTTCACCAATTGTTTAATTTGTCTAAATTGATATCCCCAGAAATATTTTTTCAATATTGAAACTATTATAATACTAAGTTTAGTTTTTTAATAAAACATTCGTGTAGACAAGCAAAAACACACATATCAAATGAGAATTATTTTCTATACACTCGTATATATTACATAAAAATAACAATCGAATTAAAATTTATCAGCATCAGTTGAACGTTTTATTACGCTTTGGTTGCTGCTTGTGTTGTTTCTTTTTAACATACAATTTCATATAGGTAAATAGTTTTAAAAACAATGACAAATAGTTTACAGCGCATTAATAATTTATATAGCTTCGAATCGTATGTACATAAATATGTAGGTTTTTCTGTTTTTTTTTTTTTTTATGTTTAAATCTTTAAATGATTTACTTATTGAAAAATTACTGCTGTGCTTTTAATTTCACTCTTCTTATTATGTTATTAATATAAATATACATCGATTGTTAGAACTATATCTGTACAGAACTGTAACTAATCCAACACCTCATCCATATCGTCGTCCTCATAGTCGATGCCGTCGTAGTCCGTTGACGATCGTGTTAACTGCAATCAAAATGAAAAAGCCAATCAACAATTAAAAATTTGCAAACGATACTTAAAATTACCTTAAAGAATTTTATTGTAATTTGTTGACATATTTATATTTTGATTGAGCTTTTGTTTGGAGGTCAAGCCATAAATTTTTCTCGTAGCTTATGAAGCAAATAATATGAATTTAAGAAACAATTACGGAAAAATTTTAATTTATTTCAAGTTACCTTAGAATTCTTTTGGCATATAAATTATATAATTTTGATCTATCTATTTTTGATTATTCCCTCTTTTACAAGTCAAGCGTAACTTCATTATGATAAAATAACATGTAGAAATGTTTTAGAAATCCTTCTTACCTGGGTGTAAATGCCTCGCCATGCTGCAAAGGCACCCATTGCCAATACGGCGCCAACGCCAGCGACTATCTTTGTATTGAGATCCGTCTCCATGAATTTACGCTCTGAGGGCGTTAGCATTGTATCCGATTGGCTGGGCGCTTTTGTCATTTTAATGGAACTATAGCATTCATTCCGGAATATATCCTTGGTGATGCGCTTAATGAAATTAACTAAATTTTGACAGCCTTTTATGTGATTTTGTAGAGGATTATTGGGCAGTGTTATATGGTAGATAATTGCTAAATAGCTATAGACAACGGCATCCAATTCGCTGTAGGTATCCCCAAAGAACCAAACTTTTCGTCCCAATTTGCGAGAAAGTAAATTCACACATTTTTTGGCATTTGTTGCGAGCTGCAAAGAAGAAATTTATTGATTAGACGGTTGAAGAATATCAAAATAATATCCTAGCTAATATGAAGTGTGAAACAATATCTTTTTAATAGTCAAGCCTTTCTCCGATCTACAGTTTAATAGTGATGGTGATGTTGATGATAATGAATCATCATTCATGAGATGACGGAGATCGACTAAACTAAATGAGCAACACGAATACTTGTTGAATATAGAGTCAACAAGTTAAGTTAGTAACAGGCTCTTAATTTATATAGATGCCCAGTATTCACTTACATAGTCACCCTCATGCTTTTCCAGTTTATCATTTATATCAAAGCCTCCGAACACCTGCACCACATCGCACGCCTCCCGCTGATACGTTGAAGGGTAATAGAAATTGAATGGGAATGGTGTCCGCTTTGCGTACAGGCCACGAGTGGTCGTATCATAGTTGTTCGGCTCACCGTACAAGTAATAATGATAGTAGGCGTGCAGTTGTGTGAAGACCCAATTCGAGTATGCCATGGAGAGATGTTTTTGTTTTGTATTTAAATGCGCATCGACCGGATAACCCTGAAAGACCAAAACATACATTAATTTCGCGCTCAATTGGCGTACATGCCAAGCAATCACATGTGCTATAAATAGCCAACTGGTTTATTGACCCGGCTTTTTTTTATATATACATATATATATAGATTTATTCCTTCACCTCAAGATCCAGTATCCGTTTGATATCTTTATAGCCATGAAATTTATCATTGCCAATTTGAAGATACGGTAGTTTCCCAGCACCCGAACGCAAAGGATTCGTGTTTGTTTCGATTTCCATGGGGCAGCGGGTGAAACGCAGTAAACACTAAAAAATTCCACCAAAATAACAATTGATTAATATTTGTAAATTAAATTATATATATAAAAAAAAAAAACACAAATTTTAATACTTATTTACACATGGTATGTATTGATATGGCCGATAGCGAGGAGTTGCTGATTATGATGCAACGGAACTTACCAAAGCACGCATACATTCGAAATCTATGGACGGCAGCCCCCATTCGCCTTTGTAAACGTGTAGCTTGGAGCCCAACTGCATATTGTGTTGTATTTGTTATTCTTATTGTTGGTTTAAGTTTGTTATCGTCTATTCAGCGATTCGCATGCAGTTGCATTGTTCAGGAATATTAATCAAAAATAAATAGATGTGTCGAAATGTGCCGGACGAATTGTAGAGAGACTTTTGATTGACACACTCTGCGTCAGTGTGAACGTGTTTACGAAATTTTCAAAATACTGAATTTTGATACAAAAATACCATCTTATTACAAGAATTGAAAAATTCAAATTACAAAGAATTAGCGCATATATGCAGGCGGTATTTAAAAATAAAATCCTTTAAAGTCAGGAAAAGTTTGAATTAAGTTTCTCAACAGGTATCGTGCTGCTGTGTAGAAAAAATCGATTGTTTTGTTCGCCAAATGGTCACACCATTATTTTAATGGAAAAGTAGCGAATTTGTTGAAAATGTATTATCTGTAATATGGCTCTAGTGGATTATGGCAGCAGTTCTAGCTCTGAGGACGAGGAACCAGAGACGATAGCTCATGGATCAGTTAACTTGAAGAGGTAATGTCACAAATAGTTTATACCATGCTGTAAATATTTAAAATCCATTAGATCGGCTTTACCCACAGCTGCCTCCTTGCTGGGCGCCAAGGTAGCTAAACCTGCCAGCGATGATGAAGAACAGAATGATTTTGACAATCCCACGTTACATGGCGGACGCATACGTAGCTTTAAGCACGAACGCGGCAATTGGGCAACATTTGTTTATGTGCCCGCCCTTGCCTGTGCTGAACAGCTGGAAGATTTTCAAATGGAAGCTATTGAAAGGCTGGCGCCACATCTTGAGCTACAGTCCAATGAATCACTGCATTTGAGTTTAAGCAAAACTGTGGTGCTACAATACCATCAAATCGACGAGTTTCAGCGATCGTTGCAGCACGCACTCCACAGCTGTGTTGGGTATGTGTTTAATAACTTTTATATTGTTCTAATGCTAATGATTATATTATTTTTTGTTGCAGATTTAACAGCACGCTAAATTCGGTTTGTAAAAGTCTCACTGCATTTGCTTTATTTTGTTATATTTAATGCCTTTAATTTCAGCTGGAAATCTACACAAATGAGGAGCGCACAAGAACATTTCTGGCCGTGCAGCTCGATGCCGCATATACGACAAAAATGTCGGGGCTGTTGCAATGCGTGGATTCGGTTATGCGTGATTATCGCCTGGAGCAATTTTATAAGAATCCCTCATTTCATGTGAGTTTGCTTTGGTGTTTGGGCGATCAAAAGGCGATGTTGCAAGAAAAGCTGCAGGAGCTCCAGCAACTGCTCGAGGAGCACGAGACACTTAAACTGGCAGTTCATGAACTACGCTGCAAATGCGGGAATAAGGATTTTACTTATAAGCTAAAATAGTAATGGAAACACGAAATGTATTTAAAGGCTTTAGCTCAAGCCTTTCTTTTTGTTGCCGTTGCCTTGTTTGGCCTGCTGCGCCTGTTCCTCCATCAGGCGTTCTTCTTCGAGTTCCAAAAAGCGTTGACGACGTCGACCCAATGGGGTTTTCGACCACCACGACTCGAACGCCTCTTCTTCTTCGCGATAGACGGGATCACGAGAACTGAAATGAATAAATAAGCATTAATATAGGGTAATTCAATCTACATATATATTTATAAGTACCCACCAAAGAACATTAATGAGTTCTGCATTTGTCAGAGGCTGCGATCGTAGCTGTAGCTTGCGCTTGCAACTCATCACTTCACGCAGACAGGCATCAATTGCTCCAATGGTATAGCCATCCGATATTTTGGCCATGGCGCTCGTATCTAAAGTGGAAATGCCTCCAGAATACTCACTGAAAATCAATTGTATTACGAAACAGCAAAAACAAAAGGGATCAAGGGCATTACTTACTGTAAAAGCGTTTTCCAGGCATGCGACATGGCGCCATAATCGGGACGTGGAATGTAGATGAAACGATTGTAGACCGATTGCAGTAGTTTTTGATCCGCCTCCCAGGGCAAACTTGTGGTGCCTACAAATATGACCCGATCCTCGGGTGCAATATTCTTGATCATCTTTGGTAAATCCTTTTTCAAGCGCTTGGGATCGGTGCGATCTGTTTTAGGTATTTTCTTCATAAAAGGACGCTCTGCATCGCCCATATAAATGACAGCTGGTTGCAGCAATCTGGACACTTTGAGCACCAGATGTATCAACATGATTAGACCCGATTTACCTGGATACTTGCCAACAATGTTGGCTGGCGTTAGATCAAAGAGAACAGCGCCAACTTCCGTGCAAATGGCATGCAGCAACGCCTTCTTGCCCGATCCGCGCGGACCAGCCAGCAGTACGGAGCGTATAAGTGGCGTGCAATTGTGTATGGCCTCAGAGCCGAGCGGCAGAATGCAGTATTCGGTAAGCACCTGACGGATATCACCCGGCGAGGGATTAGTTCCATTGCGTGCGGTCAGCGCCTTGTCGCCCAGAAATTGCTTTAATTTAATTTCTGGATATTTGCGTATGATGCCATTGGTAACCAACTCCTCGTACAAGGATTCGATAGTGCGATCTGGCGTCAGATCCTTCTCCTTCTTCTTTTTGCTCTTTTTGCCAGAACGTCGTGTCTTTTTATTACTTTTCTTCACCTTTTTTCCTACCATCGTCTGCAGCAAATCCAGCTCCTGGCGCATTACATCGTCCACGGCACGTCGAAATTCCAGCTCCACTTCCTGATACTTTTCCGCATAAATCATGTCCTCGTAGGCTGCCTGGCTGAGTACTCCAGTCTCATCCTTGTCACGCCAGGTATCGTTGAAGCTGCGAAAGAACGGGCAATCAATAAATTAGATAATCCTGGAAACATGAAAGCACTTACTATTCAATCTCGGCACGTATATCGGGAAGGCAAGCTGAGGCAGCCGGTTGGAAGTTGACATCCTCTTCCTGATTATCGTTAACATTTAAGTCTCCACTGCGTGCTGGCGATTTGGACTTGTCCTTGGTCTTGCGTGATTCTTTGGAGGAGCGCGCGGACGAGCGACTGTGTTCGCTCTCAGTGCCCGGACGACTGAAGATGTGAAGGGAGCCGCCCTGATCCTCGGAAGGAAAGTCAGGCAGCTTGCCCGTCTTGTCGTAGCAGTCCTTGATCCAGGCCCGAATTTCATCGGCAATGTCCTCCTTCATAGTGGCACCATGCTTCTGCTTAATCTCCTCCTGTATAGCCAATTGGCGTGCTTCAAACTGCGCCGCATAGGCTCGTTGTGCCTCATACCTTCGCCGAACGTCCGTCTCGATGTTCCGTTGATACTTTTCGGCACGTTCCTTGAGCACCGAGGCCGGTGGTGGCACCATGCCAATTAATATCATCTCGTCCATCTTGCGACGTCGCGTGATGCGGCGAGCCGTATGACCGCGCCACATTTTCTGTATCTTCATGGCAGCCATTAAGCCGGAGTCAGTGCGTTCCTTATCGCTGCGATCCTCCGATTTTCCCTTTTCCTTTCTAATTTCCTTCATGAAGTGCGCTCGGAGACGACCCTGACGGGCGCGCTCGTGCATCTGCAGCAGCCTTATGGCCTCGATCTCGGTCAGCTGCTCCTCTAGTGGATGCTCCTCTAGCCAGCCCAGTTTAATCAGTAGCTCGTGCATTGTACGCTTACGCTGTTCCAGCTCTTCCTCACGCTCGCGCAGAAAGTAACGTGGAATACGCAGTTCTGTTTCCATGGGCGTCAGACGCAGACGCTCCACTACCTCATCGTTGTAGCTGAATTCCATAAGATCAATGTTCACCAGATCATGCTTCAGCTCCACCACACGTCCCAGGCAGGCGTCCAGCAGCTTGCGCACCAGTTCACGTTTTTGTGGCTGAATCATCTGTGAAGATGATAAGAGGTATCAAAGGAAATGTAGAACTGATCTATATTTTGATTTTCTTTATTTACTGCTACTTACATTGTCGTAGACGTCCTCCAATCGGTTGCACAGGCATATGTATCGCAAATAGAATTCATAGATGCTCGCCTGGAGCAGGCTCTTGGATTCGGCTGCAGCTGCCACAGAGCTGGACACAATGCCCGTGACTCCACTGATGGTGGCCACGGTTGTATCCACATTCTGATTCTGTCGCTCATAGTCGAGGATGGCCAATTGTTCGCAGTCATGCTGCGCCTGATGCCAGATCTCGTTGAAATAGTGGCTGGACATACCGAATTATTAATTTCAAAAGAGCTATTCTTCTTTTTATTTCTTGTTGCAAACGAATTGGGTAACCGGTGTAACGGTTGTCATGGAGGTTTTTCTGACCATTTTCTAGTATAAAAGCCTTGCGCTAAACAGCCCTTAATTAAGCATTGCTTTTTAATTTATGCTTTATTATTCATATCTGGTTTGCTACTTAAATGTATAAAATTAGCACTTTTTAATTAAGAAATAATTTAATTTATTAGTTATAACAAGTGTGAAAGCTCTAATCGAGACTGCTCGACTAGGAAATCCCCTGAGCCCTTCGGAGAACTGATATTTCAATAATTCTTCGCGTCTTTCTGACGCACATACACATACATAGGCACGCACGCATACAGTACTTGAGTAAAAGTAAAAGAAAGGAGAGAAGAAGGGCAGAAGATCATTAAAATTGTCTATATGTACATATGTATGCAGCAGTTCTCATTTGGTATTTGTTTATTTAAAAATAAATATATGGAAAATAAATATACTCATAAAATAAATAAATAATAAATCAATAAATATTTAAACATTAATATATGCATATAATAAATAAATAAATATTTAAGCATAAATATAGGCATGTAATAAATAAATAAATATAAATGAATAAGAAATAAATAAATATTTAAACATAAATATGTATGTGTATGCAGCAGTTCTCATTTGGTATTTGTATTTAGGTAAAACCACTGACCAAAGAGTGGTAAAACGAAGCTCACAGCAGCAGAGAGCGTTCCCATTGCTCACTTGAAGCTCGACTGCAACGAGCTCTCCCTGCCGTCGGGCTCAATATTTGGGAGAGACAGTGCTTGAGTAAAAGTGGCCCTATATAAAGGGCAGCAGCTGCAGCAGTTCTTCAGTCAGTCTTCAGTCGTCCAGGCCTGGTGGGGGTCAGCGCAAGAAAGTGAAATAGAGTGTGTGATCGATCAGCTAAGCATTAAATACGTAGAGGACATACGTAGAGGACATACGTAGAGGGAATACGTAGAGGAATTACGTAGAGGGAATACTTAGAAGAAATAGACAGAGGAATAGTACGAAATCGACTCAACTCGTCACCCTGATCAAGAATATATATACATTATGGGGTCTGCCACGCCTCCTTCTGCCTGTTACATACATTTCAACAAAACCATTGTACCCTGTTTTCCCATTTTCAATGGGTTCAGGGTATAAAAACTGATTCCAATATACATATTTAAAGTTCTTGAAATATTTATATTATGAATATAATATGGTACACATAGATATTTTACATAACAATATATAATAAATTGTTTAAATTACACATAAATAGTTAACAATAGCAATTATTATTATGCATATGGAATAAGCCGAAGTCGGATATCTTAAAGATTATCTGGGGAGCAATACTTAAGCATGGATTTGGTATGTTTGAATTGTGTGCCACTCGTGGCGGACAGCACTTCGCTGATGAAGCTTTGGGAATTGTGTACGGTGGTACCACCAAGGATCACCCGATAGCCAGCATTGTTCAGCTGATGTACGGCAAAGGCCTCTTCGTACGTGGCACCGCCAATGATAAAAACCACTACCTCCTGTGGTGGTCGTCGAAATGGCACCAGTTCAGAATTGATAGCTGGGTACATGGGATCCAGTTCACGGCCTTTGAACACATCCTCCAGCGTTTCTTTCAGCAGTGGAGTGTGCTGTGTGAACACATTCTCCACACCCTTGAGACCTTTGATCAGAATTCTTGTCAACTTCACGGCATCTGTGATGCGCACCATGTTAAATAGATCGCCCTGACGCACATGCGTGCCCGCATACTCAATCAAAGCCGGCACAATCTGTGTGTTACCGCCACGTGTCTTGATGATCTGCAACAATCCAGATGTATCGCAATTGGCATGGCGTTCGTAACGCAACGCATACAATGCCACTAGCTTGACAGCATCATCGATGTGGATTCGTTCGTCGGCAATTAATTTTTTTATGCGTTGCAGCTGGGCTGAGTGTTCAGCCTTGCAGGCTATCTCTTGCTCCAGCTCAGATACCTCGAAAAGATTGCGCTTATTCGAAATGCTGGACAGTTCTCCCATGATGCATAAATGCTTTTGCACGGTGCCAGACATTTTTTTGAACTGCGGATAGGATTCAATAAAGTTCTTCATATCATTAATACTCTCGACTTTCTTGTGATCATTCGCCTTGCGCTGAAACTCTTCCATGAGCTGTTTAATTGTAGAGCCAATTTCACCGTAATTTGCATACATATTGCTGCCATAAAATTCATCCTGGTCACCGGAGAGCACCAACTCCTTGAACTCCTTGGGCACATTGGGTCGTTCAGACAAGTCAACGCGATTGTTGCGTATATTCAGCAGCTCGTGTACCATGGCTTGATAGGACCATTGATGCAGCAATGGTGTCACCGGATCATCTCGGCGATCTAGCAACAGGAGCAACGGTGGCGCAGCCCCATCTACATTGCCGCGGAAATCGAATAGAGATGATTCCTTGGTAGTCTGATCGTAGATCAACTTGGCTAGCAGCTGTGCCACTTGCGAGCCGGCACGATATCGTATAACCGGATTCAATTTGAGTGACAGTAGAACAGCCGTAATGCCCTGCACGCTGCGCGTCAATGAATCGGGCAGCCAGTTAAGATTTGTCATGCAATTGGGTAGGTTCAGGGAGAATAGGTTGGGATTAACGCACAAGTAGTCCGCATACAATTCCTTTACCTCACGCACAGACTCTGACTCATCGCATTCAGCTAGATATTTAATATCAGTGCGCGGTATGATATTGCTAAAATCTGCAGAAACCAATTAGTGTATATTCTTTTTGAATGTTTTTACCATCTGTTACACTTACATATAAAGTAGGCGCTATATTTGGGATTGCGCAGCTCGTTGGCCAGCAGTTGGATATTTTGCTTTGTGGGGCGTATGAAAACAATGCACTTCAGGTACTTTAAGCGCTCGTTCGAACGGCCAGAGTCCAGGCGCTCAAAGAGATACACCTCACGCTGCAGCATATCAGATTGGCTAAAGGCCATTGAAATAATGCTCGTCTAAAAATTAAGTACATGTTGACAGTGGGAACTTTAATAAGCCTTTCAAAGTATATATGTACAGGTACATACCGTTTCTTTGTCTAGCAATATGATTTTCATTCCTGGTCCAGACTCTGTGCACATCTTTTCAATATACAATTTAATACCACTTATTAAATTCATGATTAAAGCTATTTTTTTATTTTTCTAATAAAGTGGAAAATATTTAATTTTTGTATAAACAGCTGTTGGCAGCGATGTGAAGATGTGTTCACCACCCACCCCAGCAAAAATACTCATATGTTATCGATACATATCGGGCTATGAAAGCCCGCCTGAATTCAATTCAAATAATTATTTACATTGTGATGCTTATAACAGTCTCGAGAATGTATACGGTTATATTTATTAACTCTTGTGTTTATGACAAAAATCACAACAATTCTATTAAACTATTACGTGTAATTAAAAATATACTTGAAGCCTCAAACATTTACAAACTTAAGCAGTACGAATCACGTTTTGTAAGGCAACAATATCCGACTAATAAAAAATGGTCAGTCGCTTAAACTAAAGCACAACTTAATATAAAACGCAGTGGTGCGATATGCGACATATGTACGTTGTGCGTGTTCACATCATCAGGAATTTGCAGATGTGTACTATGGTTTATTGAGCTACAATTGGCTTCTCATCCTTCTCTTTGTTCAGTTTTTCCTGCTCTAATTGGTAGTTGTAGGCGCGTCCAAGCTGTACCAACTGCGTCAGTCCCACAAACAAATTGACAGCAAATAAACTGTAATTTTTGGGTATAATCACCAGTGAATAACGTGACCAGATAATGCCTGTGGCAGCCAGTGCACCGCAAGCTGCTACGGAAATTGTGTCCGCCGGACGAGTCAAGTCACTTAACCCAGCGACGACAAGGCCCTATAAAAATGTTGATAATAATAATTAAAACGCAAGAATATTAATGTTCATTTAGATTTGATGTTGTGATTAGAGCGTTATCATTACTAAAGCGCGTGCAACAATCTAAGTATAAATACGAAATTGTCAAAAAGTACTAAAATAATAAAAGTATAAACGTATTTATGTTAATTAACATTAGGCATTACGATTACAGCGTTAGCTACTGTTATCGTTATTCTAGCGTGTGAGCCTGCAAGTGTAATATAAATAAATACTTGAAACCCAATAATAATTCGCACACACGCACACTAATGCACACTTATCGCGTGTTGCCTCTCTAAGCGACCAGCTGCGTGGAACAACAAACACATTACACTCAACAAGTTTTGCTCTGGCAATATAAACAAATATTCATAAAAAGCAATTCACACACTCTCCGAGATTTTTGTATATTAATGTCATTCAGATTTGCTATATCAGCAGCAGACAGAGATAATGAAAAATAGCGAAGGTCATGCAGTCTTTATTATGTAACTGTCTGTCTGTCAATCTGTCTGATATAGTTTACTTACCCATTTAAATATTGGTGCCCAGAAGAAAACGGTTTTCGGACCTATCGAATGATTGAATGTAAATACGAATTCGACACGTGGTATATTTCATAAACATATGGATACACAAAATAAATACTATTTCTATTTGTATATTCCCACCTGCAGGATGCATCCAAAGTGGTCGCAATTTAGCTGGCACAAATTTGTCGCAGACGCCAATCATGCCATTGTAAATCTTTGTGTGAATGCCCTTTCCAGCGGCCGCGGCAGCAGCTGGTGGAGGTGTTGGCGGTGCGGGTGCGGGAGCTGCTGACGATGACATTTTGTTTGTGCGAAATAAACGGCGAATTAGCAAGCAGAATCAAAATTCAGTAAAACCAACTGCAGCAGCGAGCTTTGACTAGTGTACGGACAGACAGTTTCAACCGTACTAAATTGATTCAGCGTTCGTGAATAACAAAAGCACAGACTTTATTAAAATACATAACATACCTTGACGCTCTCTCTCTCTCTCTCCCGTTTAGTTTGCTTATGAGAGCGTGAGGGGGTGCGAGAGCGCAGACCTACTTACACTCAACACACGAATCTCAGCTGAGAGCGCTATTACATGAAAATTTCTACTTTCTAAAAATCAAATTATAAGAAAAGCAAAAACAAACAGGTTTTACTATCCACTTTTAGATTCTTTCATTCTCTCCAATTCTCTCTCACATTGCCTGTTGACTCTCAACGCATATGTATGAAAAACGCAACGTCCTTGGCCTTGACAATCTTTAAATGGTGCCGCCAATTTCCGCAGCGTAATGTTGACGGAAGCATCTAAAACTGCAATCGAATGCATTCGCAAGACAACTACAAATACAAATACATTTACAATATGCTAAATATAGGGAGCACAGATGTAGGTTATATCGTTTCTTGCTCTGAGTGCATCACGCGACAATTGCAACGCACACATCTGTTTATCTGTTTAAGATCACATGCATGTAATATTCTTTAATATATAAAAACAAAACTTTTATTTAACAAAATATTAACGTAGACGAATTTTATATGTGAAGTCAGGTATTGCTTTTACGGTTTTTATACACAAAAAATATCAAAGAAAGGAGAAATTAAAGTTTAAAGTCAGTACCTGAAAACGAAAGGCAATGAGAAAACATTTGGGCGGTTTAAATCGATAGCAAATCGAATGTAAAATCGATTACCCAACACTGTTCGTGACCAAGTTACCCTCTGGTTCACTCTAATGGAATGTATGTACATATGTATATAAGTGTCTCACAGCCTCTATCAAATTTGAATACGTATATATATCGTGTGATTCACAATACATACATACGACTCAGGCAATCAACTCTCAGCACAGTGGGGCAAAATGCAAAAATATTTAAATTTTTTAGCGTCTATTGCGCAGCACGCATTTCGTATGCATGTGTGTATTTTTATTAATATATACATATATACAGCTGTAACCTGATTAGCTTTTTGGCCCAGCTTTGAGCTGCAGACAAGTAAACACAAGTGTTTCCTTTTTTCCAGAATGTACACATTATGGGTTTGGATTTTTCCTGAAATTGTAAATAAAACTAGAGAATATGTACGTGATTTTTTTTATCGTTTTTCATGTTAGAAATGTATATGTAATTTCAATTACAAATCAAAGGCGTACATGTCATTAAAATTATTCATTACAAATCAAATAGTTCTACAATTTTTATCATTCCTGTGTGTTGTTGGTTTTATTTGATGTTATTGTGGGTTTTGCTTATTATTTAGCACATTTTTTGCAGATGCAATATTTTGTTTGCGCCTTTGCAGCCGTTTTTTCAAAAATAAATTTACTTATTTGGAAGTGACGTTTTAAATTTTAACTTAATCAATTCAATGAAAACATAAATAATCTTAAAAGGATTTAGCTACCGCAACATGCATCAGACAAACTTTAAGAAATTCTTCACTGCTTCACTTTTTGCTTTTCTTTTATACATACATAAATGATTAATGTTGCAAAACCAAAAATGTATAAAAAATTAAAATGTGTAACCAAGCTGTCATATAGAATGTGCATTAATTCTTTCTTTACTTTTTTTTATTTTTTTTTTTTTGCTGTCAGAGTTGGTTGGTGTAGATGTTATATGGGCACAGAGTATCGTTCGAAATTGAATTGCTATATGCACTATATATATACCAATTGTTTATACATAAATTTAGATGCGTTTTTATCTGTTTCTCTGTTTACGTTTTTGATCAGGCGTTGGTATTAAAAGTTGAAGGGATTCATTGGTACTTTGTCTGTATTGGGATCGAAGCTGTATTCTGTGCCATCAGATGCCGGTGCCAGATTAGATTGTTCGCCCTGTAAGTGTAAATGGATGGAAATGAATTAATATACATGTAAACAATAGTTTTGATAATGAATATAGCGTCTACCTCAGTAAAGTATTTCTCAATAATTTCGTATGCCAGTTTGTAGATCTCAACGTTCTCATGGTTTTGCAGACGCTCGATTTTAGCGAGGCCTTCGCATTCCTCAATCAAATTAGCAACCTCCTCAACGTGTGATCCGGCCACTTTGAGCATATTATTGAGACCATCGAGCACGACCTTTAAATATACAAATAAATAAAGTTTCTAAATGATCTATAGTTTTGAGAGATATGAGATCTTACATTGATCACTTGTGTGTCCTGGCATGAGAGCAGATCGCAGAATGGCGGTATGACCCCTTCTTGTATTAATGTAAATACCTGCTCGGGTCTGCCGCTAATAGTAAGATTACTGATGGCCCAGGCTGCCTCTTTCTGTGTCTGGAATTCGCCCTTGCTCAGGTTGTCAATAATTTTCGGGAGCAGGCCAACATTGATGACAGCCTGTACCTGGGATTCGTTGCCGGCGGTGATGTTTGATAGAAACCAGACAGCCTCTTTGCGTATCTTTTCCTTTGGATGCGACAGCAGTGCTGGGAAATACGATAAGGCATCGTAATTGAGCACCACCTGTGTCTGTTCATCCGATCCGGTTACAATATTGCCCACAGCACGCAAAGCAGCTGTCTGCACCTTAACTTCATTGTTACCCAGAAGCGGTATCAGCTTTGGCACTACACCGCTATCAATAACCATTTGAATTTGATCGTTGCCGCCATCAGTCAAATAGCTAATGGCCCAGACCGTATCGACCAGGATGTTTGTGTCCGTGTGGTGGATCAGCACATTGAGTGCGGGCAGGATTTCATGTATTGTGGCAGCTGGTGGCGGCGGATCCTTGTTTCGACACAAATTCACAATCACCCAAGTAACATTACGCAAAAACGATATGGGTATATCTGGCTTAATGAACGACAGCAGCGGCTGCACAACGCCATGCTTAATAACAAAGTCACGAAGCAACGGACCATCGCCAATGATATTGCCCAGCGCCCAAACGGCTTGTTCGCAAACATTTGGAGCGGGTGAGTTAAGTAGTTGAAGGAAGAGCGGCACGGCACCAGCAGCAACCACCTACAGGAAAAAACAAAATGAAAAATATTATATATAATATTTGATCTGTGATTAATCAGTCATGCATCAGCAATACATATAGAGATCATTTTACAAATTTCCAATGACATTAAGCTTAATTGTGTTGGCACCCATTACGAAATATACAACAAACTGAAAGAGACATATTTGACCCCATAAATTATATATGAACTATACGTATATGTGCATATATGTATAATATACTTAAGACAGTATCAATAGCTGCGCGAATAAGGCTTTTATATTCGCCCGTTTGTTTCTATGCAACATTTTCTTCTTTGTTTTAGCTGTGAATTGACCATCTATATCTCATATATGCGTAAAGTCTGTAGCATTTGTTGACATTCGTCGAACAGTAATATGAACAGTACTCACCTGATTGGTTTGATCGGAAGTTCCTGACGCGATGTTGGTTAATGCCCATGCGGCCTCGAATTGGAGCATTGTGTGATTATGTTGCTTCAAGCATTCAACTAGAATTGGCAATATATCGCTGTTAATCAGATCATCAATGGGTGGATTTTTGTCCGATGATAGCAATTTTCGTGCCGCTTGAACAGCAGCCAACTGTTGCTCCGGTTTTGATGGATCGGATGCGGCCTGGCCAAGTTTCTTCAAGTTGATCGAATTGGGCAACTGCTCATCCTCATCTGTGTTCGAGTCGAGGTTAGGCACATTACGACGCTTCAGAATTGTCTCATCGCGTTTATTTTTGCGCAGTTCTACGGTAACCTCATTTCGCCGACGGCGCATTTCCTGTTGATTGAATGGTTTAAATTAATTTGAAATTTAGAACAATTTTTAAGTTGCAAACAATTCAAGCAAAACTCACATCTTGATCTTTTCCTTTGTTTTTAAAGTTTTGCAAACGATTTTGATCCAGCGATGTCATTTTACTGTTTCAATGTGTGTGTTGGTAAATATATGTATATATATATATGTACGCGGAAAATATATGTCTGTATATATGAGAGCGCCAATCCGAACTGAAATACCTATGCTTTTATATTTCCAAACAAGCTCGTGGCTTCTATGTTTCTTTCCCTTTTTTTTTTTCGTTGTCCACTTCTGTAGTTATTTCAATTATACGCGGAATGAAAATTTAATCACATATACACAAATACCGACACAAACAAAAGGCCAGTGTGCGGGGAGAGCAGCGCAGACAGACGTCCATTCGTTTGTGCCGACAAAATCGACATCGAGAGAACCAACACAATTGCACGGTAGAGCAGCAGCACGATGACAATGACAGTCGTACAAGGGGAAAAGGAGAAGGGCAGAGCCACCAGGCGATGAAAAAATAAGAAAAAAAGAAATGGCGTTTAGGAGAGTTTCCTACGTGTAACTAATCTTTTGATTTAATAATGAATAAATATATTTTAGATTTGACACTTACATTTACGATTTGACACCGTACAGGCCTGTGATATAGTGATTAAACCTTTTTTTTTCATATAAAAATTGCAATTCGTGACAGCGACGTGACTAAAGTTGGCTGCGCTTCCGTTGATCAGGGCTGTAAAATAAAAATATCTACACCGCTGCAAATAAACATATCGTTATTGTGACATCACTATTAGGTATGTGCAAAATGTTTTTTGGTAATATTTTGGCCAGAAAATATATCGATTGATATGATTTAGGCGTGCAAACGGTGAACCATTTGTGTATATATGTATATTTAACACATTACAAATATAATCCAACTCGATGAGAATATATATTACTGCGCGCTGCCATATGACGCCAACGCGGAAATGACTGAAAAGACGGAGAGTACCAGCACGCTGGATCAGCAGCCACAGAAATCGGAGCACACAGCAGATGCTCCACTGGTCATCAACGTGAAACGTGAGAAGATTGACATGGAGATCGAAGCAAAGCTCGGTGCATTGAATGCGAAGGTCAAAACTGAGAGTACTACGCCCCCAACAGCATCGGACTCGGACAGTGATGCGAGCAACAGCAATGATTCGTCGCAAGATGACAAAAAACAAATAGCTCCAGTTAAATCGTCTAATGAAATACTTGCCGAGCTGTTTGGTGTCTTCAATGCAGCGCCACCCGTTGAGCTGTTGGACGACAAAAATCTATTAAAAAAGCATAAGAGATCGAAAAAGGAGAAGAAAAGAAGATCGCGCAACAAAGAAATCAAGTCCGATGGAGAGTGTAGTGACACTGATATTGCGTCTGCTGAAAGCAAGTCCAAGCATAAGCACAAGCGAAAGAAGCATAAACACAAACACAAGGACAGCAAAGATAAGAACAAAGACAAGGATCGTGAAAAATCCAAAGAGAAGTCAAGTGCACCTACAGCAAAGGTACAGGAGGAAAGAACGGACAGTCGTAAAAGACACGCCACGGCAGACGCAGTAGTTGTGCCGGCCAAGAAGGAAGCAATAGAGCAGGAACATAGCATTCAACGGGAAAGAGAGCGGGCACGTGAGCGAGAGCGAGAGAAGGAAAGAGAGCGTGAGCGTGAGCGAGAACGGGAACGAGAACGGGAACGGGAACGAGAACGGGAACGAGAACGGGATCGAGAACGGGAGCGAGAAAGGGAGCGGGAAAGGGAGCGTGACCGTGATCGTGAACGTGTTCATAATAGCTTCTACAATGGCTACCAGGATAAACAGGAGGACAAGCAAACACGCATCAAGGCTAACAATGGGAAATCCGTAAAGATTAAAACGGAGCGCCGTCAATCCGACGAGCTCTCGCTGTCTGACGAGGAGACATATCTGCGCGAAAAAGCTAACAATGGACGACGTCGTTTCTACGGATCTGTTAAGACCGAGTCCACCGATAGTAAGCGCCATCCACGCCACCAGAGCAGCACAAGCTCCAGGCAGCGTACACGCTCTCGTTCCCGCTCCCGAACGCGGTCCCGTTCAAGAGACCTGGGCATTGATAAGAAGCGTTTGTTGGAGATTGCGCGCCGTAATGCCATCAGCATGTTTAAGCGAGGCAATATGGCCGGTGTGGCCGAGATGACGCCGGAGGTGAAGGATAAGGTGCTGCTTAAAATGCGTTACGGTGGGCGCAGCGTGCAGGATCTCACGGACTTTTGCAAGAAGATCTCCAACGGTGAAATTCTGTCTGATTTTAGTTCAGATGAGGATTCGGATGTGGACAAGAATGGCAATGCTAAGGCATTCCATCATCCATTTCAGCTCAAGGAGCGCGAGCCAATTGTTATGCATATACGAAACTCCACACCCATAGTGCCGCCGTCCACGCGCAGCGATGACCAAACCAAGGCTATAACCATGCAGTTCCCTGTTTCCTCTGGTCAGGTTCATCGCATGTCTGAGGTTTGGGTGCCAGTAGATCCAAAAGAGTCGCTGGCGCCGCTGCCTACGCTGCCACCGGCCAAGCAGGCAACAAATATGTTCAAGGATGTGCAACGAAATGTCTTCGCTAAGACAATTCCACAACAAGAGCAGCAGGAGCCCGCCTTCAAACCTGTCACGAATCCAAACGAAGATTGCAATGGCCAGCCGTCTGTACCTGTAGCTCCGCCATTGTCTGTGCCTATTCCTGCTGCAGTTGCTCATACTCTTACTCCTGCTCCTACATCTGTTCCTGTTCCTGCTCCTCCTTCAAATACTCCTGCTTTTACGCCTACACGCTTTGTACCAGAAGTGCCCATACCATCGACAGCAGCGCCTGCACCAAGTACTTCAATATTTCCGCAGGCAACGGCGCCCAGCATGGATGTATCCAGCATTATTACCCAACGTCTCAGTGCAATAAGGCGTCTGCAGGTGAGTAGCTAAAGTATAAGCAATTACAATCAAGAAATACTAATTATACGTTTTAATAGGATAATCCCGCCGATTCGGAGGCATTGAAAATGATGTACAATGCGCAGCGGGATATGTCTTCCTGGGCCAATTCGAAATTTTTGCCTGGCCAATTTACGGGCAGCACTGGTGCTCAGGTAATGAAGGTGCATGAACTGAACAGCGGTCCACAGTTATGGGCACGTCGCGATCAGTTGACTTCTACCAAACCCGTTACGGGCGGCATGGGTATGGCTCTGCTGCAGAAGATGGGCTGGAAGCCGGGCGAAGGTTTGGGTCGCACAAAGACTGGCTCCCTGCAGCCACTACAGCTCACGGTCAAACTGGACAAACGAGGTCTCGTCTCTCGCGAGGATATCAAACAGCAGCCGGCACGCCCACAGGGCGCACGACCCCCAAAGAACACAAGTGCCACGAATATTGCACAAGCTGCGCTCACGGCTCAGGACAAGCATCCTGTTTGTGTGCTCAATGAGCTGACATCGAAAAACAAATGGACGCCGCCGCAGTATACACTGAAGGAGGATTCGGGGCCCTCGCATAGCCGCATGTTCCTCTTCTCCGTGGAGATCAATGGGCAGACCTATACGCCTGCCCAGGGCTGCAACAACAAAAAGGAGGCCAAACTGAATGCGGCCAAGTTGTGTCTACGAGCTTTGGGTATATTGCCGCCCAGTTAGTAAAGAGTCGAGCATGTTTTGTAGGTGTATCTATTGTAAGTGTATAGCTAGAATTATATATATCTATATATATGTATATGTATATGCTTCTGTATATAATTAAGAATAAATTTTAATTAAGAAACCAAATCAAGTTTTTTGACGATATTAGGGAGTGAAAGACTTTGATAGAAATACATTTTTGAATTCAAGAAAAGCTACAATTGCTTATACATGGTTAGCAAATTGTAAAAAAAAATCATCCGAAAGTCTATTGTGAACCAATCTATCGAATTCAAATTCAGTTATCGAGCGTTTCATTTAATGCAAATAGAACGAAGCACAGGGTATTATAATAGTTGAATAGTTTTAAAAATAAATATGTAAACAATAAAGTTACTTAAATTAAAACATAAGTAAATTAATATAAATATATGTTTCCAGACGCAAAGTTGAATTTAGTGTATGGGAAATATGTTTAGACTTCCCCTTCAAGTAAAGCTTCCACCAAGCTTGTATTGCAAATTTGTGAAGCTTTGGCCTATTGGCCATCTGAGTTTTGCGCAAGTACACAAACAAAGCAAATCAGCTGAGCGAAGCCAAAAGCTGGGGTGGGCTAACACCGACACATGCGCCCGTTGCAATTCTGTGTGAGTGTGATTGTACGTGGGTGTATGTGTGGGAATTCAATCTCTACACAGACTCGCTTAAGCACACAGCGAAGGTCAGTTCAGGCGGGAGTGCGGCACAGAAAACATCTCGCTTTTGACTAAGGATGTAGCGAAATAATCTCGTTATTTACTGCTTCCATCAATAGTTGTACAGGAACACAAATATATACATATATTTGAAGTGGTCCAGGCTCGCAGCATCCCAATGCTTAAGCTTGTAAATGGAACAGATGTTGGCAGCCTATTCCAGCTGTGGCCAAAAACTTTAGCTTTATGTGTGCGGCTGTGTGTTTAGAGTTATTCCTAAAGTTGCATAACTTTGCATGGACACGAAAACAAAGCCATAAATATATGTACATGCTGACACACATACACACTTACATATGTACATATATGCAAACACTAATAGTGTGCATGTTTGTATGTCTGCTGACTGTTGCAATTTGGAGCTGGTCGTTGAGGTTTGATGTTGACTGCTCAGTTTGTTTACCACTGCAGCCATGGAAACGTGTCGCACCTGTGCAAGGTGCGATTTCGAAAATGGCAACAACTATTGGCTGGATATGTTTCATCCAACGCGCTGGCAGAGTGAAATGGCACAAATTCGCACAGAGTTTGTCAACTGGAAGTTACAGGTGAGACCATGCTAAAAAGTCGGAAAACAAAACAGACACAAAGTGCAATTCACTTTGTGAAAGTTTGTGCAGTGCATTTTAATTAAGCTTTTGATCGTGCAACGGTGCGTATGTGATATCGATAAAAGCACCAACTAATCGACGTTCAGTAATCTGTGTGTGTGCTGTGTGTTTAATCGAAGTACTCAATTTGGTTATATCGTTAACTAATTAAGTATCGTTTTTTGCAAACTTAACGTAAATTTGAGAATACCATAAGGAAATGTTTTTAAAGCAGTTTAAGTACATTTACCTTGACTTTATATAACTTTCACTTAAATTTCGTTTGTAAATCGATTTAATATTGTTTAGATCTCTCCAAACGATGGACTCCCTCAAAAAATTTGTAGCGATTGCTTTACAAAGTTCTGTTCCGTTTACACGTTTCGCATGGCTTGCCAGGACGCACAATTAAAGCTTTCGAATATTTTTGATAAAATCGATGCTAACTTACTGTATGATAGAAATGAAGAAAGCATTGAAGTTGATGCTGATGGTTCAGAAGCTACAACGAAAATATGCACAGTAGTAGAAACAGCAACAACAACGACAACAACAGAGAACACTGCCATTAATGCGGCCAAATCGCCCGCGCCCATTGAAATCTTTGTGGAAACCATTAGCATTAATGAAAGCGAATCCTTGCAGCCAGAAAATAAAGAAGTTGACTTAGGCTCAGATTGTAATTCATTGAACATAAGCTATGCTTGTAAGTTCTGTTATAAGCCGCAAGAAAGCTACGAGCTACAGCACTTGTTACTAGAGCACATTAGCGTCTGCCACGATCCAGATCAACCCTATAACTGCCCGGAGTGCACTGAATGTTTTCAAGACACAGCATCGCGTACCGTCCACATGAAGAGCGTTCATGTGGTCAAGCACTATGCCTGTGAAGTTTGCGGCAAAAAGTATGGAGACCGCCATAATCTCGAGCATCACATTGAGAAGTATCACTCGGACACGGACTTCGAGTGCAGCATGTGCGAGAAGCGATTTTTTACGCGCAAAAGCCTGCACTACCACATGAACTGGCACAAGCCGGAGCGCCAGCTCCGATGTCGTCACAACGGCTGTGACCGGCTGTTCATCAATCAACGACATCTCATATGTCACGAGGCCACCCACACAAAGGGCTCCCGTAAGAGCGAGTACTGTGGCTTTTGTGGTAAAGGTGGGTCACCTATTTATATCATAAAGTAACGTACATATATTTATAAATATATATGCCCATATATACGATCACAAACATTAAGAAACGGCAAGCATTTTATTCAACTTTGTCCAAAAATAAAAGAAGTTGTTAGCTAATTAGAGAGGAAGAAAATCCATATGTACATAAATATACTTATACATATATACATGCATTCACACATGTATACACATCAAAATATAGAAAGAATTTAGCATAATGCAGACACACTAACCTACATAAGGGAACATTTCCATTGTATTTATATACTCACATAGTCAAATACACATATTTCCCACAGCATTCATACATGTAAAAACTCTTCGTTGGCATATCTATCGACAGCATGGCGGAGAGAAGCCTTTCAAATGCGCCATCTGCACTGAGGGTGAGTTGAATCTGGAAATTAAGAAAGCACTATAAACATATTTAGAATATCAATTGGTAGTTTTCAAAAAATTGTATCTTTATATTCTTGTTTTATTTTTTATTTCGATCTGTAATCCAATCATTAATCAGCTCTGTTTGGAAATGCCCATATATGAAAGCTTCCAAGAGATGTCTAAATACTCAAAGTGCTTATGCTAAAGTCAAACTCTTTCATTTTGTGAGTTAACAATAATTGATTATTGACTGATGGATGTTCAAATTACAGCTCAAAATATAGCTCACAGATTGAAAGTTGACTTTCTAAATATAAGAATTCATTAATAATTTAAAATAAAACATCTGTCGCTTCATCAAAAATCTCATCGCAAACGCTTTAAAGACTTATGCCCAAAAAACTCTGAAGGAGTCTATCTGCTGCTTTTTGTTCTGTGTTAGTCAAGTTAAGGGTAAACATGGTTCAGCTATTTTTTAATACTCCTATTAGAAAAAATTTATAAAAAAAAATGAAGCATGTCAACAAAACTTCATACATATAATATATATAACAATATTTTGTCCAAGTTTTATTCATTCCTGATTTTAGAACATTTTAAATATTACGAAAATCTCGCATAATTAAAAAAAAAGTAATAATGCAGCAGTCGTATCCAACTGACTGCGTAATACTCGTTCACCATTTCAAAATTTGTAATTTAAACTAATTTGTAATCAATTTCTTGACAATATCTGAATATCTATGCAATTCATAATACATATTAAAATTTTTACTGACTAGAAAAACAAAAGTTTACTAAAAAAAAAAAAAAAATTATTTTACTAAAAAAAAAAAAAAATAAATAATAAAAAATAAAAATAAATAGAAATAAAAATACGTAAATAAATAATAAATAAAGTGTAAAATTGTATACTATTCGATTTCATATCTATATATTACCCATATACCATATTGGCCGTTTTGTGAGCGAGTACAAAATGTCCTCAACCCTGGAGCGCTGCATGCAAGCCACTAATACCCAATTGCTGTTACATAACACCCCCACAAATTAGTGCTATGATCCACAGATTCCCGTTGTTTACATTAATTTTGACTATCTTTTAAATTTCGTCCACAAAGTGTTTGCCTCCTATGTGGAGAAGCGCATTCATATGCTTGAGCTGCACACGGAAAATCTGACGCATCAGGAGCGTAGCGAGTGTATGTTTCAGTCCTGTCGCCAGGAGTTCGATACGGAGCAGGAGCTCATCCAACATATGACCACGGAGCATGCTCAGCGTGAAACTTCCTCAGCTCCGATCATTGCGAACAATAAGCGAGTGATCCAATGCAAAAGGGAACGACAATATACGGGTCTCTTCCAGTGCGGCAGCTGCACGCAACGTTTCAACATGAAATCCGCCTTGGAGCGTCACATGGCTGTCCACTCAACGGATCGGCTGCATGCCTGTTCGCACTGCTCCAAGCGCTATAAGCGTGCTCAGGATCTGAAGTGGCATATGAAGACCCATGCAAATGAAAAGCCAAATGTGTGCGATGTATGCGGCAAGGCTTTTGCCTTGAAATATGTCCTAACTCAGCATATGCGCAGTCATGAGGGTAAGTAATCTCCTTTAAATTTTTATTCTCAGGTTTCTAAAATCTTCTACCGGAAATAAGTCTCAAATGGTTTTATTATAAGCAAAATTTATTCCACTCTAAAAACTAAATTTGAAGCTTAAGTAAAACATCAATTATATTTATATTTGCAGTTCTTGAGAAGAATTTCAAGTGTGAGACCTGTGGACGGGCGTATCTGTTTGAAAAGTCATTACGGTTGCATCAACGTGTACACACAGGCAATACCTACTATAAATGCGATCTGTGCCAAGAGCGATTTGTCACTCACATCAAATTTAAAAGTAACTTTTGTCGGCATGGTAATTAAATGTTTTTCTATATATAAAATGTATTTCCTTTCAGCTCACATGAAGAAGGCACATGATGGCGACCAGTTGCACTCTAAGGATACGCTGGATGATTTGATCAATATTGTGATTAACTAAAATGTACCAATGATATGGAATCCAAGTGGAACAGCAGAAAGAATACTATATAATTATTCCATTAGCAAAGCATCAAAAGAAACAGTATAATACTCTAAGGGTGAAACCGCTTTCAAAAAGTCACGCCCAACAAAGAATTTTTAAATCGTAGACCCTCCATTAAATCCTATCATAAGACTAGACTTTGCACAGGGTACGGTTGTATGAAAGCTTTATACTCTGTAGGCAAATTTCATTAAACTAAATCTATTTTCCTTAAAAGCCGCATTTAAGCTCACATAAAAAGTATTTTATCCATCCAACTCTTTAATCTGTAATACCTACAAACATATGTCTATGTCTTTCACATAATGCACAATACATGACCATTTTAGTGATAGAAAAATGTTATAAAAATGTATTTAAGCTAATGCTCAAAAAAGATATTGCATTTATTTAAAAAAAAAAAAAGAAAAGATAATTAAACACACATATTTACATTTACAATTATGAGAAGAAGAAACATATATCAATAACATCATGTATATTAGTGTGGTAGTGCAATATGTGTATTTACTGAATTCTAATTCGTTATACAAACATAAAATTTAAATTGACAGAAAAAAGTTTTTAATATGTTTGGTTAACGTTTGATTTGAAATAGGGGGGCGATAACTATCGTAAGTGGTTCGGTGAGCACTAAATAACAGCCCTGTTCTTCATGAAGCTGCCAGAAGTTACTAAAATCAGATGCCGCTAAGATGTCTGGCAACACTGCTTCTTGGGCTATTGTAGCTCGCATAACACGTCAGTGTTTAGGTTTTTAAGCAGCAAGTTCTACCAAAATTGAGGCAAACGTATTTGCTAAAGTGTAATAGCGAGTCGGTTACCGATCGAAATGGACACAAAGCAACAAATTGCGTAGTACTATTCATGTTATTATTCAACAAAGAAACGATTAAGTTTATAATATTCTTTTGCTCCCAAAAACGGATAAAACTATTCAGAAAGTGCGACAACAACAAACAATAGCATCTAGTAAGCAGGTGCAACGGTAAAGATTAGCAGCTGTGATACTTAGACAATCAGAAGAAGAGCTAGACGCTAGCTGCCACGCTATAACGTGTGACGTGTGTAACGCATTTAAATAAAAGAATTGGCCTAGACGCTCAGTAACAACTGGTTAAGACGCCTACAAACACGCCCACTCACACATACACGCATAATGGCTTTGCCATTGAGCGATCTGCTGCTTTTTGGCAGCGGTGAAAAGAAATTGGCTGCCTGCGTCCTGCTGCTGCTTGTGGAGCTTTTCATGGAAGGTGAGTTGCAGTTTTTCCAGATATGCCACTGAATGTGCTCTATTATACCACAACTCAACGAAATGTATCCCTTTTAACAATAACGACACGAGTCCATCTCTAATTTAGTCTATAATCGCAATTTTCATACATTGATAACAAATAACAAAATAACTTCTGTTACACGTCATTCAATGCAGGCGCTGATGCGGCAGCACCGAGTCAGGCGGACATCGACAACCATCTGGAGCTAGGCAAAGACTTTCTGGCTCGCGGGCAACTTTCGGATGCACTGACTCATTATCATGCAGCCGTGGGTAAGTGTAGGGTATTATTGCATTTATACGCTTGAACTTAGAACACATTAATTTACAGAGGGCGATCCCAATAATTATTTGACGCTCTTCAAGCGTGGCACTGTTTACCTTGCCTTGGGCAAGACACGATTTGCCATTCAGGACTTCAGCCGTGTGCTGGAGCTTAAACCGGACTTTACAGCAGCGCGTAGTCAGCGTGGTATTGTGCACATGAAGAGCGGAGACTATGATCATGCACTGCAGGACTTTGAGTTGGTACTGCGGGAGGAGCCGCATAATAATCTCGTGCTCGAACACTATGCAAGAGTGCGGCCAGCCAAGGAGCAGTGGGAGCTGGTGCAGCGTCTGCTAAACAATAATGATGAACAGAATGCAATAGGCATGATAACACAGTTGCTAGAGATCTCACCATGGTCAGTGACCTTCAGACAGGCCCGTTCTGACGCCTATTTAAAGACAAATGATCCACTCTCGGCTATTGCGGATTTGCGACAGGTTAATCGATTGTCGCAGGACAGCACAGAGGGACATTATAATATAGCACAGTTGTTATATAATATTGGACATGCTACTAATGCGCTGAAGGAAATTCGCGAATGCCTCAAGTTCGATCCCGAGCACAAACTCTGCTTTCCATTCTACAAGAAGCTGCGCAAAGTGGAGAAGCAGCTGGTGACAGCGGAGACGGCACGAGAGGAAAAACGGGCACCCGAATGTATAGTTGCTGCCGAGGCTGTTCTCAAACACGAGCCCGAGGAGACGATGATACGGTATGAAGCGCACAAGCTGCTCTGCTCCTGCTACACCACAGACGAGCAGTACGGCAAAGCTTTGTCGCACTGCAAGCATGGGCTTGACATTATGAAAGATGCACAGCTATATTGTGATCGGGCAGAGGCGCTGATGGGCAGTGAGATGTACGATGATGCCATACACGACTATCAGTCGGCGTTGGAAATGGATGAGAATAATTCACGGGCTAAGGAGGGCATCCAGAAGGCCAAAAAACTGCAAAAGCAGGCGGAACGTCGAGATTATTACAAAATCCTCGGCGTGAAGCGCAATGCCAGCAAACAGGAAATCGTAAAGGCTTATCGTAAGGCGGCACAGAAATGGCATCCGGACAACTTCAAGGATGAGGAAAAAAAGCTGGCAGAGAAGAAGTTCATTGATATTGCAGCGGCCAAGGAAGTACTCACAGATCCAGAGAAGCGACGTCAATTCGACAACGGCGAAGACCCCCTGGACCCGGAGAGCAATCAACATGGTTTCCGTGGCGGAGATCCATTTGCACACTTCCAGCACGGTTCGCCGTTCCAATTTAAGTTCCATTTCAATTAAACAGAGCTTAAAAAGAGCCATTGTTGAGCCAGGGATTATTTGTGTTTTTTTCCTTCCCCTCTCAATGCAGTCATATTGATATCTTTCATATCGCTCCAGCGTGCCTCGACCCGCCCACTTCCACGCCTAACAAGTACTGCATTTTCCTTTTAGTCCACTTCCCCTTCAAGCTTTACGATTTTACACTTGTTTGTGTTGCAACTCTAAAATAGCCTGTAAATATTAGCATAAAGACTAAATCCGATAACTGAAACACACACAAGAAAACAATGATACTGAAAAACAAGAGGATTTACATTTAACTAGTTTATTTAATAAAATAATTGTAATGTAGTACATTTTTCTAATTATATATATATAAATATAAAAACAAAATGCAAACGATTAAGAATGAGAAAAATTGTTCAGAAGAGGCAAGGCTAATGATGAATTTCCGATATTTCATTGGAACCAATTCATCTTTCAAAATAATTAAAGTAAATTTTAGCAAACAAAAATATCAAAAACCGTCAATAACCAAAAGGCTGCAATTTATTTTAAGCATATCTCAAAATTTTGTTTTGAAACTAAAATTGTATTCTGGTTTCTCCGTCAAAAAAAAGCTGACAACACGTCAATTATTTTGAAGAGACTTTTTATTGGGTTAGGTTTTTTGTGTTTTATTTAACAATTTAATAGTAAAAATAAAATACCAAATTCTGAGCTACAACTACATGTAATATTATAGATAGCCAAAAAGAAGAATACGAAAAAGATCTAATCGAGAAACATGGTAAGGAATACACACATATGTAGTTAGCAAGTTACTTACAAAAATATTTGTTTTTTTTTTTTTTTGGGATTATCTTTTAAGATGATTCAAATTTCATCATGTCAGTCAGAAATGATTTATTTTTATATAGAATCAGAAATCTATTTTTTGTTCGTTATTGTTCTAATATGCATTTACAGCAATTTTGAATACACTGCCTGTACATAAGAATATACTCAGTTAAACCATAACCAAAAGTCGAGAACTTTCTAGAAATAATTCATATGGAATATGTAAAAATGTGTATATGTATAATATGCATAGTCATATATAGAGATGCTCTCGTGTTGCTTCAGACAGCTGGAGTGACTATCACATATATTAACGTGGCTAATATGACTGCCACCGATAGACAGAAATAAAACTTGAGATTATATTCACGATCTAGGGATTGCATCAGTTCTCGAAATTTCTGCCTGGTACCATTTCGATCCTCTTGCCGAATGGTTGTACGTATTTGCGGCCTGGCCAACGGTGAGGACCTCTTCCTTGTATCCAGTTGGCGCGAAAAATGACTCAAGTAGGGCGATTCTGGATTGTCACCAGATGAACGCGGTTGTTGATGCAGGTACTGCTGCTGCTGTTGGGGTTGGCGTTGAATTTCAGGTTCGGATTCACTATCCGTTTCTATGTCCATCGGTTCAATAGTGTTGTTGTGCTGATCGTAGAAATCATTCAGCTGGGGATACAATGTGTTGACCTTGTGCGCGGACAAGCGTCCTCTGGGAACGCCGGTTTCAACATGGCTTGGACGCTGTCGTATTCCTGATGTTGTTGCATTAGCCGCATTAAAAGGCGCCGCCGAGCCACTGTAAGTGTTGCGATTCGCCTGCGGCATGCGAATCTCATTGAATTCATTAGGTGCTTCATAGCTGGTTGAGTTCAGCTGCGTTTGGGTCAAATTTTGCCGAGACAGTTCTGGGCGATAGCTCCCTTCAATGTGCTGCTCATAGACAGGCAGCTTGAGTGCAGGTGCTGTAGTAGTTGCCTGTGGTCGCTGATACGTATAACTTTGTGGCTCTTCTAGCTCTTCGTCGGGTTCTTCCTCGTAATGCGGCGTCTCAAACTGGCGTATATATGACGTGGTTAATACGCCGGATTTGCTTAATGAGACAGAACGACGCTGACGAGAGTCGTCACTCTGGGGCTTAGAGCTTGCTGGTTTATTTATTTGGTAGTTGTAATCATCATCCTCTGAGGAGCCCACATCGGACACGGTTGTTGTTGTTTCCACAGAGCGCACAGATGAGCTTTGTAGCGGATAATATTCCTGAGGCGTCGCTGCAATAGTTCGCCGAGACTTGTTAATGTTGTTGTTGCGCCTCGGAATTTTATCTGCCGATCGTGGCTCATTCGCGTTTGTGGCATCTGTCGGTGTCGCCTTACTGCTGTGCACGGTTTCACGTCTTGGCGTCTTTGTGGCCTCAGTTTTTGTGCCTAAAATTGTGTTGCGCAAACGACGCAAAATTACTTTGCGACTAGTATCAGTTACGGGTATATTTGGTAGTCCATATTCCAGGCATTTAGCGTGCAGCTCTTTGTTGGAAATCGTTTCGAGATAGGAGAGATCCGACATGCTTACGACTGCTTGCGAAATTGTAAACAAAAATAGTGATGTCGTCACCGTTTGGAATGCGAATGTGATTGACCTTCAGTTCGGCACAAAAGAACTGATTAATGTTTAAATATGTGCAGTACTTGCAATTGGCATATATTATCACACTAATTTGTCATTGAAAAAATAGTCAAGAGTTAATTCAACAAAAGGATGCTTCGACTTTGCGTGAATGACTGACTGACTGTCTCGCTTTTTAAACAAATACTGATCGGGGCGACATTCACATTCGATAATCCTCTGACATTTTATTTCTTATCGAAATAGTCTGCGGAGTCGTTTCATCCCTGGCGAGAACTAGTCTATCGGTCAAAAATACCACAACAAAACAATTGTAATTTTGTTTTCCGACTAATAATTTGTGCGCCGCAAACATGTCGCTAACAATACGAATTTTTACACTCTCGCGTAATGGTTAGTAAAAGAACAGTGTCAATTATTAATACAATATAATAAACACAATTATGGTTCATTTAATCGAATGAGGTTATGTAACCTTATGTCATAGAGAAAACAAATCTTCAATAATTTAAAGTTTAGTATTTGAAACAAATAATATAATGATTTTTAATCAGGTCAGCGCATGTTTGGCACCAATGGCGCACGCCTGCTTGCTGCCCAAAAGGAAGCCAAGGACATAGTGCCTGTGCCCAAGGGCTATGTTTACGTTAACAACAAGGAGTTGAGCATGGATATGGATGCTATCACAGATCGTGCTGCCACCTCAATGTTTCTTGGCGAACTGTTCCGTGGCTTTGCTGTAACACTGGCACATATTTTCAAAGAGCCGGCAACGATTAATTACCCGTTCGAGAAAGGGCCATTGAGTCCACGTTTCCGTGGCGAGCATGCACTACGTCGGTATCCAAGCGGCGAGGAGCGCTGTATTGCCTGCAAGCTGTGTGAGGCCATTTGCCCCGCCCAGGCTATTACCATTGAGGCCGAGGAGCGTGCCGACGGCAGCAGGCGCACGACTCGATACGATATTGACATGACCAAGTGCATATATTGTGGTTTCTGTCAGGTAATTTATCCACATGGATTAAATTTTCAGTGGGACTCATAATTCTTCCATTAATAGGAGGCCTGCCCAGTCGATGCGATTGTTGAGGGTCCAAATTTTGAGTTCTCGACGGAGACGCACGAGGAATTGCTTTATAACAAGGAAAAGCTCTTGTGCAATGGCGACAAATGGGAATCAGAGATTGCATCCAACCTACAAGCCGATCATCTGTACCGCTAATTCTTCTCTGTACATATTAGATTTTTGTTTAGAAATGTTTTTCCAATTAAAGAACTTCGGGTAACACTGATAACGTAGACACATTTATGTGATTATTGTATTCGCATAAAAAATCGACACTAAATAATACAATTCGACATTGGAATAAAACACATTTCGATTTATTGTCCTGGACCGGCCAGACTCTTCTCCATGAACTTCTTCTTGGCAAAGCAAGTCCACCATTTGTTTGGCTTGCCATCCTCGGTGTTAAATACCTTCTCTAGAACCCGATTGCCCGTTTCATGGCGCAGCTGTAAAATATACTGACGCATAAGATCGGCATCCTGTGAGCTTTGAGGCTTGGCATAGACCGAATTTAGTGGGAAACCTGATTCGCCGGGTATATCGAACTTAGAAATAGCTAGGCTATACATTTCTTGTTGACCCTGGGCCTTGCTAGTGCAACGTGTCAGCCGCTTAAGACATTCGGTTATATATAGTGTTACATAGATTAGAACTCGGTCCACCTCCGACTACAAGCAACATATTAAATATATTAGTTTTACATTTATATTTATATATAGACCAATACCCACCTTCACTTCGTATGTCCGGAAGAATACATTTGCTTTGAAGAAATAAAGTGACTCATCAATAATATCGTTCTCCGTGTTCGTAGATGGGGCTGGTCCACGCACCTGCGTACGTAATGGTAGAATAGCCATGTTGCCTACCTGTTGACGGAAGTCCTTAATTTGCGAGTGGTATGCCTGAGAATATGTAAACAATGGATAAGAATTTTATAAGTAGCTATCTCTGCGTGTGGTGCAGATGTTCGACAAAATCTCGTTTTTACCAATGACACTCATTAAGTTCATGTAGTGAGTACGTCAGTCAACCTAAATACTCACCGGCATTGTTGAAATTAAATACTTTGCGGCTTTTAACTGAAGTTTTCGGTTTTCCGTAAATTATTAGGGCAAACACCCACTGCAAATTAATAAGAGTGTAGCCGAATTTTAAAAATACCGAAATGCTAAAAGATGCCAATGAATAAACTTCTCGACCTATCGATATACGATACGATATATGCTGTATTTTCTTTTGAATTGCGCGCTCATTTTATGAAGAAAAATGTTTTTGCATACTCTATCTATTATAATATTATAAGTGTTTATTACATCTATTATAAATGCTTTCGGAATTTACTGTCATTTATATTTGCATTCTTAAATAATATAACTTTCATATTTCAGAACGTTAAGAATTCCTTCAATATTTTTGGTGACACAAATGTATTTAAAATTTAACGATCTTACATTCTTTTTTAATTTCTTTTACGAGTTGCAGAGATTTCAGGCCCAAAATGAGGGGGAAGAAAAGCTGTTGTTCGAAACATTTTTAGAACTAAAAACTAAGATTAAAATTGTTTTTAAACACTACTTGCCCTCACAGGTAGATATGCTAGAACGTGATATGAAGATACTTCTATCAAATGACAGCGAGAAACATTAATTCAAATATTCGTTTATATAATTGTGCTATGATAATTTATATCGATATTTAAAATAAAACATCGATAATCCAACTTGAATTAACTTGACATGTTTCGTGGCGAATTATAATAACAGTTAGAAGAAGAAGCAAAGCGCGAAAGCTGTGTCAAAATAGATTTAAAATTTATATTGTTTCTATCCAGAAATGAGTCCACCATCAAACCGCGGGACTTCCAGATTTGTTCGTGGAAGAGCACGTGGCGGCGGTGGCTATCGCCCTTATTTCTATTTTCGACGAAATGGTCGCGTCATCCCTGCTGGTGGGAATCGCCCGGCGGGTGCAGATCAAGATTCTGCTAGCAGAGGCACTGCACAGCCACGAGGCTGGAATCGTGTTCGTCCCGATGTCGGTGCTGGTCGCAAACGCGCCTCTAATGCATCACTTGATTGCAGTTACTTGCGCCCGGAAAACTATGTAGCTCCTGAAGATGCACTGCAGGTGCGCAGTCTTCTTGTGGACAATCCTCGCGCGTGTCCTGGTTGGCGTTTGTACTTTATGCGCGAGGAGTACGTCGCAGATAGTGAGATGGCTAAGCGTATCGTAGCTGTGGAAGCGCACTATCAGCGTAATCCACTAATATATAATGTAGCACTCATACGTCAAAGTGGATGCTTCCAGCTTTCAGCGCCTGTCATCCTCAATGACGAGCAGCTAAAGCTAGTGTGGCCAACACTGAAAGAGGATTTGCAGAAACAGCCACTACGCACACTATCTACTGTAGCTATGGCCATGCACACAGTTGTCGTCAACAATGGCCTCGATGTAGCTGCCGATGAGGCGGCGGACAGTATTTTGCCCATGTTAACCACCAAGGATACGTATGTACCACGAAGTGGACGCACACGCAAAATTTACGTACGTCCCGAAGACTTTGTGCCAGTGGAGCTGATCAGCAACATAAGCCACGCCCGTGTGGACAGCATGTTCGCAGTAAGAGGTATTGTAAGTAGTGTTGGAGAACCGACCTGTGGCCTGGCCTGGCAAGCATTCCGGTGCACACGCTGCCAGACAGAACAGTCGCTGCGCCAGCGTGGCACCTACTCACCACGGCCATATCACTGCATGAAGCCTCTCTGCAATGCCAAGGACAACTTTCTGGCGCTACGCAACTCGCCCTATACGCGACTTTCAGTGCGCCAGATCATACGGCTGGAGGAGACGAGCATCTCGCTGCTGACAGATTATGATAATACGCTTGCTGGCGAACTGGACATCGAGCTGCGTCATGATCTTGTGGATTCTGTGCAAGTGGGGCAAGAGATTATCGTCACCGGCGTCCTAAAGCTACGAGAGCTGTGCGACAACAGTGAACAGCCGTCGACATCTGCGGCCGCAGCAACTGGCGGCGGTACACAGGCATATCTGCGAGCGTGTAGCGTACAGCAAGCGCGTCACATTAAGCCAGAGTTTAGCGAACGCGATCTGAAAGTGATTTCCATGATCAACTCGGAGCCCAATAACTTTAAGCTGTTGGTGCAATCCCTGGCTCCGGAGCTGCACGGTCACGAAATGGCCAAGGCTGCCTGCCTGTTGTCGTTGCTTGGCGAGAAAATCAATGTGCTGCTGGTCGGCGATCCGGGCATTGGTAAATCCAAGCTGCTACAGAATTGCGCACAGATTTCCGAACGTGGCGGCTTTGTTAGCGGCAAGCGTGGCAGCCAGGCGGGGAATCAATTGGGAATCAGCTTCAGCGGACGCAATAAGCGGGTAATGGATGCAGGTGCACTGCTCACGGCCAGCACGGCGGGGCATTGCATGGTGGATGGCGTGGATAAGCTGGCCTCCAAGCAAACGTTGCTGCTGCAGTCTATGCAGGCGGGTCAGCTAAATGTGGTACTTCCTGGCGCGTTTGCCTCCTACGACGCGCAACCAGCGATCATAGCCTGCGCCAATCCTCAACGTGGCCAGTACGATCAGTCCCGTTATCTGTTGCAGAATATACGGATTACTCCAGCCCTGCTAAAAGAGTTTCATTTGGTTTACGTGTTGCTGGACACGCCTTCGAAGACGCGTGATATATCCCTCACAGAGCATGTGCGAGCTCTGCACGCTGGCTCCAAAAAGCGTTCCCAGATCGCTGCACGTTTCGTACTAAAGCCCAAGAAAAGCGATTCTATGTGTGAGATTAATTTGAATGATGTGTCCGCCGCCCAGCCGAAAGATGACGACAACGATGATGACGATGATAGTATTATGCAGCAGGATTATGATCTGGATAAACGATTGGATCATAGCATCCAAGAGCATGGCGAACTGGATCTGCTGCCGCCGATATTAATTAAGAAATTCATTTCGTATGCCCGTCACCATGTCAAGCCGGTGCTCAACGATGCAGCTGCCAAAGCCATCAGGCGGCATTTCCTGGAGCTGTGCCGACGCAGCGAAGTGGAGCATGAGCAGAGCCAAATTGGAATGGGGTAAGTCTAATGGTTTTACGTACCTATTTTGAATACTCCTTGTAATACCGATTAGATTCGATTCGATTTGATAGAGGGATACATTTTGTTGTTAGCTTTATCTCTAATACAAAAACTCTTTCATTGGAGAGTCGGATATAAATATGCACTTTTTTCCGGCCAGCTTCGATTAGTTAACCCCGAGAGCCAAATGATGAAGAGATAATTTGATTGGTTACAATACCGACATCCTCACAAATTTATTTTTGTTCTATGATAATCGAATTTATTTAGGTTAAGTTACTTAAGACTAGGTTTCTTTATAAGTAAAATCTTAGGCATAAATAAAAATATTTTGTAAGTAATGCTGACACTTGCTGAAAGCTCCTAGTATTTATATATACAATAAATTTAGCTTGAAGCGTCATCAAATTAATAATAATAAATTTACCAAGCTGCAAATTACAAAATTATTTAAAAACTTTGAAACTGTGCTTTCAGCAAGTGCCATCACAATTTTTAATTTCTATCCTTGACTAGCGCAAAAGTTTAAGACATGACGATACGGGTAACTCCAAAAATATGGCCAAAACAAGGGAGCCCAAGTAAGAGGCACATAGCACGTAAAATATATATGCAAACTGTGAGGAATATATGAAAGATTTGAGCAACAGAATATAAAAATATAAATAAATAAAATAAAAAAAAATAGTTACCATAGTTCCAGTGCCAAAGTAAATGGGCTCACGTACCGTGGCGAGCGCCACTCGCGCCACCAACAGATGCACTATGAAGGCGCCATATGTGAGTCGTCCCAAAATCCGAAAGATTGGCAGGCAGGCAAATTTGCGTATGATCCCTTGGAAAGAAAATTAAATTATAAATACAGAAATTATATAAATATTGGAAATAAAATAGTTTAAATAACTACAAAATGCGAATCACATATAACTAAAATTATAATTGATTATAAAATTCATTGACGAAAATTAAATTTATAATTAAAATTCACTTATTTAAAAGTAATCTTTGCCTAATAAACGGAATTAATTTACTTGCTATTGTAATTAACAATACAAATAAAACTATTCAATAATTAAAAATAAATATTAATAATAAAATAAAATAAAATAAAAAATAAAATAAAATAATAAGTCAAATTAAATGCGCATAATTAATTACATTTAATTACAATTACAATTGCAATATTCATGCCTGATGTCTGTACTTACATCCCACTTTGGCGGCCATGCCCACCACGAATATGCCCAGGCCAAAGCCCCAAAGGTTGCGCTGCACGGTCGCATAGAGTGCGCCCCAAAGGCGTGGCGTCTCTGCATAGTAATGCTGGTAGATGGGATGCGCCGTAAAGAGCCAGAGAACGCCAATGGGAATCAGCGTGAACCACATCAATTGGAAGATGCGCAGCTCACGCAGTTTGTACTGCCTCACGGATAGCTGATCGTAAGCAATGGCCGCCAGGACGCCGCAGAAGTAGGAGCCGAAATTCATTTGGAAGGATGTATAGAATTCAGTAAACTGAGTATTGCCAATAAACGAGTCCTTCTGGGTTCTACAAAGCGGAAAGACAAATTAATAATGTGAATTGAATCGAAGCACACTTTAGTTACTTACTGCGGAGTTGGCAGAAAAACGGGATAATAGTCCATGACGTAGGTCAGCACGGCGGGCAGCACCATAAAGATGCCCAGGACTATGGCATAGATGTGCTTGCTCCAGCGACTGAAGCGATGGCCCAGCATCAGCACCACCAGACTCAAGGCAAAGGATTGCGTGTCCGAGGCCAGATACCAGCCCTGCAGCAGGCACTGCAAATACGAAAAGAGATTAGAGGATATAAATACATCTAGAGCTGAACTTTACTCACCCGCTCATCGGTGCCCACATAATTGTTGATGAAGAGCAAGTTGGTCCACCAGTTCTTGCGACAGGCGAGCTGCTCCCGCTGGTAGATGTGCCGCCAGAGCGGACCGCCAGCATTCTCAAAGTAAACCCCACTCAGCAGAACCACGAAGCCATAGGGCACCGTCAGTCGGATATAGCGAAAGACATTGAATTTGACAAAGAGCGAAGCATATTTGCCGAAACTCCATGTTCCAAGCTTGTCATCCGCCAAGGCGCGAGTCACCGCCAACCAGTTGATGGTCAGCAACAGGCCGCTGATCACAAAGAACGTGACTGTGATGAGGGAGCCGGAGATGAGGAGTGTGCCGGCAGCAGTGTGCAGCAGGCGTTCCGGATCTTGGGGATTGCTGATGGCGCCCTCGTAGATCACCCAATTGGTGTGCGCAAAGATCACCAGGAACATGGCAAAGAACTTGAAGCAATCGAGAAAACGCAATTCGCGTCCAATCTTGCCATTCGGCTCCTGGTTCAGGCGATACCAATTCCTGGCTATGGAGCAAGTGAGCAGCAGGCGTGTGACCAGGCTACGTGGCGGCGTCTTGTAATGATCGCGTTCCTTCAACATTTTGTCATGACGACGACGCTTCAGATGCAAGTCGATAAGGCTGCTCAGGCAGGCCATCACAATGAGAGCAAAGACCAGCACATAGAAGCTCACATTCCAAAGATCATCTATGTAGGGAAAAGAAGAAAGATAAGGAAAGATAAAGGAAGAAAGTAAAAGAAGAGCCAGATGAGTTGGACGGAGTTCATTTGGTATACAGGTTCTTCGACTCTGTATGAGATATCAAACGAAAGGCAATCTGATGTCATCTGGTGTCCCGTGGCACTTACCTTCATCGTTGACTTTGCCAGCTGTTGCAGCCGTATCACAATATTCCACAACACTCCGGGCCTGGACTTCGTATTGTCGCTGTTGTAGGCGCCAGTTGAGGCAGGCGTTGGTCAGATTGTTGTAACGCGCCCGGTTGTCCGTCTCCATGTCAAATAGCTGCAGATACACGTTCACCTGAAGCGCAAGAAAACAAAAGATATAATCAAATAGCCATCAAATTGGACATTAAATGTCACAGCCTTGGCCCTGAACAAAATGCAACTGGTCCACATCAGTTTTGGAACCACATTTTTTTTTCTAGTTTTTTTTTTTTTATACCCCACGCACCTTTTGTATAACCGATAAAATGTAAAACTGCATTTTATTGGCATCTGCAGCAAGTGACATTCAGTCAATCAGTAAAGTTTGGAATTTCTTGCTTTGTCTAATTATGCAGCAGACCCACCTAAATAATGCCCGATAAGAAACTTTACTGATCTAGTTGGCGTCAAATGGATATTGAGATAGATGATTTGTATAAATTATGGCTTCCTCTACAACACAAAATAGGCATGACTAATGTAATGTTACATATATAAATATATATATATATGTATGTTTCTTTCGTTTTTTCTTAAATATATATAGATATATGTATATATTATAATGTGCTCTTTCATACTATTTTTAGTTATTTATATTTGATATATTCAATTAAGTTTTAATATTCTCTCCTTAAAGAATTTTCAAATTTCAAGTCTTGCTTTAAAATACTTTACTTAATAAATTTTTAGAATATATTTAATTATTATTTATTTAATTATTTTTATATGTCTGCTTAATACATTTCCCATTCAATTTCCTAATATGTATATTGTTCCAAAAGCTACTGTTAAGGCGCCATTTAAATCGAATAAATTTATTAAAATTTTATTTGTTTGTTTTTAAACTCGAAGCTAAAGAGTCCATCGGCTACTCACAGCTCAAAGAAATAATAAAACAACAAAAAGTTATAAACTTGTGCCATAAGCATTTGCAGCCAGCCGAAACCCTAACGAATGTTGAGGAAAGCAAAATGAATAATTGGAAAATGAGATTAAACAGAAGTTAAGAGTTTATCGAAAAGGCGTGTCAAACAATTATCACAACTATCATGGAGTGTATTACCTATTCGTTTGACTGTGTTTGCTTGATTTGCATTTGCTGGCGTTTAATTTTTATTGTTAAAAAATGTATGGGTTTCATTCAATACTTTGGTTTCGTTTCGTTTTGGTTGGCTTTTAGTTTTTGTCGTCTGCTTCTTATATATTTCCATCGGCCGCTGTGGGAGATTTTGAAATCTTGATTTTTCTTCGCTTGGGCCAAGGGTGCTAAATTAAATTAAATGATGTGCGATCTTTCATTCATTGAAATGCAGTTTAGAGACGCCGTAAACGCATTTTCATATGGCTGTGTTAATTTGAGCTACGCTCTAAGGCTAAGTTAGAATATCATTCGCTGAAGTTGCTAATTCATTATTACGATTCAAGACAAACAACATTGGTTGCTTTGGATTTTCTCTGTCTGATCTAATATTGATATCAATATATATATATATATATAAATTAGTATTCACCTTGGCATTGTCCGTCAGAAGGCCCGGCTGCAGCTTCTGCCTGGCATTCGCATCGAGTTCAGCCAGCTGTGCTTCGCACTTGTGCAGGCAGAGCCCAAAGTAGAGCTGGCGATGATCGAAGTGATGTCTGTCGTATTTGGAGATCTCCTGGATGGCGCGCCAGGCAGCCGCTGTGCTATTCGGCTGCACCTCTGCGCGCACAAAGCAATAGGTTCCGGCTCCATACTCCTGCAGGCAGCGATCGTAGTCATCAAAGTCGTATAGCTGCGGCATTTCGTAGTACTGCGTCACTGTGAAAGCATTGCCAATTAGTAACCGTTAAGGAACTCTGTTGCATGAGTCAGCGGTGCAAAACTAGTTTCCATGCAATATAATGAATACCACAAAAATCCCAAGAGCCAGGTTGCCTCGACTAGCCTAATCTTCCTATGCGATCAGTCAAGTAAAAGGAAACTCGTTTTCCTGCCTTCCAGTTTTATTGTGCTCACTCGAAATGTCTTAGGACTCTCGGACTTGAACTTGAACTTGACTGCAAAGGTGTTTAACCTTGGCAGAGATGAAATTTCTAGAACCTGATGTTGTTGTTCACTCAACACAAATGACTTAGAACACGAACCTGAATTTGTATTGCTTCATCTGGAGATGTCAATACTGGAACTTGTGATTGAATTGATTGAATTAAAAGGTATTTTAATTTATTATTATTTAGAACAAGTATACACAAAATACATTTAAAATATTCCCAAATCACGAGACTCCACTTAAATTGTGCTCAATCATGCTGTAATGCCAAATCTCTTGAGACAGCCAGGTCCTTGACTTTTGCCGGCTTTCACACCGAGTGCAAAAAGTTGCATATATTTATTAAAAGAGTAAATCGTCCGCTGTTTGCTTTGTGATGACAAGCAGAGTAAACAAATTATTCAAATTAGATTTTTGACAGCTTTTAACTCGTCGAGAAATGGGAACAGTACAAATTAATTGGATTCATTATTTGTTATAATCTAATAAAAAATCAGAATCAAAGCTGAATGATTTAGGGTTCCTATTGTAATTACCAATTAATGGAATTATTCCATTACTATTAAAATCCAAAAATTCCCACAAAGAAGAATGTTTACCTACGCTAAAAACTTTGTTCGTGTTATTCGTGTTATGTTCTGATGCTGTGTGGGGGAACTTGGAACTTTAATTTTGGATAGTTTAAATAAAATTGCGTTTTTGGCAAAACAAGAATACAGCCCAAACAGCGAGATGCTCACAGCTGAGCTACAACATTTGATGAACGTAACAAATTTAGATGGAATCATTTGAGCATTTATTTTGACACCTCACAATAATTAAGATCGCAAATTGATTTCATATCTAGTGCGAATTTGTCAAATCATCGAACGTTGATAAACAATTCGAAGTATCTGTTCGAAATCTTCCATTGTCACTGTTTATAAATTATGCGTCTGGAATGTGAGACCTTGAAGATGAGTTTCAATTGTGCATGTTGGGGAATATTTAATAATTATATTGTCAGTTTAATTGAATTTGCGCATAGCCTGATTGATCACAGGATAAAACTTAAGACAGATGATGTGGGCAAAAAATTGATTTGCAATTATTAAGATATTTAATATATCTATACTATATAGATATATAGTATATATGTCTCCATAATGTGCTTAAGCTCGTATGGGATTTTGTATTGCATTTCGTTCAGGAAATAATTGCAACTTAACATTTTTAACACATTATATCACAAATAATGTGGGCAATTTCTAGGCATTACACAAACACTGTCGGCCATCCTATTATAATAGGAATTGTTTCTAATGCGATGACAACGCCCCGTCAAAACATTGCGTGCGAATGGGTTTTATTTATGGGATCCGAAAGCCAAATTGAAAACACATAAAAATCCCCATTATAATATTAAGCATTAACACTTAATTCGATGTTACGGATTACTTACTGTTCATCTCGAAGCATCGCGCCGCTGGCAGGAGCACGCAATAGGCGATGACAATGCTAAGCAGCCACATGATCGTCTCTCTCTCTAAGCCGCGATGCACTCAGTGATAAAAATAAAAATAATAATAATAATACAACAACGACAACGACACCTACTTAATTGTATTTGCTGCACTTTTGAATATTTTCGGGTTTGTTTTTGTTTTGAGAGACTTGCGACACTCGGCCGAAAGCGAAAAAAGCAAAAAAAAAATCTCTTGCTGGTGGGCAACTAAAATTTCATCAACGAAAACCTGGGCATTAAACAAAAGCCGCTTCAATGCCAACTGTTAGGAAATTGCGCTACGCTTCCGATAGCAGCTGCATTCGATGCGCTTTTCCACGAAAGTTATATTCGAAATTCGAAATTGAAAGTCGCGCTGTACCGAACCGTGCACGCCAACGTGCGAGCCGAGAATGAAATACAACGAAATTGATCCATTCCAGCTAGCCAGCCAGCCAGCCAGCCAGACAACCAGTTGACCACCTGTCCCATCTGTAGCAGATGATGTTTTGATAAAAGTCTTCCGTTAAATTGCGTTGGAACATGTTCGATGCGCGCCCACATACAGCTGATTTAAAGGGCATGTGGACAGCTTTATGGAAACGAGTTGGATGTCCATTCATTAGACATATATAGAATAGATCAGAGGTTCTATAACCAAATAAGCTACAGAAATAATATCAACATGCTGCCAAATATGCTAATAAGTGATAACATGTACCTAGTCCTAAACTGGTTTTGATGTCACATTTTAGTTGTAATAACTCGAAACGGTTTTGGTTAGTCGAAAATCCGGGAGTCGTAATTAATCATAATTATAATTACAAAGAAGGAAAGGGCAAGCAAGAACAGTAGGCAAAGCAAACGCCTCGAGCATAAGTGTCGAATTTTTCGTTCTCTCTTTTAATGTTTTCTTTATTTAACCTCTTTTCAGGCAGCTACTCGGCCTGATTAGCCTGTCGCAGGCACGGGCCCGTCTGGATCTGGCCAGCTCTGTGACGTCGCTGCACGTGCGAGATGTGATTGCTGTGGTCACAGAGAGCATGGCTCAAACGCGCCTCGGCGCCCCACCTGGCCAAGCATCAGCAGCACCAAGCAGCTCCAGCAAAAAGTCCCAGTTACAGAGTTTTGTGCGCATGATGCAGATGCGATCGGCTGCGCTGGGTCGCTCCATCTTTGAGTTCGAGGAACTGAAGGAGATGGGCACGCGAGCGGGCATTATGACGGGCATCTCTAATCTGGTGGAGCTCGCCAACTTGGGCGGCTATTTGCTCAAGAAGGGCGTCAACATGTACGAAGTGGTGCCCGACTAATCGACATGTCTAGGTAAATATCTTAACAGTGTTTGCTGTGAAACTAATGTATTTAGTTTTAAGTTTTGGCTGGGTCTATAAGCTGTCTGGCTAAAATACAATGTTGATTAGTTCCTATTTAACTTCTAACGGTGCACAAATGAAATGTTTAACAAAGCTTTCGTTGGGCAACAAATGTTTTTGATTTGTTTGCTTGTTTTTTTGTTGAACTTTTGATGATTCATTCCATTGAATTCTATAAAACTACATATAATTCGTGTTATTAAATTTTCTTGACAGTGTAAATTAATGTTAGGATGCCCCATTTTAACTCTAAGTTGTTAATTAATGTTAAATTAAAACAAAAAAAAGATAAGAACTATCAATGTCAGGTTTGAATATTGTTGTCTACGCCACCTAGCGGCGAGTAGCAAAAGCTCTGCGCACAACAACTTGCATACTTTTGCGCTAAGTCTACGATCTATAAAATATTATTTAAGCATAGTTTATTAATATATTAAATATTAATTTGAGCAATTTTAAAAACAATTCGTTCACCAATTGCGTTGGTTTCAATTAATACTTTATTCACGTTGTATTCATAAAATTACATTGAATCAAATATATCAAATATAATATATTTATGTTAAAAATCCAACTGAGAGTAGTTTGTATTCTACGTATTTTCATGTTCTATATTTTTTGCATCGTGTTTCGTTAATTGTGAGGCCTTACATTTAGTTTATTTGATTAGTAACTATGGTATATAATTTGTATGCATTTTATATCAAAGATTCGTTTTCGTTTATAAAGTACAGCACTACAGGTAATTGGGCTTAGTCTAAATGGATTAGTTTCGTTTTAATATTAGATCTATCATTTACCGTGCCTTTTAGAACTATATACAAGTAAATAATAATAATAAACAAATCAACGAGCGAACAGGCGCCTTATGATTAATATAGGGTATAAACGTACTTCAATATTTGGCATAACTCTGTTTCATTCGCTATCCAACATCCGTTAAAATCTTATGCTAATTCCAAGTGTCTTCCTTTAATTGAGATATATGTGACATAATGCTTAATGCCTTCGATTTGCTAATCGAGCATAGATTAGTATGGGGTTTTGATCTTCATTTTGTCAATTTGCGTATATATTTTAAGCTAATCAGTCTAAATAAATTAAATAGAAGGCAACAAAAATTCAATATTTGTGGCTAAAACGGAACAAATTGACGCTAATTTGCATGCTAAATATTTGCTGCTAAATATATATATATATATATATGTATATACATATAAATATATGCCATAATTATTATGTTTAAGCTCTACTAATTTTACCTAGGATCAAACAGGCAATAAATGTATAAAGGAAATGCATTTATAAAAGTTTTAAATTGAAATAAATTTAGATATTGCCTGTTGATCGTAAATTAGATAAATGATATACAAGTTGACTAATTCGATCAATAGATAAACACAGTTAAAATAGTATAAGATATTATATGTTTGTCAATTTACGAATCATCAAATCAACTGCTTGAATTTTTGATAACAAATTAAACATATTGCACAAAGTGTGGACCGTTTAGTACTGTTTAGAATTCTATGGAGCTTACAATTGCTTAAAACGGAATGCTCGCGGGCAGTGAAATGGTCTATTGGATATAGATTCACATAGGTAGTTTTGGTATATGATAACTATGCTCTGGGCTTTGTACTTTGAAATCTGTGAGACGCGGAGAAAGATAAAGCTTAATGACATCCACTAGTCCGTACTTAAGAGCTACGCAAATAAATCAATGTCTTAACTAAATATCAAATAAATACAATAAATATTTTCGATTCTGTTACACATGAGATAAATCAATCATAGAGGCTTCGCTAGTTGCGGCCGTTGTCTGGGCTATTGGTTATCTAATGGGGCTTACAGTGCGCCACGAAACGTTAGATTATAGGTGCGCAGCTCCATGGGCTCCAGCGTAATCTGTGCCAGCGAGCGTAAGCTTTGCGGCTGCGTATTCTTGGCCAAGCCCGTCAGGCTGGTCGCCTCGATGCTTTGCAGATGCAGATCCCCGAAGCGAACGGCGCCCAGCCCATTGCCAGTCAGCGGGCACAAGCTGCTCATGTCCAGATGCTGCGAGCTGACGCTGCAGTCGTAGCCCTGCCGATGCAGCACCATCAGCGCCGAGGCGGACGGAAACAGTTGCAGCTGTGGCTCCGAGAGTGTGCGCAGTGTCGTCAGATGGACGTCGCAGGGTAGCGCTCCGTGTGGCAGAAGACGGACGAGTGGCTGCAGCGCCGCTTGTGGCTGCTCGAAGTTGCTTAAGAAGTAGAGATTCGGCGGATAGCGCAGTCCGTTGGCCAGCTGTTGGGCCTGCAAGCTGAGCACCTTGTAGCTGGGCGGGTTGTCCACATGCTGGCTAGCCGGGATGTCTTCCACCAGCAGCCAAAACTTGTGACGCGTCAGCCGACTGTCGACCACGCCCTCGCCCATGCCGCGATAATCATCGTAGAGTGTGCGCCGATCCAACATCACCTCCAGCTGGCCGGGCTCATAGCTGGCGGCGCCCTGTGCATGCGTAGTGAGCAACGTCAGCCGCAGGCGCGCATCCTGCATAAATGCGGCCGACGTAATCGGGAAATAGTTGCCCTCGATGCCAATTGCAGGCACCTTGATCCGCCTGTGGAGCAAGCACAGATTACCATGTGACTAATTGCAAAGGCAAATGAGACTACTTACTGGTGAAACTGGAATCCATTCTGATCAGTGTAAAATACTGGCAATTCGGGTATGCTGGTCTCTGTTGGATCCTTGAGCGGATCGTGTTGCACTGGCGCTGGCGCAATGTTGTCTATGTTTGTCACCAGACGCATGAACAGCTCCGTTTCCCGATTCTTCGGTGGCGGCTCAAAATCGATGTCATTCTCGATATATATGGCGGCATCCAGGTGAGTGTGCGTATTGAAAATTCGCACAGTATGCGCCATGAATGGCCCATAGATGACCGTCACATCGCTGGCAATGGGCCCGGAGGTGATTATGATGCGCACATCCTCGTACTGGTCCAGCACATCCTTCTCGGCCTCGCTCTGCTCGGGATCCGTTTTGAACAGATATGCGCCCGAATGGAACTGCGCACTGCGATAGGCCGCGAATTTGATGGCGCACTGCATCGGATGCAGCAGCTGCTGCTGTTTGTTTTTCCGGGTGATGGTCTTGAGGAAGCCGCTCTTCTCATCGAACAGCAAACGCATGTGGCCATTCTCCAGCTGGATGTCACCTGGTGATGTGGAAGATGAAGTGATTATTACAGTGAAACTATATCAGGAACATGATCTGCTTGCTTACCGGCTGGCTTGGCCTTTGCCTCGAACTCCACCGGATTGGGCTTGCCGGGCGTTGTATTGCCAGCCTCGTTGGCAGTCGCCTTCTCGGTGCAGTCGTCGCAGTAGATGGTGGCGATGTTGCGCTTGTAGTTGAACTCGTCCACCTGGACGCGATAGGTGGTCAGCGAGAGCGGCTCCAGCTCGGCCACAAACATCACCTCGTACTGACGCCTGGAGGTGCGTATGCGAGCGCCGATGTTCGACTGGGGCATCGCGTTGAAGCCCTGCTGCTCGTAGGCATCCGTGATGTTCCACACGGGATTGATCTGGATGTGTTTCAGCTCCACGCCACGTTCATTGTAGATCCGCACGTTGGGCTGCTGCACTCGCAGCGTGACGATCTCGATGCGCCGCTGTGTGAGCGCATTGAAGACCACAAAGCTGGCCTCAGCATTTTTGGCGAGCGGCACAGGTGACTCCGCATCGCCATCGTCCAGGTCGTTGCCCGTGTTGGTGGTGCCGCTGGCGCTGGCGGCCTCGTCGCTGCCCGTGGCACTAGGATACATCAGCTGGATGGGCATCTTTCTGGGCAATTTGCTAAAGTTGTCCCGTTCGAATTCGCTGATCAGGAAACCGTGCTGGTGTGAGCTGCTATTCTGGAGCAGCAGCTCCACGCATGCCTCCTGCATCTTGACCATGTTCTGGGTGCTGTCGAACAGCCGCATCGCATAGTCGCGCATCACCGCCGCCTTGGAGGTGCCCGTGATGGCGTCGTGGTGCTGGAACAGGCCCAGATTCCGCCTCGCATGTATAATTTGCTCATAGTTCTTCTCATAGATCTTGATGGCGTCATCGTGGTGCAGCTGCCGTGCCGTATTGTAAGCAATTGTGAACAGAATCTCGGCAGCGCGCAAATTGTGCTCCAGCTCGGCGCTCAAGAGCTTGTAGTAGGGCCGTGTCGTGAAGTAGCCCGACCAGTAGGCGGGCCTGCCCTCCGAGAAGATGTCCGAGTAGACAAAGAAATCACCCTTGAAGCTGGGGAACGCCTTCTCCGAGCCCATGCGCTCTCGTATGGCCGCAAAGTAGTCGCTGGGCGTGCCAAACTTAATGTCCACGTTGTACAGCCGCTTGTTAGCCATGATGTGGCTGATGAGCTTCTTGTAGTTGCGATACTGCTGGTCCACCTCGCGCTCCTTGTTGTAGCGGAAGTCATCACCCACGGGTATCAGGGCCACATTGTGCGGGAACAGGGAGGCGGTGCGTGCGTACTGCTCCAGGAGCAGCTCTGCTTTTTCCTCCAGGTTCTCATCCGTGATGTATTGCGCCTTCAGAGAGTATTCCGTGTACTCTCCGGGTATCTTACGAAAGTCAAAGTTCAGGCAAATGGAGGGATGCGGTCCGCAGGAGCCCTTTATGGAGTATATGTCGAAGGGCATGTTGTGGGTCAGTAGCTTGCCGTGATCATTGGCCGTGCGCCAGTAGGGCATCCAGATGAAGTCCCCACTCTGCTGGCGTGCGAACCACTCCTTCCAGGCATAATGGATGCGCTGTATGATCGCGCCCTCGAACTGCGCGCCGGACAGCAGATACGGCACCGTGCTGCCGTGCCCAAAGGGATCAATGGACCAGCCCACCTTGGGCGTCACATTCAAATTGTTCTTCAGCCACTGATGACCCTCGATGAGCTGATCGAGCATGGGATAAATGTGCACGTTGGCCTCATCCGTCATGACCCAACCGCCGGTGGTGATTTCAATGCGTCCCGAGTTGACCAGGCGCTTGAGGGCGCGCTGCTTGGTGGGATGGGCCTGATCCCACCAGAGCTGCAGAAAGCTAATCTCTGACCAGATGAAGGTCATGTCCTTATACTCCTGCATCTTGGTCACCAGCAGATTAAGTATCTGGCGCGAGTCCGATTGGAAGTAGTTATAGAAGGTCTTCAGCCAGCCGGGATCGTTGTGGGAATGCGGTACAACGATGACCTTCAAAGGCGGACGTTGTTTATCCTTCTTCTGCGCCTCGTAGCGCTCCTCAAAACCGCGATCCCAATACTCCTTTGAGCGCATCCATTCGGGCTGTGAATAGAGAATAGAAAAAGTGCAAAAATTACTATTTGAGTCTTTACTTAAGATGAGATTTAATTTGACAGTTTTATCGATCTGCTGTTTAGGTTTTTATTATACCCTGAACCCATTGAAAATGGGAAATCAGGGTATAATGGTTTTGTTGAAATGTACGTAACAGGCAGAAGGAGGCGTGGTGGGTGACGAGCTGAGTCGATTTAGCTCTATTCGTCTGCCTATTTCTTCTAAGTATTTCCTCTATTTATTTCCTTTACGTATTTCTTCTACGTAATTCCTCTACGCCTTTAATCCTTAGCTGATCGATCACACACTCTACATCACTTTATTGCGCTCACCCCCACCAGGCCTGGACGAAGACTGAAGACTGACTGAAGAAATGCTGCAGCTGCTGCCCTTTATATAGGGCCACTTTTACTCAAGCACTGTCTCTTTGAAATGTTGAGCCCGACGGCAGGGAGAGCTCGTTGGAGTCGACCTTCAAGTGAGCAATGGGAACGCTCTCTGCTGCTGTGAGCATTCTAGCGTCGTTTTACCTAAATACAAATACCAAATGAGAACTGCTGCATACACATAGACAACTTTTCTGATCTTCTGCACTTCTTTTATCCTTGCTTTTACTTTTACTCAAGTACTGTCTCTCTCAAATGTTGAAAGACGCGAAGAGAGTATATATATACTCTAGTATATATTCCAAATTGCAACTCTCTAGCAAATAGTAGGTCGTTTTCGGAAAAAGCATGGTTCCGATATTCCGATATTTGACGCATCAGGCAATTACTGTAGATATACCAGATTTCAAGCTGGAAGACTGTAAAAATAGTTTTTTTCTAAACGTATCATCGGACATTGCATAAAACCAATATATACATTTCATTTTCGTGACTGAGAATAAGTAGTAATCTTTTAGAATACCCTTCAACGTAGTCTTAGATTCCTATGGTACTAATGGATAGATATTTGTCGCACGTTTATTGAAGGAATACAGAAAACAATCTTTAAATACACTTTGTCGACTAATTTAAGAGTTTGTAAACAGCGCAAAATTCAATTTTGTTATCGTGCTAAACTAGTCGTAACTCTAGAATCCTGACACACATGACTTGAAATGTAAAATGAATATGTAAAGTAAAAGACAGTTATTCAAGTTTTTTGTCGACCTAATAAAACCTTATCATTCACATTTTACTGAAACGTATTTGCAGTAATTATTTTGCAAGAGCTGAGAGTCAATCCAAAAAAAGCAGATTGTAGGAGCTTGACATATCTGCTTCCTGCTGAAAGCAAGGGTATATGTATGTGTGTGTAAAGGAGTAAACCAATTGAGCCGTGCAAAGCCGGATAATGTACGCTAATTTAATATGAGAGCAAGCAGTGCAGTCTTACCTGGAAGTCAAAGCGGCTATGCTCCTCCGAGGCGGTAATGTTTGTTCTGCTCTGGAGCAGCACGTAGCACTTGTCGCCCCAATGCACATTCCGCAGCGACTCCTCGTCCACAATTTCGTGTTGCTGCGTGCTGGGATACATTTTTTTGGTTTGTTGTTGTTGTTGTTGTTGCTGCTGCTGTTGCTGTTGCTGTTCCAGCTGTTGCTGATGTTCCTGCTGTTGCTGCTGCTGCTTCAGCTGTTGATGCTGCTCCATGTTAAAGCTGTTAAGCGCCGCCGCCTGGGCACGATTCATGCCCGCCGTATTGGCATCTTGGATGTGCGCCGGGCTCGGCTGGCCAATGGAGAAGTAGTAGAGGAACAGCAAAATGGTCACAAATGCCGACAGGAGGCCAATGCAGCGCGCCGAGCCACGGCGAAAGGGCTTGAAAGTCATCTTGCGCAATGGGATTATTGGCGTCCAGATTATCCCGGTTGTCGTTGCAGTTGCTTTATATAGCTGGGCTTTGCTTTTGTCTTTTGTTTGTGCTCGATTGTTATCTCTGAGCATCTGCAATGGCAAATAACAACAATAATAATAATAATAACAAAGTTAAACATCATTAGCATCGTCATTATCATTTGTCAAATGGACAAAGAAAGCAACAGGATTTCAATGTGAATCTCAACAGAAATTTGCAGATGACAGGCAAACAAACAAAGTTGCATGAGCCAACAAATACTCTGTATTTAAATATTTCAATGAAATTAATTTGAGGTAAATAAATTATTTATAAATTTAAAATGTAAATAGACTTTGTATAATAAATTAGTTATCTCTACTCTATACCCGATGCGTAAGGCAAAGACAGGGTATCTCCCATTCTAGTGCAGTTGGAGTACATATACAATGAAATCATTGCATAATCCCTGACTGGAACAAAGCCAACGTCTCGATTTCAGTTGCTGTTGCTCATAAATTTAAGATGTGCCCATTCCTCCATCCTGCCATCGAGACCACTTTGCCTCAATTCGAGAGCAAGTGCTGTAATATTTCACATCCCATTGAATATTTCATGCTGGCCCAGGCTAAGGAGCCGCTGGGTTGCTCCGAGACGTCAGAGGCGCCTTGCGAAAATTTAATTAAGGCACATCCCAAATATGTTTCGCATGTCTGCGATGAATATATATGTATATGTATACAACGAATATATATGTATATAATAGAGATAAATATTTACTTGTATGTATGAATATATGTAGTTCTTGAAAGGATCTGCGGACCTGCGCATTTATGGCATAAATAAATTTGTCAATTTGTATAGCATTAAATTCAAAATGCTAAATGCAATTAACATTTAATAAACTAAAAATAATTCGTGTGTAAATGCGAGTAATTGCTATATTATTGCAAATTACATTTAATCAAATATGCTAATAACATTTGGACATATCAATGGAGGGCAAGGGCAGACCGGATTGAGCTGCAATTTAATTTTGTTTACAATAACAGAAATGAGAGATAGAGAGAGAGAGAGAGAGAGAGAGAGAGAGAGAGAGAGAGAGAGAGAGAGAGAGAGCATTCAGAGTTCTTTATTTGCTGCATAAATTTCAAGCTAAGACAATACAAATTTTAAACAAAAGCTTAGCTTAACAGTTCACTTAGCCTCAGCTCGCAGTTGTCTAAATTAATTAATTTATTTAACATTTTGACTATAATTAAATTGTATATGTATATGAAAACATTCCCAGTTGAATTGTAAGGGTTTCAGAATATTTTTAAGGCATAAAAAAACTAAATATATAATATAAAGCAAAAATATATTATATCAAAATGTGGACATGATTTATTTATGAAATCTAATTTAAAAATTAAATAAGATTGTGAGCCAAGTCATCTCTATTAAAAAACCGGCACATAATCTATTAACAAGATCTAAATGTTTTGGAAGACTTGAAAAATGTAAACAATTCTTTAAAAAGTACTTAAAATTGTGATCGTAATTCGTAAAACTAAATGTCACCCGAAAAAATGCAAACAATTCTTTAATTGTGATCGTAATTGTGTAGATAATATCTCTATTAAAAGTAAGAGGTCCGCAATAAAATCTGAAAACATTTCAGTGAATGATAATAGCAAGTAAATGTTTTATATTTATTTCAATAAATTTAAAATAGAATCTTTTGCACCTGTCACACTCAAAGGTTAAGAAAGCGAATTTCACAGAATATTTCAAAGAAAACTCTACTCAAAGCAAACATTGCAAGTTTGTAATTATAAAGTACTATAAATTCATGGAACCTGCATTACAACCAAATTTTCCACATTAATTTTACTTATTTTTTTCTTTCTATATTAAATAAAAGTTCTTTATGCCGCAATTTCTGCACTTGGCACACACAAAGTGCAGCAAAGTTGAAGGAAAAGTCAAAAAGTCAAGGCAGGCAAATTACGTTGCCCCCAACGAAACTTAACGAACCAAAAATACCAGAAATAGAAGGACTAGCAGCATATATTCAAAACTCAATCAAAAACTATTCGCACACACACACACATACACACACACATAAAGTTGGTGAAAACTTTTGCCCAGTTTGACCCCAAAATTTGCAGCTTGTGCGTGTGCATGGAAATGCATCACGCATACGCCATGTAAAACAATTTTCAAATTATAATTTAATAAAGAAGTGGCAGACAGAACGAGATGCAAATGCATGTACGGCAGCTCAATTTGAATTGCATTAAATGTAATCTGTGCTGAAATGCTTCACTAGGCAGCATATTCAAGAGCTGGTGTCGGCAGCAGCGCCTGGACCCCCCTTAACCAATGTTTCAATTAGCCACACACACACACACACACACACACACACACATACATAAACAGACAGTCACAGTCACAGTGTCAGCCCCTCGCATGCTAATCAGCGGCCATTAAGTGACGTTTGCTCTGCGTATACCCGCATCCCGTTCAGCCACCGAAAGCACCTGTCACTGGCTACATGCAAATTTCTCGCTCTGTGTGTGTGTGTGTGTGTGTGTGTGTGTGTGTGTTTTCCTCTCGACACGTTCAGCAGTTAAGTTAAACGCTGTGCCCTTCCCCCATGCCGCAGCACACTTTGCCAACTGCATGACACAATGTGCCCAGTGTATAAAAATCAAGTCAGAGTGTTAAAATCGCGTACAGTCGACTACGTAATACTCGTTCACGGAGAATAATATTTATTTATTTATAAGAGATAACTTAAAATTAACTTAAAACTTAAGCACTGGCAACTGAGCTGCTCTGCTTGGGTTTATAATAAATAAGAAATAAAATCGAAAGTCTTAGAATCAAAATATTTTATAAGATGATGCTACAGCTAAAAAACCATTTCGATTGGGTTATTCATAAGACTTGTAGAACTTTTTCAGCAAATTAACAATCAGTTAAGAATTATATACTATACTACAATTCCCTACACCAAATATACCTCTAATTTTACATCATGAGCGAGTATGAAAACTTTTGCTTAAGCTCATTAGAAGTGCAGTGGAAGCAATGTAGTGGGCTTAATTGAAAGTGGAGCGGGAACTAACACTGCGCGTGCTGCACTCCAGTTGAAGATCTCTCTCTCTCTCTATTTTTTCACAGTATGTCTTGTCACATCTTTGTTGAGAACCCCACACAAAATATAATAAAAGAAAAATAAGCATTTATCAAGTGGCATTCAAGTCCCTCTTTCAATTGACATTGAAAAATATGATTCGCATCGCTGCCATAACTTTTCTCAACTTGGGGTGAGCAAAAAAAAAAAAAAAAAAAAAAAAAAAACTGTGAAATTATTTAAGTGGTTTTTCAGTTTAAGAGCGGAGTTCAAACTACTTTTGAAGCAGATCTGTTGGAAATTGCATTTTAAATGACTTTTTCTAACATTTTATTTTTATACCCAGAATTTTCTGTTTACAATAATTATTATAATAAATTTTTAACTTTAGTTATTTTTTTACTGAACTCATTAAAAATGTGCATTCTGAGTAATTCTGATAAGGCGCGGCAGAGCCCCTAAAGAACTGAATGCATGGATTTGCAAGTAATGATTGCAGACATGATTCAGTTTGTTGAAGAACCGCTGGACCTGTTCTTAACTATGATAAACTCCATATATGATTGTGAAATCGGCAGTTGAAATCAAGCGTAAAAATACATTTGTTTTCTGAAAAAGTTTGTTTTTAAGTTAGTTAAGTTCTAATGGAAGAGAATGTGCTGTGTATTCAAGGGGGTTTCAAGGTATGTTTCTAAGGAATTCGCAAATGTTTATACAATTCCCATGAATAACGAATATGAAATAAATTATGCAAGTCAGTAAATATATGTAGATGTTTATTTATATACCATTATATATATTGATTTATTTTATATTGTTTACTTACCCAACAATTTACATACAGATGAACTCTTTGTTAGTTGCCATGGATTAGTGAGAGGGAGTCAAAATCTTGCTTCACTGAAAGAACAAAAGAATGCACTACAGTTAGTATAAAAGGTAAAGAGAGATATTTATGTAAGAGTGGGAGATGTAGGCACAGAAAGGGATTAACTTGAAGCAATTAAAGCATAACAAGAGAATCGCCTAGAAGAGCAATAAAGGCAAGTTCAATTATGATAATACCAGTATTATAACTCCTTTAATAATTAAAAATTCCTTTCATTGCGACAAACTGTCTATCAAGAAAATATTGTTGCTGCTTAATTAAAAACACACACACAACATCCATAATTGTGATAGATATTTGAATGTGAATAGGCAAATAATAAAGCAAAACTAAATTGGAAAGTTTCTTTTTAAATCAACTGTCTGAAAGTTTGCAAATCAAATCGCTTGATGGAACATTCCGACTTATTAGTTGCTCGAGAGGGCAAAAACTTTTTGCCAAATTTGATTTCATCGCAAATTGCTCTGGCCATAGCCAAGGGACAGACAGGCTGTGTCTTTCAGTAACCCGTCCGGTTGAGGTCCTTTTGACGTCCTTTTGACTTGCTGACATGTTTGTCCGTTGCTGTTGTCGTTCTCGTTATCGTTGCCGTCGCTCGTTTTTGGTTTGTCGCCCGGTCTTCTGCACAATATGCGAGTCATTCCAGCTTAAAATTGTTTCAGTTCGTGTTCTATACCCTGTTTCCGTAAGGAAAGTGGAAAATACTGCATATTTGGCGTTGCATAAATTGTACAATTCAATGAGTTGTACTTGTATAATCTAACTGTTTTTGTAGCTCAACTAAATTTATAAATTTAGTTTTTGTTTCTTTTTAATTATTTTTTAATTTTTGTATATTTATTTAATTTATTTATTTATTTATTTTTTAAATGTTTAATTTGAATTTTTTAATTTTATTTTGTATATATATATTTTTTATTTTATTTTTATACCCTGAACCCATTGAAAATGGGAAATCAGGGTATAATGGTTTTGTGAAAAGTATGTAACAGGCAGAAGGAATCATCGCAGACCCCATAAAGTATATATATTCTTGATCAGGGCGATGAGCTGAGTCGATATAGCCCTGTCCGTCTGTCCGTCCGTCCGTCCGTCCGTCCGTCCGTCCGTCCGTCCGTCCGTCCGTATGAGTGCGTCGATCTCAGAAGTTACAAGTGCTAGAGAGCTGAAATTTTGTATGTAGACTCGTGTATACCATACGCAGTACGAGTTTATCATATTTTTTCGATAACTCACTCGATATCTTTTTTATCGAGGATAATCGATAAATTGATATTGGTTTTTCAGCCTAATTTGAACACTTTTAAACATAGAGTGTTCAGATTTGTTGTGTTATATACACATTCGATGGATACACACATTTTGTCATTTACAGATTTTGGATACCACGCCCCCTTCGCCCCCAAATCGTAAAAAACCTATTTCAAATACTAGAGACTTGTGCTTCGGAATGTACACACATTTATACATTACGATTACATTCTGAAAGTTTCATTAAGATCATACGTCTACAAACGAAATTATTCAACAAATAAAATCTCATAGTATTGCCCACACTGCAGCGCAGCCCAACCGCAGTCGCTGCTGACTGCGCAGTTAGCAGAGCGCAAGCTTATGCGTGCATGTGGAGGCATGTGTGTGTATGTGTGTATGTGTGTATGTGTGCATAAAAGAAGTGCAGAATGATTAGAATATCAGTTTGGAGGGTTCAGGGTATCTCCTAGTCGAGCAGTCTCGACTAGAGCACTCTTACTTGTTTAAATATGTATATATTTTTTTAATTTTATTTCACATATATATATAATTTTTTATTTATTTATTTTTTTTTAAATTTATAATTTGAGCTTTTTATTATTTTTTTATTAAATTAAACTAGTTTAAAATTATAAATTTATTTAATTTTAATAAACTGGGTATTAATTTAAAATAAAAATTATATTAATAGTAAATAAATTATATTAATAATAATAAATAAAATATTAATATATTATAAATATTTAAATATTTTTATATTTTCAATGTATCTATTTAATTTAAACTCCAAAAATGTTCACCTAAAGGAGTTCAATTTTTGCTCGAAATCAATCATACAAAATTTAAGTTCGTCTTAGTTTACCATAGACCACTGTACAGGGCATTTCCCAGTCGAGTTGAAGCGCTTTTACAAACAGTTTGTCCTCGTATTTCTGGACTGCAAAAACAGTTTTGCCTGCACCCACAATAAGAACAACATCAACAACTGAACAACGACAACCTGAAAGCAAAGTCAAAACGGAAAAGTCGTGAAGTTTTTCTCGCCTGGCATGCTGCTGAGCTTTTCTTTTTCCCTTTGTTTTCCCAACCACAAAGTCAACGCATTGCAGTTCAGATTTCGCATATGCAGTTCTTGTTGCAAAAATGCATTGATTTCTGGCATTCCGCTTGCAATTGTTGTTGCTAAACAAAAAAATCTTTGCAATTTTGTTTTTGATTTTTGCATGTTTCTATATTTTTTTTTTTTTTTTTTTTGTGGGCATATCAGAAGTTTGTGAGAGCTCTCGAATTCAATTTTTAACTTTGTTTATCAGAGTTCACTGTTTGTTACGCACTCCAAATTGTTCTTGTTGTTAGTTGTTTTGTAAATTTTTTGGTAATAATTTGGAATTGAATGGGATTTGGCTAGCAGGAAATTGAAAGAGTTGGCTAACATGAATTGAGAGCGATGGGTTATTGCTTTGCCAGTCTATGCATGTATACATATATCGGAAAAATAAACTGAATTTGAAAAAAAAAGAAAAACAAGTAAACAAACAATATTTAAACTAGTTCAAGTAATCACCGTTTGCCTGTAGCGCTAACGAAGCTCGATTTTAGTCGGATAAAGTTTGTATATATTTATTTCGGATATAGTACGGATATTCTCTCATATATTTTAGAGTTTCGTTCCACTTTAATACCAACTTTGATAGTATAAATAAATTGCAAATGGCAAAGTCTCAAAGCAAAAGCAAGTTTGACAGCCACGAAACTTGGTAAAGCCAGAAATTTTCGTAAACAATAACAGCAATTTGCGATTAATCAATTGCAACTGCACTTGAAAGCCAAATTGAGAATTTCCCCAAAAGTTTCCGCCGGAAAACCTAGCAGCGAAAGCTTCAAAATCTCCCTCTGTGTGTGTGTGTGTGCGTGAAGGGCTCTGCCATTGACATCAGCACAAAAGCAATCTGAAGCTTGGCGGAAAGTTTAAGATTTTAATTAAACAAAGCAGCCAAGCACTGAAAATCGACATAGACTAGACATAGCGGAACCGGTAATAGCGCTTTAGATAGTTCAGTCTCTATCTTCCGCTCCCAACTATCAAAGGGGCTAAGCTGGGGAGCACGACATGTGTGCTAAAAAAATAAACATAACATAACCGAAAAGACCCATTAGCATAGCCAACGACCCAACAAACAAGGTAAGAACAACACGAGCTAGAATTAAATTACATATACAATATATGTATGTTTATGCGTGTGTTCTTATACATACATATGTATATGTATATTTACAATTATAATTATGTGAAACTAGAAAAGTATTTGATTTAAAGAGTTGCTTATCTGTTTTGTATATAAAAGCCCTTTTGCTTGCAAATTCTCTATATGATGTATGCCGGTTATTAAAGATAATCTCGGCCAACTCTTTGGCGCCCGCCCACTGCCAAAACGTTTAACTGTGAAACAACAACAACAACAACAACGCTAACACACAAATTGCTTTATGTCGATGTCAGTTGCAATTGAGCCAAAAGCAGCTTAAACGAACTGAACATTGAACATTGGCAAGGGACTCCAAAAGCCGTTAGACGTGCACAAACACAGTTACAGCAACAGAGCTAAAACACAGATACATACATACATTTACATATGCATGCATGTATGCGGATATACATACATATATCGAAATATGCAAGCAGCAATAACAGACATCGGACAACATAAAGTCACAACAGACCAGCAGAACAGTTAGTCATTTTTACAGCGTTGCCTTCTGACACATAAGCAACAACAACAACAACAACAACAACGACAACACATAAAAGGGTCACCAACCGCACCGCCAAAAACTTATGCACAGCGAGAAAAAAAGTTTAACCGGAATCAGTGATTGAATTTTGTGTTTAACCTGACAGTTTTGCAGGTGTTTCATTCAATTAAAGTCTTGGGTAAAGGGTTAAAATCAATTTAAGATAGGTGTGCATGTGTGTATGTGACATGTGCAATAGGTAGTAACTCCCATTAAAAATTGAAACAAAATTGCTGAAATAAATGATGATGATAATGAATGGAACATACTTGTGAAATATATTATTTTATCTGGAATATTTCTCTATTAAACGTTTGTTGCTTGAACTCAGTAAAATATTTTCTTAGATATTGATATTATATATTGATATTACATTAAACGGGTTTAATACACTTTCCCTTACCACCCAAAAATCAAACATGTTTTATATAAATTTCAACTAAATTACAATACATATGTAATAAAAGATGCATAGCAAAAAAAAAAATAAATAAATAAAAAATAATAATAATAATAATAATAATAATATATAAAAAATTAATATAATAATAATAATAAAATAATAATAAAATAATAATAAAATAAAAATAAAAACAAAACCAATATACTAATTCACTTCGTGAATGAGTATAATAAAAAATAAAATATTCTTAGCTATGTGACTTTATTTATTTATTTTTTATTTATTTAGTTATTGATTTTGCTTATTTATTTATTTTACTTATTTATTTATTTAACGCTAGAGTTAATGTAAAACTAAAACAAGGCAAAATATTTTAATATGGAAATAAAGAAAAATATTGAAATTGAAAATATACAATATATAATTATGTAATTGATATTAAAATATTGTCTAAACTAGCTAGCTTTAAGCAACATGTAATAACTTGGAAATAAAGCATATATTGAATTGAATTGAATTGAATATTAAAATATTTTAAAAATATATATTAAATGCTAATTATGTATATGATATTTAAATATTATTTAAATATATATTTAATGATATTATATACAAATTTCTTTAAATCATCCAGTAATGCTCATTTAGCAATGTCTTATAGGGCTACAAACTTCAGTTTTAGTGTGTACAGCCTACAATTACTGAACAGAGATTAAAAAATAAATAAATTAATAAATTACCATAGGCTCTACTCAAAAAATCAATTCATGTTCTTTGCTATGTATAGATTTTTAAAAGAAGAAGAAGAATGATTGCATTATCAGTTCCCGAAGCGTTTGGGTTTTTTTTTTTAGTCGAGCAATCTCGATTAGAGCACTCTTACAACATATCATTTCAATTTCCATATATGTAATCTAAATAAATATTTAATTGAAATGTGTCTATTTGTCTTCTTTTAGCTTCCTTCATGCAATCAGGGAACAGCTGCAGCTAGATTTGATTTTTGAAGAGCTGTGGTAAATCTTGTTTCATTGGATCTGTTTGCAGCTGCCTTAGCCTGGAGAACTGCTGATCTGTGCTTCGTTCATATACATATAAGTGTATCATGCATTGCCAGCTTCACTTTACAAGTTTTTGGCTTGTCTTGCGCATATTTTTTAGTGGATTTAGCAACTTTTGTTTATAGCTGTTCTCTTAATTGAAAGTTATGCATATGATTTTTCAATTTGCTGTAAAATGTTGCTCTAAAATATTTATGCAAGTTTATAGCTGCGCTAAGTTGTACCCAAGAAAATAAAATGCACAAATCCCAAATGAATCAAGTGCGAAGTTGTTGACATAATTTGAGAGTTCTTAGCATAGATTGCTGCAGAGATTTGTTTGTGGATAAGATAACAGTCATACATGTGTGAATATATAATATTAGCGAAGCAAGAGAACCGTAAAGAAACGATGTTCTTGCCATATTAGCATATCAAGTTTCTCGACAAAAATTCACAGAATGAATTTGTGTTTTTTTCTCTGGCCATTCATTCTGTCATTCAGTCATTTTGGCATTTCGGCATTTCGGCATTTGATGGCGCAAGCCCACTTTCGAAAAGGGGCAAAGTGCTGCGGTTGGGCGTTGGGTGGCAAAACGATTACCTAATGGCTCTTGTCTTGTTTTTCTTTCTTTAGTTTTCAGAACCATTAAATCGACTCGGCCTCAAGTCATTGCGGCCATAACCCGCTTCTGTCCACTGACATTTGCTAATGGCTGCAAAATGGCCTGTGAAAGTGGCTGGCAAACATTTGCATAAAGACTTCCTTGATAAGCGACGAATTCAAAAATTAATTATTCACGGCCTATAATTATATGCATTTTCCAATTAAAGCAAAGAAAGCAAAGAAACGATTGATTAAGTGGAAAGTTAACGGCTCTTTAAAGAGCATAATTGCCAGAGGTGTTACTGAAATAGAATTCAATGATTGAACCACAATTAAGATATTATAAAAAGATTTCTATAGATTGTGAAAAGTTTTCGAATTACTAAACTAGGAATTATTAACAGCCTCTTACTTTTATGTTAATTGAGTCGACTTGAACTGTTTTGCAGCAAAGAAAACTCAAGTCCTACTTGAGCTGCTTAAACTACTTTTCATTCATTTGCATAATGACACTTTACAACACTGGCAGCCATTTAAGAGCCGACTCCTCTGGCTCTGCATTCTATGCAAATAGATGAACTCATTTCGTGAACTTCTTGTTAATTCGCAGCTCTTAACTAGCAACAATTAGTGCTTCACGAATTAGCCGGCAAATAAACAGCAACAAAGTGAATTCCAGATGCTGTCGACTCACTCAAAGCGCTTCGGGCATTCATGCATTTGGCCAGAAATGTCGAACTGCTGGCTTTAAAGCCGGCCAACGGGCCAACCAGTGCTGCAAAGCGCTGATAAAGCACAAAAGTGCCTGGTCATAATATTTGAAACGTGAGAGTTTTACATTGTGGACCACTTCACCAAGGGGCGTCAAGAATTTTTCCTCTTCTCTTGCTCATTTCATTCTGTGGAAAAAAAAAAAACATACGCAGAGGCAGAGGCATGGCCAAAGAAAATTTATTCCTGTTTTTTTTTTATACATATATATCTGTATATATAGATACCCTTGCCCCACTGATAACAAAATTGTATACAGCTTATATTTATTGATCAAATTTATATTACTCTAAGTAAAGCTTTATTTAGCTTGCGAGTTTTCCTTGATATGAATGTCTACAGCTCTATAGAGATATATTAACTCGGTAAGAGTATCTTAGATTCCACTAACTGTATTTAATTAAATTCTGTAATTTTCCGCTTTTCCTGACGGCGTTCAAACAAAAACAAAAGACCTGCCAACGATGAGCGTAAACAATAGAGCCGTTTATTGCATTGATTATGAAATTTTTCGTTTCTCGTTTTATTATTATTATTATTATTATATTTTTCCCCGTTTCATGCAGTTTAAATGCTGGGAAATTACAAACACAATGTTGTTCTACACATATGTACAAATATATGTATAACAGGTTTACAGTTACTTATCATGTAATTATATACACAAACATGCGTTTGAGAGTGTGTGTGTATGTGTGTGCGTGTGTTAGCCTGACGCAACTCTGTGGGAAACTGGAAGATATTTGACTTATTTCAGATAGTTGTCTCATTATAATTTTTTTTTGGTATCTAATTACGTTGAGTGTTTGATTTAATTTCAAGATTAAAGTGCTCGGAGCACACTCAAAGCCACTCGATTTAACAGTGTCTCAATGTAGATTCATTCATAATAATATCAATGATATCTCATATTTGGAAATACACTGAGCAAATCAATGGACGCTCATTAATCAGTGACTAAGAGGAACAAATTCATGACATCAATTGCAAAACAAGGTCTGTGGTTCTGCACTACTGGGAACAGGTGTACCTAGTATACATGTATTAACTGTAGCACGAAACCGTAACAAACATTACAAAAATAAACAAACAACAAATCGACAGACGAGTACCAAATCTATTTGGTCAACTCCCTTCCCCCTGTTACGCATCATTAGCAAACTAGCAACTGAAAGAGTTGCGCTGTCAGGGGATAGCCGACGCGTAGGCATCTATGGTATCGCGAGAGCGTGACCAAAAACTGAAGCCAAAGCTGTCGGCTGATATAATGATTATATGGCGCGCCGCAGTTTATATGGTAAAACGATATGATTGCATGATGACATGACATATAATAAAGTCTATTGAAGAGCCTCACAGGCACAGCCGCAGCCAGAGTCACAGAAACTCAGACGTCAGACAATGCCCAAGTAAAAGACAATATTTCAATTAGAGATGGGCGAGTAATAATCAAAAAGAACAATAATACAAATCATTCACTTTTCAATGTTATCTATAAGTAAACCATTCTGTTTACTTCTAGAACTAAAGAGAAAGCGGGTAAAACAAATAAAGCCTATCAGGGTCACTTGTGAAACCTTAAATGTGTCGTAGTACTCTCACGACACGCACCCATCTCTAATGTCAACCTTAGTGGCATAAAAAATGAGACGCCAGCGGAAAATTGACAGCGCGCCAACAACAACAACAACACAGAAGAGAGAAAAAAAAACTATTCGATCCAAACACGCGGGGGAGTTGTGAAAGGGGGCACCACAATCCAAGTAGTATGAAGTAATGGAATAAATGGAACACAGCATGCACCGAGAGCGCCTCGTGGGGGAGTCTAGCAACTAATTTTAGTGACACAAGTTATTAGCCGGCAGCATGAGTGTGTGTGTGGATGTGTGTACACGATAATATCAAGGGATTAAAGTAAATATTGTGATACGGATAATCGATAGGCCTGTATTGAGGCCAGACAAAATAAAAGAGATAGTAAAATGAAATTGTTTAATAACTGAATGATTATAATGACAGATAGAGAAAATACTACTCATACATTCACATTTAATAATATTACAAAAATATAATAACAAAATTAATATTTCCAATATACCTACAAATATAGAAAGATTGAAGAGCAATTAGCTACACTAAATATAAATATAAATTTATATTAAACGCTTTAAATAGGCATAAACCAATATTTTAAGAAAAATAAAGCACATAAATAAAGAACTTTAAAATAAAATATAAAAAGAAACGAAATTGAAAAGAGAATAGCCACTTGATAAAGTATCAAGGATTACAGGAAGCTGTTGCAATGAGAAAGAATTTAACAGTGTAAGAAAATATTAATGTGCAAAGGAAATTAAATAAACAAATAAAAAACTGTGTCGTGGGAGAAGGAAACGGAAGCAGCTAAATGAATAGCACATCATATCGTGCTTGTAGATCAAAATTTATGTACCACTGGGCTCTCCCTGGAGGGCGCCAGCCACCCTCACCCCTCCTCACAGACCTTCTCTTGCCAGATTTAAATGCACATGTTATAAATGCCAACTTACAGAAAAATCAGAAAAGTTGTGCTGCAACTTTTAATGCCGTGCCAGCGAGTCCTGGGCAAGGACAGCAAAAAAACACAAACATAAATCAAGACTAACACAGACATACACACACACACACAAATGCACACTCACTTGCACTGTGAATGCCTGCTATAAGGAATTAAAGAACAATGTGGCACCGTGAATGCTTTTCCAGGAACCAGATTCGCGCTACTTAATGCTCCAGCAACTGTGCGCTGAATTTGTTTTTGTTGGACGAATAATTAAAAACACGGCACAAAGCACTACAAGCACTGTTACACAAAACGTTAACTCATTTATTTCGCTTACAATTTCGGTCTAAATTGCATTCTACGTCCTGTCCAAGGGCCAAGATAAAAGCACCAACAAGCAGCCGTAAACGACTAATCAGCGCTCAGCCACGCTTCACAATGCCGCAACTCCGCAGCTCTGCACAACCGTCAACAATGCCGCGCGAAACGCAACTGAACGCAGTGCACGAATAAATGTACGACGAGCCTCAACAATTTCGACGGCGACTTCGAAACTTCACTCATTGGCTCGGCTCCAAAAGCAACAAAAACAACAGCAGCAGCAGCGAGAGTAAGAAGAGCAAGAGCAACAGCTGCTCTGCTTTCGGCTTGCGGCCCGACAGCGTACGCCTGCCTCGGTTAAACAACAGCAATGCGTTGGTTATTCTTGTCTTTGTTCCGCCTGTGCATTTGTTCGTGCATTTTCAACTGTAATTTTTGAAGTCTTGATTTAGAGTGTTTAGTTGTCTACACACACGCACACACACGCACACCAGCAAGGATTCGAGTTCGAATAACAGTCTAGTGTTTGGTTTTGATACATATTGGTATAGGAAGAGTAAGCAATGCTGTTTGCGTTTAGTTTCTTGATATTCAATATTAATTTATGCTTTAAAGTGCTTGCAAAGTTTATACCAAGTGTTGGTCTATAATTTAGATAGATCTACTATATCAATTTGAGAAATTTATCCCTCCCCCATTTGAGCTACAGTAAAGCTGTTGTAAAGTTCTTGAACCTTGTTGCCCATGAGCCATTCAACTTGGTAAAGTACTCGTGCGGCAACAACGTGGAAATCATTACCATGGCATTAATCTGCGAACTGCTTAGCGCTGTGAGCACATGCCTTCTGGTAGATTGGCAAGGCTCAAGGGTGCACCAGGTTCGCTTAAAGAGGGGGCTTAGCTGGGCTCTGTTGAGTGCAGCAATTAACTGTAAGGGAATACCTGAACAAAAAACAAGTAAGAAAGCTCTAGTCGAGACTGCTCGACTAGGAAATCCCCTGAACCCTTCGGAGAACTGATATTTCAATAATTCTCCGCGTCTTTCTGCTAACAAAACACACACACACACATGCATAGGCACACATAGGCGCGCACGCATAAACACGCATGGGCTGCAGTGTCGGCTTACCATGGGAATTTAATTGTTTAATAACTTTTTTTGTAGATGTACGTTCTTCATGAAACTTTTAGATTGTGTTTATATCATTACTATGCGTGTATATGCCGAAGCTCAAGTCTCTAGTATTTGAAATACGCCTTTTACAATTGTGAGGATGAGGGGGTGGATATAAGGGTGGGGGGTGAATTATAACAAAAACCGAAATTCTATAAAGTACATATAAGTCTACATTTAAAATTTGAAAACTTTAGCTCTAAAGATGGGGGAGATATAATTTTATAACTGTCTTTCGATAAGGTTTTTTATCGATAAAAAAATAACGGGACAAGTTATCGATCTTTTGTGATAAACTTGATATGCGCGCTGTATATACAGTCATTTTAAAAAAAAGTTCAAGTCTCTAGCTATTGTATCTTCGGAAATCGACGCGTTCATACATACGGACGGACGGACGGACGGACGGACGGACGGACGGACGGACAGACAGACGGACAGGGCTAAATCAACTTATCTCGTCGCCCTGATCAAGAATATATATACTTTGTGGGGTCTGCCACGCCTCCTTCTCCCTGTTACATACTTTTAACAAAACCATTATACCCTGATTTCCCATTTTCAATGGGTTCAGGGTATAATAAAAAAAAAATTCGCAAGGGGGCGTAAGCCGAAGCAAGAGGAAGGCAGAGAACGTGAGATTGACAGAGTGAAAGAGAGGAAGAGAGCTCAAGTGGCCCTAAAAGCAGAAACAGGCAAATAGCTTAAGAAACAAAGAATCAAGTAACTTTTAAGTGGAGAAGGTCGCCGTTTATTGATCGCGGGCGACGCGAACAACGCAGACGTTGGTAAAAGCAAAAGTAAAAGCAACAGCAACAGCAACAGCAACTGCAGAAACTAAAGCTAAAGCACAAACCAAAACAGACAACAAGAGAAGCGCCCGCAACCGGGAATTGGCACAGGCCCTTGAAAAATCCATTGAGCCCACGCAAAATGCGACGCGACCTGAAGATGACGACCAAGTGCAGTGGCATTAACTGACGAAAATAGACGATGGCTAAAAGGCGCACACTCGCACGCCCTACACACACACACACTGTAGATTCTGATATAAGAGTACAGGATGAAGAAATAGTAGATAATTTAAAATCAATTACAAATCAAATAAAATAAATAACTAGCTGACTTTGAAACTCGAAACTTATTTATTTATTATTTTTATATTTGATTTAAATTTCTTCAAGAAGCTTATACATATTTATATATTATTATTTTTATATATTACGAACTAAAATATATAGTATATAAACATATGTATATGATTTTATATATATGTAAAAATATATAAAATAATAATCATAATAATGATATATACAATTTACTAAATTTTAAGATTAACTAAAAATAATGTATCTCAGACAGACCACTTAAGACATGACAAAGCTGAAAACATACATACGATTTATGTGATAAAGATGATATCGTAATGGAAGTTTTTGAAGGGCTTCGGGAATAGATAGAAAGGTTGGCACAAGTATATAATATCTAATATGGGGATTACTTTGAAATCTATCGTTATTAAAATTAAACACTTTTCGCTAAATCCAGAGATACTTTTAGAGCAGACCTCGTACATATGTATATCCGCTTCAGTTTTAAAACTGAGGTATAAACTATAGGGTGGGCACAGATCAGTAGAAACTTGTATAATTATTATAATACTATAACTAATGCGGCGTGGAAAATAAGAAAATATTGGGTTTGGAACAAATCTGCCGTGGCCCTGAATATAGTGCAGTGCCGTTAGTCACGCCGTTATATATGACTATTGACTTTAATATACTTTTTGAGAATCTGGGCTAGCCCATACATATGTATATTTATATAAAAGTTCAAACATTGCCTTGTTAGCTCCTTACATAAATTGATGACTAGGCTCTTTGGTGAGCAACAAATGGGTCACGTCAATGCCCGGCAATTGGTAGCAGCCCTACAGACGACATTCCCTTCAAGAGCTGTTTTTTAATGTGCGATGCATTGCAGAAAAAAACATGTATTTTGAACAGCTGGCGGCTTAGCCAAGTTACCAAAGGCTACCAAAAGGCACTGAACCAAGTGCCCCAAACATATCAGAAGAAGAAAGAAGTAACAAGTCGGCTATAACCGACTGCATGATGGCTCTTAGCATTTGTGTTGAACGAATTGATTTTGTTTATATAAATAAATAAAACTTTTTTATTTTTTGATTTTACAATATATTGAAGAGTAAAAGAAAACAACAACAAAAATAAGAGTTTAACTTGATTAGTTTAACTTTACTACCAAGATTAGTACATATGTATATATGTATATTTCATGTAGTACTTTTTGAGTAGGAATTGTAAAGGAAGAAAATAAAAATGTGAAATAATATTTATAAGCTATATACATCAAAGTTAACTGTGAAGTAAACAGTATTATACTAAGCTAATATACCCGTTGACATTTTGTGAATAGAGATCAAATGTTTTTCCATTGCGCTCTAGTCAACTGTTGCCAGTGCGTCGCAATATATATTCTTTGTCAATTTGTCTATATAGGGTATGATAATCGGCAAGTTTACTGTGGCAGGACATTTCACTTGACTTGCAGGTCAATTGCACTGCAGTCGGCAATCGAGAGTCGAGCGTCGAGAGTCGGTCACTGTCCTCGTTCACGTTCACATTTTGGTCCCCAGTTGGCAATACACTTCGGGCCAGTTGCAAAAGTATCAGCAGAGCAGAGCAGAGCTGCACTCAACTAAAACGTAACGGTAGAAAAGAGCCAGTCAGTCGCGCGTCAGTCTGTCGACCGTCAGTTCGTCAGTGAGCACTTCAAGTGCGTGCAACGTTTGTCAAATTGCACCGTTTGCCACTTTCTGTTCCCATAGAGCCAACAAGAGGAATACCCCGCACCCCGCACCCCGCACCCCGCACCCCGCACCCCGCACCCCTCATCCCAACCAGCCACAAACTCCCTCTCTCTCTCTCTTTCGCATGGCCCATACCAATGCCCAATATAGCCGCAACCGGTAGCCGCATTGCCAGCAGTTGACAAAACCCAACCAAGCAGCCAACAACAACAACAACAACAACAACAACAACAACAACAACAGCGACCACAGCATTTGTAATGGAAATGAAAATTCCTGCATTGAAATCTCGTTTTATTTGCTTTGTAGCCGTTGTTGTCGTCGTTTTTTGCGGTTTGTTATTGTTTATATACCCTTAACTTTGGCTAATACAATTTAAAGGCTGAGCTGAGATTTAGTTTAAGAAAGTTACAAATTCCATTTAAGCCAATTATTACATCAAGAATATCAAATTGTATTAGCAATTAACTAGTTTATATGTATTTATGATATATGTATATTTATGTAGCATATGTCGTCAATGAAATTCTAATTCAGATTGTAATTAAATATAAGGCCAAGCTCAGATTTAAGTTAAGTTAAATCTAATTTAGTTATATATGTAAGGGTATTCCATCTTCGATTTGCTACAGCTAATAGCCATTCTATAGCGTCCGTCTGTTTGTGACATTGCCCATCAGTCGTTGTCATTGTCATCGTTGTTGTTCCTTTTATTGTTATTTTAACTGTTGCACTTTTGTGCGCATTCCAAGCTTTCTGCCTGCATTGTATTCATTAAATAAGTTTGACTGTTTCTTCATTCCACTCACGAGCAAATTTAATGCCACCCAAAAGCGAAACACAATTGGCAGAAGGAAATGATTTGTATTAAGATTTTGTTGTTGTTGTAAACTTAGCACTCAAAGGGGATTTTCTGTTAGGTTTCTGCTGATTCATCCAAAAGAAAACAATATTAATATAATAATAGATGCAATAAAGTAAACATTAATTAATATCTTCTTTCGTTGTGCGTTTCATTCCGTTATCTTGCAATAACTCAATCTTCTCATCATGACAAACTACAAAATTTATGAGGTCGAAACATTTTTTAATTAGATTTCAGCTTAATGCGAAAGAAGCCAAAGAAGATATTAAATCTTGCTATCTCTCAACTTGTCTCCTGATAAAGAATTCAAAAATGAAAACAAAATAATATAAAAGAAAGATCAACAAATCTGATGAGTAAACACAAAAGAGAAAAAAATAATAAATTAAAAAAGTACTTTAATACAAAGGTTATTTTCTGAAATGATTTTTATAAAATAAACTATAAGAGTTTATTTTTTTTAATATTTTATCTTCTGCTCCACAGTAACAAATGTTTAAAGTTCATTTCTAGCGTGTTTAACTATGATTACTATAAGCACGATTAGCGTGTTGGCATGTGGTATGTGTTGGTTCCAAATCGTTAACTCACAATTCGCTAACAACAAAAAATGATTTTTTACAACATTTTTAGCGTGTCACCGGCAAAAGTTGTTCAATGCAGCTCAATTATTTAGCGCAAACCCATGAAGGTATACCAGATTAATATCTTAACTGAGTCCAAAAATTATAAAATACTTTAGTTTTACATTTAGAGTGTAAGTTATAAAGCAGAGTTAATACAAAGTGATTACAGGGTATTCACTAGTTCAACAATCGTCAATGAATTGCTTTTAATTAATTGTTTTGAATGATTGACAATTTAAATGAACAACAATTTCATTATAGTTTTCTTTTATTGTAGTCATATACATTAAATTCAAATTACGTATAACTGCAAAACAAATTGTTCCGCTGGGTATCGTTTATGTCCGGAAACGTTCTAATTCCTTAGAAGCTGATAACAAATCGAGAGTTTTGCTTTCCCAGTCTGCATTTTTCTATCTTTGACCTTGGCCAAGCACTTAGGCGAAACAAATTTGTTTAAATACATACATATATACATATGCATGTTTATATGCCAATTAGTATGCTCATTACAAAAACTTCGAACGACCAAACGTCAAAGGCAATTACAACATTTGCTGATAACAGTTAAAGTAATTCCCACGTTAGTTTGTGCAGGTAAATGCATATTACTCTTGCCAACAACAAATAATGTGAACCAGAATATGTTTATATACAAAAGCTGATATTCATGTTGATTGTAAACATATGCTTATACACATTTGCTTATATACATTTGCTTATATACATTTGCTTACATACCAATTTGTATCTGAATTACAAAAAACATCAAACAGCAAAGGGCAACAACAACAACAACAACAGCAAGAATATCCGACCTAAAGCAAGATTAGAAATGGGCAGCAAGGTTTAAGAGCACAAATAACTGTGTAGTTGCTAATGGAGCCGCTTGGGGGATCGACGACTGCGACGTCAGCGGCGACGGCAGCGCCAATAGTGTGTGAAAAAGGGTCAAAGAAAGCAACGAAAGGGAATGTATGTATTTGTCTTTCTACGCAGACAAGTAAGACAAAAGGGGAAAGTACAAAGCGTTGCAAAAACAGAAGAAGAAGAACGATTATAAAAATAAAAAGCGGCAACAGCAGAAAATCAATTTAAATTGAATTATACAATAAAGCAATATACGAGATGCAAGCAAAGAATTGTTGAGAATTGAAGTAAGGCATAAGAAAACTGAATGAATAAATGTGAATGCGACTGTGAGTGAGTAAGCAAGAAAGCTAAATAAAGATGAGCTGTTGCGACGGCAGCGGCAGCGGCAGTGGCAGTGGCTGCTGCATAAATTAAAGCCACAGCAATTTTGTAACAATTTGTAAGAGCAGCAGCAGCAACAGCAGCAGCAGCAGCAAAAAGGAGATGCAAATATTGTGGTGTGGCCAGACTGTCTGGGTTTCTTTATTTCTTTTCGGGTTCCACAAAATTGCTGATAGTGGCGGTGGTGGAGAGAAAGTGATAGACAACCTTGACGCTCAGCGTCAGGTGCGTTGTAACGGTAATTGAACGCAAGTACAATCACACGCACACACCCACACCTACACACAATAGCTTCGAGAAAACACACACACATACACAGCGTTTGCGGCAATTTTAATAATTTGATTTAAGTCAGGCAAAATTTACAAATTTAGTTGTCTTTCGTCTGGTGAGTTTGTGTTGCCGCTCAACTAAACTTGAATCCGGTTTCTTATATTTTTTTTGTTCGGATTATAAACAGAGGGTTGAATTTGAATGTGTGCGTGCGAGTGTATATGTGTGTGTGTGTATGTTAATGTGTCTGCGTTGTTAGGAAGAAAATACTATTGATTCTTGAGACCTGCCCATTGTACGCACCTTTTTGTATAGCCCTGCACTTGTTTCAGTCACTTTTTGTTAATAAACGTTTTGCATTTTATATCGTTTCAAACACACACTCGCAAATATGAACATGCTCAGAGCGTCGCGTAATCCTTGCACCAACACACACGTAAAACCACAGTTACTGATTTGTCGATTATCTTTAAATGTTTAAATCTTGTTAAAAGACCGTTATAGACGCGGTCTCACTAGTGTATTTAATGTTATTTAAAATGTAAACATTACGCTTAACCAATTAAAAAGCGCGCAGCGTGCCCACCGCAGGCGTCACTGTTGGGCAAGACTAAGCGCGAGACTGCTGATCAGTGTGACCGCAGTACGAATTCTGTAAAAAGACCAACCAATTTGTCAGAGATGTGAAAACAATCGACTTTCCGCAATAGTATCGATGCTTGGAAACAGCTGAGCAAAAGCAATCGAATATGTTGACGGTTAAGCTTGAATTTTTCAGTGATTATATATAATGTTCAAATTAATAATAATTTGTAAATGTTTGTATAGTTATATTAAAAAATTGCATTTTAATTAGAAGAAAAAGTGTATGACTAAGATTTTAATTTTCAATTAATCTCAGTTCTTAGTAATTAAATTATTATTTTCCAAATGTAGGGGAATTTTCGGAATAACTTCGAAGGAAGTTCATTGCCGTTGTTACCAAACACCAATAATAATCACAAAGTAACAGAGAAAAAAGACAGAGTAAGGCAATAAAACCTAAACAAGACAAGACCTATTGACAATTGTTAATTATAGTCTAGCTGAAACAAAGTACAAGAGCTGAGATAACAGAGAGTATTGATAAAGTGCAACTCCCCGCAATGGTTTGATCAACGTATTTTTTGCTGCTTGGCAAACAGCTGGCAATTCAGTTTCGTTGAGTCAGCAAAGCTATGCGGAACCTAGCTCCACTTCTAACCCTAATATTTGCGATCTCTTGGAAGATCTGTGAGGCCTCAGTGCCGCCTCGTCGCCCCGATGGACGCATTGTGAACGGAAGGGAGGCAAATGAGGGCGAGTTCCCTTATCAGCTATCGCTACGGCGCCTCACCGTTCACATTTGTGGCGCCTCTGTCTTAGACGGCAGCTGGGCCATCACCGCCGCCCATTGCATCGATGGGCACGAGAAGCAGCCGCAGGAGTTCACCCTGCGCCTGGGCAGCGTGAAGCGCTCCAGTGGCGGCAGTCTGATGAGTGTGCGAACTATCTACAAACATCCCTCCTACGATGCCAAGGACATGAACTTCGATGTGGCGCTGTTGCGTACACAGCCGGGCGCCTTAACCCAAAATCCCAATGTCTCGCCTATCGCCCTGCCCGAGGCTGGGGCCGTGATCGAGGAGAATCAGTTGGCTGTTGTTTCCGGCTGGGGTTACATGAGCAGCACGGAATCGGTCCTGTCCTCTACGCTGAAGTACACTACAGTGCGGACGGTTAATCAGGAAAGATGTCACAAAGATTTGATGTATCACGGTGGAGTAACTGATGCGTAAGTAAAGCGAGAGAGAGAAAGAGAGAGTTTTAAAGTGAGACAGAGAGGGAGAGAGATCTGATTCAGTTAATATCCAATTAATAACGTATTGTGTTTCTTGTTTCGGCAGCATGTTCTGCGCCGCCGCTCGTAACACGGATGCATGTCAGGGTGAGTAATTAAATTTTTACTTAAATAATTGTCTGATAACATTTCTGATTTCGCTTCGGAATAGGCGACAGCGGTGGTCCCCTTACAGCTCAAGGCAAGCTCATCGGTATTGTGTCGTGGGGCGTAGGCTGTGCGGGTGAGTGTTTAAGTTGCTATATATTACTATATAACGTAATATTTACCATTTCGAATTTAGATCCGTTTTATCCGGGTGTTTATACACGGCTGTCACATCCCTCGATCAGAGGCTGGGTGCGAATGTTAACCAAATTATAAATTCAAATGTATTTTGACTGCTATTTAAATAAATTAATAGTTCAGATTTATCAAATTGCTTACAAATTCAACGATTTTCTTAATTTAGCATAAGTACTCACTTTTAAAGTGCGCGCGCTGCTCTATCGCTGCAATCGATAGTTGCGTGCTGGGCTTGCTAGCGTCGCGCACATCACTAAGACCACTTCTTATTGGAAAATTCGTGCACACATCGGTTTGGCTGCGCTTGTGATTAACCGACGATTTAATTTAGACTTAATTAAATAGAATAATTGCGATTAAAACGGGTTTAAAACCAACGACTTGAGCAGATAAACAAAATACAAAACGCTGTGGAACCAGTACGAGCGGCACAAACGACAAGTAGAAGAGTGGGAGTGGCAAGTGGGACGTTGGTTGGCGGCGCGCATTTCTTATTGGGGTAAATGCAAACTAACAAAAAACTAAAAAAAAGGCGTTTATAAATAAACCAAAACAACAACAATTTGTGCGTTCAGCAGCAGTCTTGTGGTGAATGTGGTGGCGCTGGTGCTGGCTGTGCCTGAAAATGATCTACAAACTATTTTGCTGCACAATCAGTCTCGTCTTCTTCTGCTTCAATGTGCTGTGGTTCTTCTGCAATTTGGCCATTCCCTGGTGCACCCTGACCCTGGTGGCCATTTGTGTGGCATCCAAGTTCATTAAGCTGCAGCGCAGCCCCAATGAGAAGCGTTTGCTCAGCCTGCTGAACACGCCGGACGATTGGCCCAATTACTGGCCCATCGCGAATCGAGGCGCCGGCTACGATGCGCCCGAGAATTCGCAGGCAGCTGTTAAAAAGGTGAGTGAGTGAGTGTGTTTTGTGACGTCATCGGCTACAGTAGAAGTAGCAGATAGCAGACGGTGGTTGTTCGGCAATCAAAAATCAATAGTAACCAACCCCATTTGAATTCGCAGTGTCTGGCACGTGGCTACCGAAATGTCCTGCTGGATGCCGGCATTACGGCCTGCGGCGAAATAGTTATAGCAAATCGCCTGACCTTGGAGCGAGCCGGCCTCACGGGCAGCCTCTCGCATCATACACTCCATGAACTGCAACAGCTGAGCATAACGGAGCAGCATCCAATGGGGTAAGATATTCAAGAATAACTAAAGCTTCAACTATGTTAAAACTCTCTTTTGTTTCTCATTTCAGCTCGCAGTATGATCGGGAGTCGGTGTCCACGTTGAAGCAATTGGCGGACTTTCTGGAGGAGCAGAATATGCCGCCCACTTTGTTCCTGCACTTGCAGGACACCAGCGCACTGATGATTGATCAGCTGCAGAAGTTTATGGCAGCAAATGAGACGTTCACGCAGCGAACAGTTGTAATTAGTCGGTCGCCCTTGGCCATTTACCAGGTGAGCAAAAGATGATACACAGAGAATACTCGCTATAGTGAAAGCTCATGCAAAAGCAAAAGTTTAGTTTAACAGAAAGCTCAATTTATTATTGAATGTAATAAAACTAATTAAAAAGTAGTAATAATAAAATAATTTATTATATTTTACTTTTTACAGCTGCGTAAATTAAGGCCTGAAATCATTTGCGGCCTGTGGCACGAGAGCTATTTATCTCTGTCTATACTCAAATCGTCAACGCTTATTACCTCAATTTATGGAGCGATTTTGCGAAATATCATTGCGCCTGTAATTGGCATTAGTGTTGTATTTCTCAACAAGGAAGAGTTCAATTTGTAAGTTATTCAAACCAAAACTAATTAAATTTATCCTTGTTCAGTGAACGGTTAATTTCATAATTTGGCAACACCCCAAATACTGAGCTGCGATAGTTTAGCAAAGCTCATCCTTAGCTGCCAATTGCATTTGCTACTAGGTGGCAGCCCTGCACATTGATCAGTGAAAACTGTTAACCATTACTTGAGCAATGTTAAAAGTTAATTCAATTTACTAACACATGTAAATCTATTGCAGGCACATAGGCGATCTATGGCGCAATGTGGGCGTACGTCCAATTGTTTATATGGTGAATTCGCCGAACGAGAAGCGCTATTTCCAGAAGACAATGAAAACACAGTACCTCACGGACTCTCTGCGCTCCGAGCCGCATCTCTTGATGAAAGCCTAAGAAATACAAAACGAAGCAAACAAAATTCGAAGTTGAGAGCAAAAAACACGCGCGCACAAAGCATACACAAATCATTTGCATTTATGTTTATTTTTAAAGAGTCTATGCACAGTTTGTTTGTAAATTAATTGCTTAATTTGTAGTGCGCCGATCAAAAAACTGAGGTGGTTTTTTTGTTTGTTTTATTTTTTAATGCTTGAAAACTTTTTAAAGTATTATCCAGTGAAATTGAAGCTATATTTTATAATTTATGTTTTTTTTTTATATATATACATACATTTATTTTATGATAAGTTTACTTTTCGTAGATGCTATTTGCGATAAGATTTCCACACGTCCTTTATTATTATTTATTATTTTTATTATATGTAATATTTATTTATCTCTATTTCTTGTTATATATATTTTTATACCATTTTATACTCTATTATACCTGCATTTCCCATGCTCTCTCAACTGGCATACATTACATCAACAATTGTAAAAACAAAACAAAACTCTGCCACAAAATGTTCTCAAGCATAGGATTTATTTATACGATTTATGCACTAACTATACAATAAATGTATAGCCCTCTATGGGCAGCTTTTATACTCAATTGTACTAATATTTTGTAGTCCCTTGTTATTTAGAACCCAAAAGTACTATAGCTACGCCTGTTGTATTGAAAGACACAATCCGAAATACTTAATTGATACAAGAAAAAAGTAACTTTGATGTCTGAACGAATTAGTTATACGATTATACCAAAAAGTAAAACTATTTTATAATGATATAATGGATCTATGTATTTGCGTGAAAAATACTTTTAAAAAACAAATAAACTAAAGTGAAATTATATGTTTATATGCTTTAATCTTTTGAAGCTAATTAATTAGAATGCTTTGAAACTTCCTAAATCTGTTCACCCAAGATGTCTAAGGTCAGTGTTTGTTTGTATAAAAAATTCTATGGATTGACCGATCGTACATATGTACCAAACCATGAAATATCTATAAATATATTTCTTTCTGCATATCAAATTTAAGACATTTTTAATTTTCTTTATTAGTTATTTTATTTTTGTGAGAATTCTTACAAACTAAGCTATTTATTTATGTATATATTTATATAAGTATTCATATGCATTGTTTAATTATGTATATCTAGAAATTAAGGTTTGTTAAGGTATGTATTCATTATGTATGCATGCTTGAGCTCGACTTTCCTTCTTCATTTTTCTGTCAATTTTTAGATTTTTTTATTTTTTATTATTATTTGTATTATTTTTTCAACTTAAAAATTAACAATACGTAGTTACATATATATTACCATGCTGTAAACCTTTTTTGTACACAGGAGGCATAAACAATAAACATAAAAAAAAGAGTTTAAACTTTAAAATATTTAGGTAATGGAATCTATTTGCGGCGCGAACGTGTCGAACGTGTAGGCGCCTCTGCCTGTGCTGCTGCACTTGCTGCAGTTGTCGTCTCCTCCGCCGCCTCGAAGTGCACCTTGCGACCGCGTCCGGCGCGTCCTGGCGCCGTTGTCTCTGGCGCACCATCGGCATTATCCAGGACGGCTTTTACGGTTCGTGCGGCACGGCCACGCGATGCCGGTGCTCGTTTAGCAGGCGACTCTTCTGTTGGCACCACATCCACGTGCGTAACCAAGATCGGCGTCTTGCCCCGCGTCTTTTTGGTAGCCGGCTCATCTGTCGCCTCCTCTTCAGCTGCCGCAGCTTTACCTTTGCCGCGTGCATTGCGCTTAGTTGCCTGTTTGGGCCCCGCCTGCGGCTCCGGCGCCAATTCCTGTTCCACCTGTTCTTCGTGCTGATTACTGGCGGCACTATCCTTTCGGCTGCGTCCCACGCGTTTGCCAGTTGACAAGGCAATGGAGACAACCTCTGGTACATCAGCTGGATCAGGAGCTTTACGACGACCTCCAACCCGCGATTTGGTGGCCGTTACGGGCGTTCCTTGGTCTGTTAAGGGTTTCTTCTCTGGCGGATGATCACCGTCATCTTTGGCCTTGCGCCGCCTCGGCGTTACAGGACGTTGCGCAGCTTCTGCTGTATCGACTAGTAGCTCCAACGCCTTCACCGTCGGCTGTCGAACCCGACGTGCACGTGAGGTGCCTGGCTTGTCATCGTCCGAGGTCTCATTATAGTTCTTGCGTGGCACATTCCGTCCTTCACGCCGCTGAGAGCTAGTTTGCTCTGGCAGTACCACCTGTTGCCCAGTCGGCGTATGAGGTCCCAAAGTCTCCACTATGGACTCGACAATCGCCTCTTGCTTGGTGCTTGGGATTGGAGTGGTGGGCTTCACTACGGGTGGTGTTACGGCGCCAGCTGCTCTTACTGGCCGCTTTGCTGGCTGCTGGCTGCTTACGTGCACGACGTGGCGAAGACGTGGAGCCCTGCTTATCCTCATCCGATGTTTCATCATAATTCTTGCGCGGCAAATTCCGTCCTTCGCGACGGCGCGGGGTCAGTTCATCCTCTGAGCTAGGTGGCTGTGGTCGTAGGTGATGAGGCAGCCACAATAACTGCAGACGATTCCGGCAGGTCCTTCGGCACCTCCAGTTGTTCCTCAACCACTGACGCTTTGCGTCCACGTCGTGCAGTTGGTTTCTTCGCCAATGTAGGTGTATCCATTTGAACTGAAGCCTTGCGGACTCGTCGCGTGGACGTCTTCTTCTCCACTGCAGGTTCCGTAGCATCTGAGTCATGATGTTCCACCTCGGCGCTGGGTTTGCGACCACGTTTAGCTAGTTTCTTAGCTGGCTCCACGTCGTCCGTGTGAGCCGCCTCATCGGCAGACGCCTTGCGACCGCGTCGTTTTGGCTTCACCTCAGCAGGCTCATCTGGCGTCTCTGTGTCAGTTGTGGCTTTGCGTCCACGTCGCGCACTGGTTGCCACCACCAAGTCTTGGGGCGGAACATCCTCTGCATGAACGGACTGACGGCGACCACGTCTTCTGATTATGGGCGTTGTCGATGCAGCTGGCTCTTCCACACGCAGAATCTTTGACAATGGCTCCTCAGCTTCTTCAATAATGTCCATGATTTCCTTGGCTGGCTCGTGTTGCTCCACAGTTTCGGCAGAAGCTTTCCGAGTATTTCGTGTCGTTTTGCGCTCGGGCAGTTCATGTGCTTCCTCTGCAGATGCTTTGCGCCCTCGCCGCTTGGGCTTCTCTTTGATAGGCTCTTCATTGGGCTTCACGGGCTCAAACACTTCGACGGCAACAACTTCAGCGGATGGTTTACGTCCACGTCGCTTTGGCTTCTCAGTATCTGTTGATGTCTTCTCTGCCATTTCTTCAACAGACGTAGTGTGTTTTTCTTCATGCACGACGAGTCTCTTTAAGTCACTTGTGTCTTTAACAAGTTTCTCTTCTTTCGGTGTTTCTTTTGATTCAAGTTCCGTTGTCGTTGGCTTTTGTCCGCGTCTCGTTCTAGGTTTATGCAGGTCTTTTGCTTTCGCTGCATGTTCTTCTTCCAAGTTGTCCTCCGAATGTTCTTTAATTTCATCTTCTGTAGGTTTTCTTCCACGTTTTGATTTAGGTTTATCAGCAACCTTATCAACTGTTTCCTCCAGTTTCTTCTCTGTCGATGCAGTTTGCTCTACTGTTGGTTTTCTTGGTCGACCTTTTGATTTAGGTTGATCGCTTTGTTCCTCAGACTTCGTTTCTATCTGCTCAATAGCTTCCTCCGGAACTATGTTAGGTTTCTTATCCTCAGCAGTTTCAGTTTCAGTTTCTTCCGCAGTTGACTCTTCTATTGTTTTCTCAACTGCTATAGTTTTTGTTTCTTTGTTTGCCCGACGCTTCGGTTTGTGTAGTTCATTTTGTTCATCAGATTTAACTTCGGTATGATTTATAGTTGCATCTTCGATTGTGTCCTCAGCATCAACTGATTTTCTTCCACGACGAGTTGATCTAATGGGATGACTTGACACTACCAACTTGTGTTTTGCAATTTCATTATCAATTGGCTGTACAGTGTTCTCTGCTTCTCTTTCTTCTGTCTCGACTGTTGGTTTTCTTCCACGCCGATTTGATTTTGACCGCTGCTCTGGAATCTCTGCATGGGCGACCGTTTCTTTCGCAATAGTGTCTTCCAATTTCATTTCATCGATTTCCACTGTTGCTTTCCTGCCACGACGCTTTGGTTTCTGAAGGTTGCTTATTTCCTCAACCACAATTTCTACATGCGCAGTAGTTTCTGTAATTTTTTTCTCTGTATCAATTGACTTTCTTCCACGCAATTTCAATTTGTTTTCTGTATGAGTTTCGATGGCTTCCACGATCGCTTTATCATTCTGTTCTTCTTCTAAAGGCTCACAATTTTCAGCAATATCTAATGAAGATGTACGTCCCTGCTCTTTGTTCTTGTCTGCTTCAACCTTTTCATTTGCTAGTTCGATAACTTTGTCCAGTTTTTCATTTTCTGCAACTTCCGAAGTATTTCTAATATGTTTTTCCAAGCCTTCAGTCTGCAGGGGCTTATCATTTAATGTTTCTGCCGTAATAGTAATTTGATTAACAACAGCAGCTTCCACATGGTCATTCTCCATAGCATCAGCAAACAAATCTTTGGACAAACGCTCGCTTTGTTTGGTTTGATTTCCAGTCAAAATAGGCATTTCGTTTGCTAACTTGGAAGATTCAGCTTCAGGTTGCTTTTTGAGCTCCTCCTCTATTTTACTCTCACAATTTTCAACCAAATCCACTTGCTGCACTTTAGTAGCCATTATCTCTACTTGCTTCAATTCAGAAACTGATTGCTGCTCGTCGATGTGGCCTACTTGTTTGTCAATTGTATTCTGCTCGACAGCTTCTTGTGTGGGCGTGACATTTCCTTTTCCCGTGTTAGAAGTCGAAGTGCTTTCTTCAGAGATTTCAACTGATACTTGTTCTAGTGGTTGATTAAGCGTTCGTATTTCCGCATTTCTGTATGCGCTTTGTTGGTCTGTCATTGAGTTGGAATCAGTAGAGGAATCGTTCAGTTCAATTACTCCATCATCTCCAATAGAACATTTAGGTTCAGCGATAGAGCTAGATTCTGCAGTTGAATCGTCTACTTCAATTACAGCAGCTTCTTCAGTGGATTGAATTTCAGAAGAGCTAGGATCAGTTATCGAGTTAGAGTCAACTGTAGAATCATCCAGTTCAATTACTGCCTCTATTTCAGTTGGGATAGCTTTTGTAGGTTCTTTTTCAGGCTCACTATCATCTACAATTTCTTGGCTTTCATCTTGGGATGAATTAGAACTCGCCTGTCCTTTTCCAGTTTCAATAGTTGTCTTAGTTTGCATTTGCTCCACTGTTGTTTTTTCATTTTCTTGATGATCTTCCATTTTATCAGTTTGACACGCATCCTGAACATCTAGTTTTTTGGCGCTTACATCTTCATTCTGCTGCATATCCATTACTACACTTTCATCTTTATTTGCTGCAAGTTCAATATCATTGGCAGCCAAGCAATTGGCATCCAAATCAATAATTTCATCAATTTGTTTTTTGGGCTCTTCGTCTTCCTCTCCCATGGCCGACATTTTAGTGCTTGTAGATTCAACCTCAGATTGAATTTGTTTATTTTTTCTTGACTCTTCTTCATTTTCCTTAGCTGTAGATGCACATGCTGTAGGTTCAATATTGGCATTTGCCTCGCCGGCTTGTAGTACGGTCTCTGGAATAGAGCTTGGCGACTTTTTGTCCTCGTAATTTTCTTTTTCTACAAGATCCTTCGTAACATCATTATGTGTCGATAACACCTTAGCCACTTCCGCAATAGGACTTGATTTCGCGTCTGATTTTTCGTTTTCTTCATTTGTTAATGGAGTATCTAATGCAACTGCATTCTCATCTTCAATTTGTGATATATCTTTTGAAACGCTATTTAGGCTTTGACAACCTGACTGATTTGCTACTGAATCATCCAAAAGCGTATCAAGAGCTTCTTCTTTGTCTAGGATTGTAGCTGAGGAATCTTCAGTGGGTGGCATTTCTTCTTTCGGCAAATCATCTGAGTTTGAATTAGTCGTGTTTTCATCTTTCGTCGTATTCAGGGTTTCTTCTTTGTCTAAGATTGTGTCTGATGAGTCATCGATAGCTGTTGTTTCCTCTTTCGGCACATCATTTGGCTTACCATTAGTCGCAATTTCATCTATCGTCGTATGCAGGGTTTCTTGTTCGTTTTGGTTTGGGGCTGTAGAATCTGCAAGAGTTGGCGTTTCCTCTTTCGGCACATCATCTGATTTAGCATTTGTTGCATTTTCATCTTTCGTCGTATCCAGGGATTCTTGGTTGATTGAGGAATCTGCGAGAGCTGTTATTTCCTCATCGTACTTATAGTGAGTCGCATTTTCATCTTTTGTAGTATCCATAGAGTCTTGATTTGTGGCTGACGAATCATTGACAGCTGTCTCCTTATTCGGTACATCATCAGGCTTATTATTCGCATTTTGCTTTTGCTGTTCTTCCATAGATTTGTCAACTTCAGGTACAAGAGAAGCATTCAACTTCTCATCATTTTGAGGTTGAGGTGATGTTAATATAATAGTATTTTCTATTGGATGCTGTACTATCTTAACGTTTTCGCCGACCGATGATTCAGCAGTTGCTGATATGGTATCCTCTGACGATACATATGTAACGGCGGGCTGGGCATTGCCATGTGATTCTTCCTTTTTGTCATCCCCTTCTCTTGTTGCATTTGTTGCGACGGTTTCAGGCAGTGACTTATTTAAATCAGCAGAAGGAGATGCACTTGTGTTCGCCAAAGATTCTCCTGAAGATCTAGGCAGGATATCATCAGATGAAATATGTAATTCGTTTTGATTATTATCATCATGCTGAACGAGAGAATCATTCTTATTTTTAGCATTATCTTCAAGAACATCATCAAGAACATCAGACTCGCATAAATCTTGGTTAAACGATTGTTTTTGAGCACACTCAGTTTCGACAGAAGCTTCTCGACTAAGTTGAGATTCATTTTTGTTAGATTCGGAAGATTTGGAGTTATTCAGCGCCGGTGCATCCTCGTCAACGATTGCCGTTGATATTGTTTCAGCCTTTGATGTTGTTTCAACTACACCCTCAGCTTGAACTTCATTTGCTTCTGGCTTAAGGATAGGCGATGTAGCAGTCGTTTCGATTGGAAGTTCTTTTACATCATTATCGTCTGCGAGCATAGACGTGTCAAGTTCAATCATAGAGTCGTCTAGAATGATATCCTGAGCACTAGCTATGTCCTCTGCTATTGCTGCAATTTCGCTTTCAGTAGTCGTCGGTTTTACGATTTCCGGAAGTTGCTCCTCTAATTGCTGATCTACATCAGTTTCTGTTAGCACAGAGGCATCAAGTTCAATTATCGATTCGTCTACATTAGAGTCCAGGCTTTCAACTCTTTCAGTGTCCTTAATTTCACCTTCATTGGACGACGTTTTTATCATTTCTGGGAATTGCTCCGGTACTTGCTGATCTACATCAATCTCTGCTAGCACAGAGGCATCAAGTTCTACTATAGCTTCGTCTGCATTGGAAATCTGACTTTCAACCGTGTCTATTGTTGTTGCAGTTGTTTCTTTTTCTTTTTCAATATGCGTCGTTTCAGTGATTTCTGGAAGTTGTTTCTCTGCTATGTCATTTTCGGCATGCACAGAGACATCAAATTCAATTACTGACTCATCCAAATGACTATTTCGCCTTTTCATGTCTTCAGTTTTCTTAATTTCTTTTTCATCTTCACACTTTGCTGCCAGTTCCTTCAGTTCTACTTCAAGATTTTCCTTATCTGAAGTATTTAAATTGGTCTCGTTCGAGTCTATAATTTCCAGATGGGAAGTTGTAGCTTCCAGAACGTTGACATTGGCATCTGGGATTGGCAGATGTTTTGTTTTTTCTTTATCTGATATTTCAGCTTTAATTGTAAGATCATTCCTTAAAGATTTTATATCTGTGTTTGATGTTGTTTCTGGATTTTGGTCTTTTTCAAATTCAATCTTTTCTTCGCTAGACATCTCACAATTGAGAACGTCTTTATTTTCGACAGCTTCCACTTCATCGCTATCGTCTTTAACTGTTTTATTACCCGCAGTTGCATTTGAAGACTCTAGCTCAATCATGGAAACTTCATCTTCTTCGCGAACTTCCCTCACTTCATGGCTTACAGATTCTTCAGTTGTGAGCTCCTCTTGCCCTTTGTTCAGATCGTTTATTAAAGATTCTGTATCAGTCGTCAGCTTCTCACTATTTTGAGCTTCGCTAGTATTAAGAGCATAAATCGTAGATTTTCTACTATCAATAGATATATCCAACGTTGCATCGCCTTTGGTTGCCTCTAAGTCAATCCGAGATATAGTTTGACTGGATACTTCAAGTTGTATTGACAATTCTTCGATAATTGAGGATTGAGATTCCTGTTCGTTTTTCTGGGAATTATCCAAAGTAATTGATGTGTTTGCGCTCGGGTCTTGCAGTTTAACAGATGAGCTCTCAGCTGTATCTTGGGCTGATACATTAGAAGTTTCGCGTTCATCCTGGGCATTTTCTATTTGATCAACAGATGCGTTTACATTTGGCTTCTTTGAATCAACTTCTATGTCGTCTTCATCGTCGCTCACTACTAGAGGCTCAGCCAAGCCTATCGAATCTGTATCAGAGCAATCCTCCAGAGTGCTCTTCCTTGGTGTACATGCCTTGACAATCCCTGTTGCCTTTGTTTCCTCCAATGTGACGTCGGCTGAGTCCACGCTGGTGACAATCAGTTGCTCCGAGAACATAGAATCTGATGTCTGATCGAGCAGCTGTATACCACTCATTTCGCAAATGTCTGATGCTTTTCCAGTATCCAAATGACGCTCATTAACATCAGCTTGAGCCCCAGGTTTAAATGCAGTGCTTGTTAGAGGATCTCGATGACTCTCGTCCATATCGCCAATTGTCATTAGTGCCTCGGAGTTGACCGTGTCACTTGGCTCCAAAGAAGAAGCCAAGGGATCAGCTGCAGTTTCGCTGACAGTGCTAACAGTAGTAACATTTATCTCGACCTCGGAGTCCTCGATTGGATTGGCTGTCTCCGCAGTGAGCATATCATCAAAGATCTTGTCCAAGTGTAGCGTTGCATTTGTTGCATTTAAATCGTATTCTGTAGTGGCTGCCAATGAATCTTTGCGTGATTTGAGCACTGCACTAGCCGGATCATTTGGTATCATTAGATCCTTACCACTCGGCGTCTTGAAGTACAAGTCCTGCGTTTCAGGTCGGGTTAGCTCCAGAGTCACACGGCTTACGGCCACCTGACGCTTAGGCGTAGCACTTGCATCATTTGAATCTCCTTCCAGCAGCTCCTCAATGTGGTCTAGCATGGGTGAAGCAGGTGCCTTAGGAGTGCGCATCATCTCACGCAATCCCTTGAAACGCGGCGTACTGCAGCTTTTGGGAGTCTTCAGCAGCTCTCGCATACCATGGTAGTCAATTCTGTCTGGTTCATCAATCGCATCAGTTGGCAGCTCGTTGCCATAATCCTCATCTGCTGGCAACTTATTCTCTGTGAAATATTGGATTAGTACAAATATTTAGATATTGCTTGCATTTTGCTGCTCACCTTCCAGTTGCACTGCATCTTCCTCTTCGACTATGACGCCCATATCGCCCACAGATTCATCTACTTGCGCTACCGCCTTTGGTGTGTTGCTTATCAGGCGTACCGATTTGCGTGTTGGCGTCGACGACTCTTCAGTAAGGCGTCGCTTACGTTTGGGCGTGGTAGCGGCCAGTGCAGTGGCTTCGTGTCCCAAGGTCGAGGAGCATGAGGCACGCCGCTTTGGCCTGGCTAACTGCTCATCCAGCTTATTACTGGCCTCAATGGATGCTCGGCGCACACTGCGTCTGGGCGTCACTGCGACTGCTTTTGATTCCATTGAAGAGCGTCGTGTGACGCGCTTTGTGGATGGGTTTTGGCTGGACTGTGCTAATTCATTCACATCGTCTTCTGGAGAAGCGCCAGGAACTAAAATATAACATTATAATCATTTATTAATTGCATTAAGCTACTAAAAATACTTTTTCTCATATTCTGCAGTTAATTTTAATAAAAATTGGTTTGACATTTAATAATTAAATATTTGAGAAAAGTCTAAATTATATTGTGTACTATAATTTTCAACTTTTTTATTTATTTGTTTTTCATTTAACGATTTCTTACCTTCAGCTATTGAGTTATCCTGCGTGCTAATGCATACCTCCTCGCAAATGGAGTCCTCGGCTAAGTTATTAACGGCTTCTGCTTGAATTATTTAGAAATGTTAAAAGAATTGATTTAATATAAATTTCTATGGTTTTACCTTCTTGATATGTGGTTATTGGTGTCACCTCCTCGCAGATGTTATCGTCAATGATAACAACTGCAGCTGAGTCTTTTGAAAATTCTGAAGCTGTTTCCTGCAGTACAACACCTTCAACAGTTGCTGCCTCTTCAAGATTCTTTAAACTCTCATTTGTAGTCGTTAAATGCGGCGATGCTTCCATGGATTTAATGCTTTCATTCTTCAGCTCCTGAGAAACATTCGCATCAAAGGTTCGATTTTGATTTTCTTCTGGGGTGGAAGCAATCTCATCCACTTTAGCATCATCATTGGGGGGAAATATATTGTTGCTCTCATCCAGTTCTTTTTCATTCGTGTCGTTGGGTTTCGTGTCATTCAGAGATGAATTTAACTGTTTGCTGCGTTCCAGGGCAGGCATTTCATCATCATTTATTAAGGAAGCCATTGCTTCCAGTGCTGCTGCTGAGGATACGTTGCCAGTATCGTCATCTAAGGTGAACGTGCGGCTCAGCTCAGACGACAAATTCTGCCCATGATCCGGCTCCTTGGACTCTTCAGGTGGTATATCCACTTTGGGCGATTCGATGCGTTGCGGTGAATTTTGCTTGGGCGAGTTAAGAGCACGACACGCCTTAGCCACCAGCTTGTTGCTCATGCCGACGCTTGGACTTATCTTGGCGGCGGCGGCCAGCGATTTACGCAGCTGTGAGATTTTGTTGTCGCGCGGACTGCTCAGGCAGACGGACGATTGGCGTTTCCGTGGCGTTGTCAACGGAGCCTTGACTGGAGTGTTGGCCATTAGGCGACGACCCGGTGTGCGCCATTGCGGCTGCGGATGGAAGGGCAGGCGTCGAGGCGCTGTTAAGCACTGACGACGTGCATCGAGCAGCGACTGACGAGCGGGCGTCGTCTGCTTGCTCTTACTCGCTTCAGGAAATTGCTTCTTCGCACTGGTGAGCAGTGCGCGTTTCATTAGCGACTGTGGCGTGCGTCTGGGCGTAGAGCTGGCAACCAGCTTCTGATCCTTGGGAGTTTTGGCTGCCAGACGTGACTGTTGCTCCTGCTTGGATGTAGTTGCCGACGATGTTGACGGCGTGGACAAATTGGTGATGTCTATGACCATCGGCGAGTCAGAGGATTCATCAGTGGAGGTCACACTGATGACGCCAGCACTGGCGGGCGTTTGCTTGGGCGTCCCCGACAATGTGGGTCGCAATCGTTGCGGCGTTGTTAGGTCAATTAAAAACATGGAAGATTGTCGTTTGCCAGCCAGCGCCTTTTTCGACGTGGATGGCGTACTGAAGTCCATTAAGTCGCGGCTGCAGCTGTCATCGTTCTGTTCGGACAGCACACTTTTCGGCGTACTGTAAACGCTCTTGGGCGTATTTGCCGCTGAAAGCAATCCAACTCCGAGTCCAGTGCTGGGCCTGATAATGCGCGTAAAGGATTTCTCAATTTTTACGCCAGTTTCACGTGGTGAAAACGATGTGATGACCACATCGGAGCGGTCACACAACTCTAGAATCAGTTTGTTGCAGGGCGTTCTGGTGTTCTCCTTGTTCTGCGTTGCCTTCACTAAATCAACTTTGGGCAGCGACTCGTCCACTTCTTGGACTGGCGGGGTAACACAGCGTTCCACTCCTGCTTCAGCTGTCGGATCTGTTTCTGCATTGCTGCTCGTGCTTGTCTCCAATGGGGACGATTCAATCGATGTGTTGCCCTCATCGTCTGAATTGATGGAATATCGAAAGCTGCAAGCATATCATTATAGCATTATGGCCTCAGCTCTAAAATATCTTGTTATATTGTTCTCTTCATATTCGGAATTCATTAATACAAATCAACAAAGGTAACATATACTTAATAAATAATATATAGTTCTTTCGGTTTGATATGCATCACAATTAATTCACATGTATTAATACTTCGGTTTTTAATATTTTCTTTATATTAATATATGATTGAAAATGATTAAAGAACAAAATTGATATTTTCTATAATATTTCTTTTGATTTGAATATAAAGCATAAAATATTGCTAATAATAAATGTAATATTATAAATACTAAAAAATTTTAAATAAAAACAAATTAAATATTTTTAACTAGATTTAGTTTCCAATAAAGGTAGCAAAATCTTGTTTCAAATAATAAACAAAAGTAATGCAAAGATTATTAATTTTTATAAGATTTTAGTTTGAAAAATTCAAGATCTTAACATATTTACATATGCAATTAGAAGAAAAGTGTAGATATTAACCGCTTTTTATTTTCGCACATCTTGTGAAATTGCTGTATTATACAACTGACATATTTTTGTATATATGTGTAAATATATTATAGTTTAAATTTTTAACATAACTTTATATTTATTGAATAAGCATCGACGACACAATATATACAATATGTCTATCATATGTTTCTGCCTACTATAGTAAACAGTAAATTACAATTGTTGACTACTCTGTATTTCTTGAATTCTTGAGTGTGTCTTGATTTCTTGATTGCTGTCTTGAGGCTTCTAAATATATATTTTCAGACATATGCCCGCGCGTTTGGGGGTTAAATGTGTGCGCTCGTCCTTTTCTTTCTGACTACCTGGGTTGCTTGCTGCCTGCCTTGCATGTTTCATGCTGAGTTTTCTTTTACTTACTTGTGCACAGTGAAGCGATTCTCAAATTGACGACGTGGTCGATGAGTCTGTGAAATGGGCCAAAGCCAATTAGTTAGGCGTCTATTTAACTGCCATAAATTAAACTTACTTTCAAGCTTGGCGATGAGTTGGCCGCTTGTTCGGGTGGCGCTCGGTCCGGTGTGTAGGGCGCGTCTTCCACTTTGGGAAAATGCCATGTATACAATTCATTCAGTATTTTAAGGCGTGCGCCATGCACCAATGGACGCTTGGAGGTTGCCGGCACAACCTGATCGTTCAACAGGATGGGCTCGTTGACTGAATAATTGTAGACGGTTACCTAGACATAGCAATTATTAATAATGTTTATTAAATGCCATGTCAAATCGATACGCGCGAATTTTATTTACACGCACATATACACACAAACAGAGTACTCACCCTGCCAAAGGCATCGCATTGTATCTCGCAGTGAATGCGCTCGGCATCGGGCAGCATCAAATCGGAGCCCAGAAAAGAGCCCACATTGAACTTACGTCCTTTGGCTGGGTATGCCACTGAAATGCCATCAGCATTCACATGATTCAATTGCGCGCCATCCAGCGACATTATACATTTAGCATTCAATTAATTGCAAATGCAGCTGCTAAAAAAAAACCTCTACGCTTGTGGGCGGCGGTGTGAGTCTCGTCGTCGGCGGCTGCAACTTTCGCTTGGTGTAGAAGTAAAAGACAGAGAGAGAGAAAAAAAGGAAGCCGCAAGCGACAACTGAAGCTAGACTTTTGTAGCACACATAGAAATACCACAATCACTGGCATACATTTACGCACAACAATAATAGAATACTTTTTCTCTACAATAAACGGTTTTACGCACTCTATTATGTATTTTTCATACGCACAAACAGCCCGGTTTTCTGTACAGGAATTCTTTTTGCAAGGGACGCGCGGTATGGACATGCCAACTTAATTAAAACTGCTGTTAAATTCAAATGCACGAAATCGCTGGATGTGCCAGACCTGCCAACTTTATTTCACACTTCCCAGAAATTACAATCAATTGGTTAAATAATTAATACAAATAAAAGGCGCTTGTATATGATATGCTACTTTGCAAGCAATATTTAGTTCTTTATTGTGTATTCCAGAAAAACATCTAGAAAGCACTATTTTAAAATTGGTATTATCGAAAAACATGGTCCGTGATATATCGATAATTTTTAAAAGTTTTGCCAGCCCTGGAGCTTGGTTGGCCTGGCGCTGGCAGTTGTTTTTATAATTTAGGATTTTGATTTTACTAGTACAAACATTTAAGTAGATGTTTTTAAGCACATTTATAAAAGACACACCATGTCGATAAATATAATGAGCCAATTCACACACCCACAGCGTGTGCGTTTGCTGTACAAAACCATATTGAGGCTACATCGAGGTAAGTCAACCCACAACAAACAATAAATAAACAACTTTTGACTTAATATCAGGTCCATTTTTAAATTGAAGGTTTGCCCCCTGAGCTGCGCGCCTTGGGTGATAACTACGTGCGGGATGAGTTTAGGCGGCACCTTAAATGCAATCCAATGGAGGCACAACTTTTCATGACTGAATGGGCTGTAAGTGATTTACGTAAGCGGATTTTACTTTTTTGATTGACTCGCTTCTCTTGCTAGCGCTACGCCTCCACGATCACAAAACAGCTGGGACTGCGCGGCAAGCCCAAAGGTGAACTGGGAGAACCACTTGATTCACAGGCAGTGGAAATGCTCAAAGACGATCAAGTGGTCCAGCTGTATGAGCTAATGCTGGCCGCCAAGGCCCTCCATGGCGACACGATAACAGCAGACGATGTGAGAGGCACCAATAAATAAATGTTTATTGTTTTTGTTTTATATTATATGCTCGCGTTTTTCCAATATCTTGTACTCAAACTTAATGCCGTTCTCCTCCTGTACACCATGAGGAGTGTCCTCAGTCAGCTCTACTTCGTGAAAGCTCGCCGGAATATTGGGAAAAAACGTATCGCATTCGAAACGCTCTTGGATCTTAGTTATATAGAGACGATGGCAACGGGGGGACTCCATTGCTTCTGCATATACCCCACTGCCGCCCACAATCCAAATGTTCTCCACCTGATCACACAATGGTTTTCTCTCTAACGTCTGCATGGCGTCGTCAAGGCTGTGGCACAGCAAAACACCCTCTGGCAGCTCATTTTGGGTGAGTGTGGTGCTTAGTACAATATTTAGACGGTCAGGAAGTGGGCGCTTAGAGGGAGGCACACCAAAATAAGTCTTTCTGCCCATGATCACGACATTTCGCTTGGAGGGATCACTGATTCGCTTTGTTGTGCGACTGAAATATTTTAGCTCGGATCTGTATGGGGGTGTATATAAAATAAATAATATTTTTGGTATATAAAAACATAAACAAGTTCCGTAATGCGCATGTTTTTTTGACTTACTTTAGACGCCAGGGCAGGTCGCCCTTGAAACCAATGCCAAAGTTTTCGCACACCGCTACAATTAAATTGTACTTAAGCATTGCGTTTGTCTAATACAATAAACTGCGATAATGTGCAACTTATCTTTATCTCGTGAGATTCAAAAACAAAGTGAAGGGGCACAGCAGATCATTTAGCGGACGACTTTGCCGTGACGTTGCTTGCTTGACAGGTTTTGCCGGCGATAATTGGCGAGGAATCTTATCGATCTATCGTTATCGAACATATGAAGTATTCAAACGCTTTATTAACGTGCGATACAAAAGTGATGTTTAGTACCACAAACATTCATATATTTTTATTGACTAGTGAAGTTTAGTAACAAATGTATTATTCTTCTGGTCCCTCAAGCAACCAATACGTTTCCATGTCCCCCTTGCCCTTGACTTTTACAAAGCCGCGTGCCTCCACTTTATAGCCCACATCTCGCACTTTCATGGCCGTATAGTTAGATAATTGTATTTTCCAAGGATCGCAGCTGCTCTCCATGCGTGAGGCTGTGTTCACAGTATCGCCAAAGAGACAGTACCGCGGCACCTTCAAGCCCACAACTCCAGCCACCACTGGTCCAGAGTTGATGCCAACTCGGATGGCCACATCCGGTAGATCGTGGGCCTTCACCTTCTTGATGACCCTCAGTGCCAGGTCGCAGGCATGCTGAGCATGCAGAGGATTGATATCTGGTGCCCCGGACACTGCCATGTAGACCATGCCCACAGTTTCCACCTTATAGACGAACGGTGATATGATCTCTTCGTCCAGCGCGGAGAAAACTTTATTTAGGGTGTTTACCGCCTGCATTGCTTCCTGCACGTTGGTCGATCCACTATCGTAGATGTTCATTACCTCAATGAAAATTACGGAGACCTCTTCAAAGCTCTGGCAGACGTGCTCTTGGCCCATACGCATTCGTTCCGCAATGGGACGCGGTATCATCGAGTAGAGGAGCTCATCCCCTTGTCTCTTCCAGGAATCGGCCAACTCCAAGGACTTTTCCAGCTCATCCGACCGCTGCTCTTCTTTTTCGAACATCATCTCCAGTTTGGAGCAATGCTGCCAGCCCGCCATGACAAGTTCTCGGCTCAGACCATGCGGATTCAGATCGTTCAGGTACAGGCCAATGCTATGCAGCTCATCCAGATTCTCTATCAGGGGACTGCATAGGAAAATTAAGGAGTCAACATCCTTGATGTAGAACATCTGACCCTTCAGGAGCATAGAACGCAGACCCACTGATGGTCTGCGCTGTCCCGTGGCTGGATCAATTTCGTCACGTTTAGTAGCTGCCGCTTCTTCTTGTTCCTTCTCTTGCTCCTTCTCAAACTCGTCAGCCTTGGCTAATGCCATGGTCTGGGCTTCGTTCAAACTCATTTCGTCAAAGTTCTCATAGTCCATCTTCAGGGCCGCGTCATAAGCATCCCGATTGTGCCCGGTACGAATCAGCTCCATCTCGAAGAGTACCGTTCGCATCTGTAGAATGGTGTTCCAATCAATCTTTGTGTCCTTCGGACGACGGCATTTGAACACATCCATGACATGTGTACCAATGAAGCTTTTTGGATTAACTCCCGGATTGTGCAATATCCAAGTCTCAATTATCTTCTCGCCAGCTAAAGTTATCTTCATATCATGATTCAGAACAAACGTGAACGGAAACAGCTCCAGAAACACATTCAAGTCCACAGGGGGCATCTTAAGCTGAGTGGGATGGGCGACAATGTTAACACGTGTGGCCATGTAATCGCGGTTATCAAAGTCCAGACGATACCTCACTATAACCGTTAGAGGGCCGTCTGTCAGCTTGATTGGTCCCGCTGTTCCGCCGCAAATATCGTTCTGGCTTTCTATTACATAAGCTGTCATTTCTAGGCCATAGAACTCCTTTGCCACCTCCGTCATCTGGCCAATGAGATATTTTGACATGCCCGTTCGTCCACTTCGATATAATATGACCGCTCCATTATCATCCATATTAGTCAATTGCATGCTGGGCGACTTCATCTTCGGATAGGTGAATCTCATTTGGAGGTGTATATTATCGATGGATTGCAGGAAATCGCAAAAGTAGCGACCTGTCGAACGTATCATCTTGTCGTAGCCAAAATTACTAAAGAATCGCACGAAACACCTGCCAAAGAAGTTCATGCAAAAGTCAAAGGACTCGCCCGTACAGGCGGAAAGGGCAGCCGCAATATCCGGCATCAGCTTGTCCGGATATATCTGATGGGTCTTAAAGGTGTTGTGCTTGCAATCGACTATCTGGCATATCTTCTTCCACGTCTCCATGCCGTACTCCTCCTGTATATAGTGTTGCACGCTCTCATATAGCATGCCGTACATGTTGCTGGTAGTGTCACCCCCTGGGGGATTGTGGCCGAAGGAGAGCTTGCTGGGTGGCTGGGTGGGTGTGTGCCAGGTGTCAGGCCTCTGTGCTTAAATTGCTTGCGTCAAGTTTATCTGCAACGAGGAAAAGTTTGTAAGCGCATAATTAGGGAGGACTATTACAAAGTTTTTCCATTATTCAAAGCACGATAAACTTAAGTCAATTTGCAAGAGATTACCAAAGGTCAAGACTACGATAGGTCGTTAATTATACTTAAGTTATCCAGTTTAGCTTTTCTGACTATACTCTGTGGATTTGACAATCGATCAGGTTGCTACCGGAATCATACCTTTTGTTCAGTCCAAATAAAGGACTATCTAATTTATTTATTTTAAGTAATATTTTCAACATACAACAATATTAGTTGGAGAACAGTATTAAATATATATTTTTTATTGTGATATTAAGCAGGCTTTATAATTGATTAGAGCTCCTTAACTAGATATACAATATACAGACTATTTAATAAATGGGAAAGTCATTCATCAATCAAACAGATGAATAAATGTTTTTTAGGAGGTTTGTGATTGATGGAAGATCTAGTTGATTAACATATTTGCACATTTTACACTGAGTGCTCAACCCGTTTAGGTTCTGCTGTCATGCATAAAATTGAGTTAAGGATTTGACGAATGTCTCATATGCATCACAGACCACAAAACACGCCCACAGGACCCACGGAAAGTCAGTCAAGTATATCTTTCGCGGCGCATGCACAAAAAGTTAAGAGGCTTCGTCCCAAGCAAAGAAATATCTTTTGATTTATTGCTCTGACAGTTTAATTTGGTTTACTCTCACGCGCGCCTGCTTCCGAGGCCTGCCCCACTTAGTACTCCTGCCAGGAGAGTCTCGTTCTATATTGCTTGTCACGTTCGTAAAATAACAACAGCAACAGCTCTTTGTGCTGTTTTTAGCTTAATTCCTCTTCTTGTTGTGCTCTTTTATTTTTCAATTTGCCCTTGTAAAACATTTGTCTAACTAACCGGGAACCCATAAATTTTGCGCGAATTTAATATGGCTGGGATAATAAATTTATAACGTTGCCAACCGAAAACTCATTTAAGAATTTTATATGGCGTGAATAATTCGTTCACTTTTCATAATAAATTCGTTCACAATGCAATTTTATTTAAATAATTTATTTAGAAAACCTTTTGATGATACGATATTAATAAATAAATAATAAATTGATGAATAAATTCGTTTAAATAATAATAGAGAGATTTTAATGCTAAACTCTAACTGATCTATTATAAATTTATATTATAAATAAAATTCTTTAATGTTATATGATGAGAATAAATAAAAGCCGAGAATTAAAATTAAAAAATATGGAATTCTGCTCCAGTTGCTTGGTCTAAAGAAAAATGTAAATGCCTGCTCATATACTTTGATATTAGTAATAAATATACATTTTTTTATGTTATTTAATATTTTATTTTTTATGTTAACCTAAATCGAACCAACTTCAATCTCGACAATAACATCCACCTTTCTGTCTAATAAAAAACAATTGAAAATATCTACTATTTAAGCTGTCAGTAATTAATATTTATTATATATATATTTGTTGTTTAATTAATTTATCTTTAATATGTTTAGCCAATTTCTGTCTATACTGCTTAGAAAAACTAATCCCAATAGTAATCCAACCAACTCCAATCTCGACAAGTTCACAAAAGGCTTGACTTATCAAAGGTCACTCAATTCGTGGTTATTTTAGTCCACGGATAATCCGGATTTCTACTTAACATTCCAATTACCATATTTATTGCCCATTTATTAAATACACGGAAACTTGCTTACATTATGAGGCAGCAGTCCTTAGATATGCGAATGGAGTCCAAATGATATTCTCGTCTAAAATGTATTTTTGTGAACGCTTTCGCTGCTCTTTGGTGTTAAATTTATCAGCGGCGCATTGTTTATTTATAATTTAAAGTTCGGTCGAGTAAAGCATATGCTTTACACACTCTCACACAATCACACACACATACATAAAGAGGCGCGCACATAGATTTGCCCGGATTTGTCGCAGTTTCCCGTTGTTTAACACTTCGCTGTAGACGACTCACAGTCTGTCGCTGTCGGCTGCTGCTATTCAACTAATTTGTTGTTGTTGCCTCGCCGCACTTAACGGCGATGCTCCGAATGCTATACTTCATACGCGATGCTTTGCCTTCTAAGCTTCGTTGCCGTTGCTTCGTGTATTTGCTTCGGACAGGGTTTCGCAGCGTTCGCACCGCGTCGTGCGACTGGAGCGCGCTGCGTTGATGTCCAGGTCTTTTATAGGCGCCTCCACATTTCCACGCACTTTACGCCTTTTTCTCACTTGTGTGTGTGTGCTGCCTGTGACTTTCAGTCGCTCGCTGTCTGCCCTGCCATTTACCTCCTCACTCTCACTCACACACATTCAGTCTGCCTCTCTCTCTCTCTCTCTCGCTCTTTCGCATTCCCTGTGTAGACACGCACAGCACCGCTTCTGCCTGCATCATCATCGTTTGTGTTTCATTTCATGTCAGTGTTCTATGCCCCCCCCTTCCTCTCTCCCTCTCTCTCACGCTCTGCTCCCCGTCGAGTCTGATGCCAATTGACGGACGCTTTCCGATAAAGCATCCAATGAAAGTGAGTTGATTCTTGCGTCCTTTGTCATTACGTGCTTACGCGCTCTTGGCGCTTTCTAGGAAATACTGTCCCTTCGCTCTGTTACAATAGGGACGGACGCACACACACATACACAGATCACAGAGCAATATTTCTGTACTTGTTCAGGTATATTATTCTACAATATTATATTAAATTAATTGAATTATTGATTGAGCAGAAAATTGATTTATGCATATTTAATGTAATATTGTATATACTCAGGCATAGCAAATTTTTATATTCTGAAAAAAACTTTAAAAAGGAACAAAATGTTAGCTAGTGAACTTTAAGTTTATTTTTTAATTATTCAATCAGATTTTGATAGTCTTCTTTATGAAGTAGATTCCTTATATCAAGCACTATTCGTCCAGCCCTGGTCTTTTGTCTGTTTCTCACAGTTCATGAAATGTATCATTTTTGTAGCCTTTGCCTTTGCCTTTGCCCTGGGTGGACTCGGTTGATGTCCCACTGTTGCTGCTGTATTTAATGCTCCAACATTTTCACGCATACCCATAAAATCCAGAAAAATGTGTCTATGTGTGGGTGTGTATGTGTGCGTGTTTGTCCTTACGTTTTACACATTACGTTTTAAAGCAATTTAATGCGGATTTTTGTATTATTTGGATTTTTAGGATTTTTGGGTTAGACAAAGAGCAAAAAAGGCAGGATTTGTGAACGCTTGACAATTTTATGGCCCAAATGATGTTTCTTGGTATATGTATGTATAGACGAGACTTTAATATTTAGCTTAACAAAAGCAAGGATGCCCATTTGAGAACATTTAAAAACTACTCAAAATGCCATCAAGGATAGACAATAATAAATTATGTTCGAATACAATAGCCATTTATAAATTATTATGATGTACACGCAATTTATGCAGTTCGGAGCAATCGAAGCTCGCAATTAATTGGCTTCACTGGGTTCGACTATTACGTGATATATTTAGGTGTCCCCTCGGTCACGCAGGATGGCTTAATTTAATTATAGGAGCAGGCGGAGAGGAATGTGCACAATTGCCACTTAAGTTCGCCAGAAAGTATGCTATACAAGAGTATCTTTTAGGGGCCATGTCTTTGCGCACAATTTGACACGCGAACAGCTCATAAAAGTTATTAAAAACGAGTAAGCACATTGTAATCGGTTGCGCTCGACTGCCTAATACGCGCTCAGTGCTGAACAAAACAAAGAAATATATTAAATTATACGTCCGTAAACATGCCGACTATATGAGAAGTCTTTCTATGTTTTTGACAGATACACAAAGCATAACCAATATACGCTTTATATATGCTGTGAGCGAGTATTGTAATAATTTTTGAATTGGTATGGCATGTCAGATAATACGGAAAGGAGACAGTCCACTGCGACCACGTTATGGAAACGGACGTCAGGGCATTACGTTTTATGGCACATAACGATAACAATCGAGCTCATCAAAGCAACGGAATCAAGCTGTGTGGGAAGATGACAACCAGATCTCTCTATAAAAAGATACTTGTGCGAGGTTATATTACGTATGTATGTATGTATTCCAATAAAGTTAATATCTAATTGTGGTTTCTTTTCATGGCAGAAATAGATTGAGAGGACAATGATAAGATGATACGATGAGTGAAGCAAATGATGAAGAAAATTCTGAAAGGAAGAGAAAAGGGAGATAGTGTGAGATAGAGATAAAATGAGAGTAAGGTGATAGAGCGAAAGAGGCAGAAATAGAGAGAGTCATAGAATTTAAGAGAAAGATAGAAAATTAAGTAGAGAGGGAGAGAGTACAAACAAATAAAAGGGAAATAGAAAGAAATTAAACGCAGAGACGAATAAATAGAAAGGAATACAGAGAAACGCAAAGCTAGAGAGTGACAAGAACAAGCGGAGAGACACACATAAACGAATCTATTATCATGGTAATGGTAAGTCTTTATTCTTTTAATTCCTATATAATAATACACATCCTCTATTACCTTGCAGTTCGATTGAATCATCATCAATGAAATATACTAAATTGTTTTCCCACCAATTATATAAAACACAGTCCGAAAAGGAGATTATATAGATTTAATGCAATGATGAGATCTTCTATAAATGCAGTGCAATGTGCTAGCTATATATGAATAGACATTTGATATATGTTTAAAGTATTACGAAATAGTACAATAGCAATTTCAATATTATTAATCTTCAGGTCCTTCCACGAGCCAGAATGTTTCCATTTCACCTTTGCCCTTCACATTAACTCTGCCCCGTGCCTCCACTTTATAGCCCACATCTCGCACTTTCTCAGCCGTATAGTTGGACAATTGTATTTTCCAAGGATCGCAGCTGCTCTCCATGCGTGAGGCCGTGTTCACTGTATCGCCAAAGAGACAGTACCGCGGCACCTTCATGCCCACAACTCCAGCCACTACCGGGCCAGAGTTGATGCCCACTCGAATGGCCACATCCGGTAGATTGTGGGCCTTTACCTTCTTGATGACCCTCAGTGCCAGGTCGCAGGCATGCTGTGCATGTAGGGGATTGATATCTGGTGCCCCGGACACTGCCATGTAGACCATGCCCACAGTTTCCACTTTGTAGACGAAGGGAGATATGATTTCCTCGTCCAGCGCAGAGAAAACTTGATTTAAGATGTTTACCGCCTGCATTGCTTCCTGCACGTTGGTTGATCCGCTGTCATAGATGTTCATCACCTCAATGAAAATTACGGAGACCTCTTCAAAGCTCTGGCAGACGTGTTCATTGCTCACGCGCATTCGTTCCGCAATGGGACGCGGTATCATCGAGTATAGAAGTTCGTCTCCCTGCTTCTTCCAGCAGTCGGCCAACTCCAAGGACTTTTCCAACTCATCTGAACGCTGTTCTTCCTTCTCAAACATTATTTCTAGTTTGGAGCAATGCTGCCAGCCCGCCATGACAAGCTCTCGGCTGAGACCATGCGGATTCAGATCATTCAGGTATAGGCCAATGCTGTGCAGTTCATCCAGATTCTCTATCAGGGGACTGCAAAGGAAAATCAAAGAGTCGATGTCCTTAATGTAGAACATCTGACCTTTGAGCAGAATAGAACGTAGCCCTTGGGAAGCCCGCCGTTGGCCTGTTGCCGGATCGATTTCTACCTCGCTTGCCCCATCATCTATATCACCCACATTGTTATCGCTGAACTCTTGGGCTTTAGCCAGGGCGATCGCCTGGGCCTCGTTGAGGAGCATGTCGTCGTAGTTCTCAAAGTCCATGTTTAGTACAGCATCATAGGCAAGCCGATTGTGTCCGGTACGGATCAGCTCGAACTCAAAGAGGACCGTACGCATCTGGATCAAAGTGTCCCAGTCGATGGTGGTGTCTTTTGGTCTGCGACAGTAAAATAGATTCGTGACATGGGTACCTATGAACGCCTTCGGATTGGCGCCCGGATTATGCATTATCCACGTTTCGACTACCTTCTCGCCCGCATGCGTTATTTTCATATCACGATTGAGCACAAAAGTGAAGGGAAACAGCTCCAGGAATACATTCAGATCCACAGCTGGCATCTTCACCTGGGACGGGTGCGCCACGGTATTCACCCGCTTCGCCATGTACTCGCTGTTATCAAAGTCCAGACGGTACTTGACTATGACAGTCAGAGGACCATCTGTCATTTTGATGGGCCCCGCAGTACCGCCGCTTATATCATTCTGGCTCTCGATCACATAGGCCTTGATCTCCAGCCCATAGAACTCCCTTGCCACCTCCGTCATCTGACCAATGAGATATTTCGACATGCCCGTTCGCCCACTGCGATATAGAATGACCGCCCCACCCTCGTCCATGCTCGTCAGCTGCATGCTGGGCGACTTCATCTTCGGATATGTGAAGCGCATGATCAGATGAATGTTGTCAATGGACTGCAGAAAGTCGCAAAAGTAGCGACCGGTCGAACGTATCATCTTATCGTAGCCAAAGTTGCTGAAGAATCGCACGAAGCACTTGCCAAAGAAGTTCATGCAAAAGTCAAAGGACTCGCCCGTACAAGCGGAAAGGGCAGCCGCAATATCCGGCATCAGCTTGTCCGGATATATCTGATGGGTCTTAAAGCTGTTGTGCTTGCAGTCGACTATCTGGCATATCTTCTTCCATACATCCATGCCGTATTCCTCCTGCACATAGTGCTGGACACTCTCATACAGCATTCCATACATGATTCAGAGATTTTACTGTTTGGGCAGAAAATTTCTAGAAGCAAGACAATATGGTAGATAAAAGAAAGTTAGTATGATATTTTATATTTATTATATTTGAATATTCTACAATGAATAAATTATAGCAAAGTTAGATTAGGATTTTAGCTAATCCTTCGAAATATTTAGAAACTATTTATATTTTCTCTAACTTCCACTTTAAATTTTGCATATTTTTAATGGGTTTATAGCATACCTTTGCAATCGCTTTTGGCCCTGCTTTAAATGAGCAACAGGCTTGACTTTTAAATTGAATTAAACTTTGGATCCCCTTTCACTTTGCAGCTGTTTGTAGTTTTGCCCGCATTTCCCAGCGGCACTTATTTATTTATGGAGCAAACGGAATGTAATTTGCCACAGCACAGGAAACCCCAACATGTAATTTTTTGCTTTGTATACCCGAAGTGTTTGTTGCTGTTCTGATTTTCTTGTATATATTTATTTACATATATATTTTATATTTTTTTTAAAGGTTGTTCGTACTGCCTGAGTTTGCGTCCTGCGAATGAAGCGCCTGCCCAAGTTGTGCACGACTTTTATAGCCAGCTGCCCGCTACATCAGTCGCCCCATTTCGAAACCCTTTCGGTTGCTTCTGTGGTGGGCCCCCACACCCGCCGCCTCGTCTGTTCGTTGACAGTGTTTCATTACATGTCATTGCTCCTTGTTGATGCCAATTGACGCTTGCTAAGTCGATAAAGTACCCGCAATGAAGTATGCTTTCCCTATTTTTATTGCTTTCACAACAATAACTCACACGCACAAAATGCGTTCCTTGCATTCCTATCCCTATACATAAATACTGTTTTGTTGGGGGTTAAGTACATAGTGCTGATTGGGGGTTTCCCTTTGGCATTTAAACAACTCACACTATCTATTCATTTATATGCTTGGCATATTCATTGTCAACTTGGAGGAATCTCTTCTATTGTTTATTATAAAAATAAAATAATAAGGCAATCATTTCTTATATAAGTCAAATCTTCAAAATTAGAAAAATAAATCAAATAAAATATGTACAATAAGTTTATAATGTCAGTATTTTTCTTGGCATCATATTACTTTAATATATATGTCGTTACTGTAAACTATAGAACATACAGTCTTTATAGTTCTGCCTAGACTAAGCGTAGGTCAATATAAATATAAATAAATATAAATATATTGCCGATTCTTAAAATCTCAAGTAGGTAATTTCAGAGCTAAAACTGTGGAAATACAAGTTTTTCAGGTCTCCTTCTGACTAAGACATACATTTGAAGAAAAAACAATATTCCCTGAATGTCAATTTCCCAGAAAATAAATCGGCTGCTCTAATTAAAGCAATGTAAACATTTGCATGAAGCGGAATATGTTATAGGTATTTAGATATTCATTTCATAGAAGCTTTTTATTTGCTGGCAATTAATTTGATGCTTAATGCGCTTCCAGGGATGTTATTGGTCAAGGACGAAGAGATTTAAATCACAGTAGGCATACAAGTCTACGTATGGTAACCGAAAAACAAATGTTGACAGCTGATGACAACGGTTAAGCGCTAAAGGATGTTGTGCTATTTATATTAAATGCCTGGTAACAGTGCTGAGCTTTAAAAAAGCTGAATTTGTGGATAAAAGAAAGCTAAAAGAGACTAAAATGCTGGCTAGATAAAATAGAAAAGAAAATACACGGAGAGTACCAAATATATTTGACAGTAACTTTTTTTTGCTTATCATAATAATAAAATAAAAATAAAAATCACACAAAATAATTTTACATACAATATTATGCTGACCTTTTTCTATTTTTATTTATTTTATTGCTTTTGTTAACTTGAATTTCGTCAATTCATTTGCACTAACATGTACGCTGATATTTCCTATGTATATGTGTTTCTTCGAAGTATTTTTTCTATTTCCTCAAAGTATTTCCTCTAAGTATGTCATCTAAGTATGTATTTCTTATAAGTATTTTGTCTAAATATTACCTCCAAGTATTTCCTCCAAGAATTTCCTTCAAGTCTTTAGTTCTTAGTTGAACGATCATTAAATATTTACACACACTTCACTGCACTTCACTATACTGCACGACTGACCTCCACCAGGCGACTGAAGAAATTCTGCTGCGGCTGCTGCCCTTTATATAGGGCGACGTTCACTCAAAGCCTCAGTCGCTCTCAAATGCTTAGAGCCGGCCGCCGGCGTCAGGTAGAGATCATTGCAGTCGACCTTCGAGTGCCCAATGGGAACACTCTCTTCACTCTCTGGTCGCATTCTAGCTTCGTTTTACTCAAATATAAATACCAAATTGATACTGCTGCATACACATAAACAACTTAAATGATATTCTATAGCTTTTCACCTATTGCTCTTCTTAGAGAGAGGCAAAGAGACAGATATACAGTTTAATTGGATTAGCTCATTACGCTGCTCTAGAATATATATGTTTGATTGGACTAAATGTTGATAAGCTAATTAATGTGCGTACATTAATATTAACAATTATTAGATGACAAGACAACAGTTTCTTTTGTTCGATAAAGGACTAGGGCCTGCCTCAATTTCTGGCTATTCCAAACTTCATTTCAAAGGATTTATTATCTAGGCAAATAGGCTAAGCTAGCAACGTAAGTATGTATATACGAGAATAGCCTAACAAATTTGCTTCATGAAAGCATACATATATTTTAATTTAACTATATTTTTAAATTTGTTATAAACTGACTGGATACGATGTCTTCCAATAAATATATAATTTCATTTTCTTCCTTTCGTTTCTTCATATATTCTCACAGGGTATTTCTAAGCTTCCTTTCAGTTGTTTGGTGCTGGCACGTGAAAGTCCACTCAATTAAAGCCCTTGCTCTAAGCACACCTGAACTCAGCCCTGTGCCCGACATCAATAATAACACTTAAATAAACACTTCTGTAGACTTCATGATTGATGTGGCAAATAAGATTGCATTTATCATGGAAAATGCAACCTAATTGGATATTTATACATATACATATATTTATAAATACAAAATGTTATTTAGATTAGTCGTGGGTGCAGCCTATTTGCCCAAGCCCACCTTGTTGAAGAGCTTGTCCTTGACAAGTTGGGCCATCAGGCCGTGGATGAGCTCGATTGTGGAGCGGCTGCAGTCGCGCGTTGCCTTGGACAACTTATCCTCGGACCTCTTCTCATTGACGTCGGTGCCTGTGGGAAGAGAATAAGTTTTTATTATAAAAGGCGAATCGTGAACTTTTTACATCAACCAAGTGTATGTACCGCGACCTAAGAAGTTTTCACTTTGCTCCAGCTTCTCGGACAGGTCCATGATCTGGCCGGTGGTGTATTCCGTATTGGTTAGGAGACCTGAGCTGCCCAGTGTATTCACCCAGTACTTGTTCCACAACGAGTCGAGCAGTTTGCGATCCAAATCCGACTTGAAATAACTTATCTCCAGAGGATAGTATTGCTTGCAGTGCACGCCAAAGTCCTCGATCTTGTTGAGCGGGATCGTCTGATACTCCGACGGCTCCTCGTTGGGCGGCTTGTAGCCCTTGGGATATGTGCGGAAGGCACCAAGGCATACCTTGCCAGCAGACACAGTGCGCACCGGATCTACAACAATGGCGACGAAGGGCTCCTGGTAGGTCTGATTGAGCATCTGGGTGGATACATCGATGCCCGACAGCCAGCAGCCGTAACCTGGATGGCTGTGATACCAGCCAACAGCGTGCTCCAGCCGTCCCACTTCCTTGGCCGCCTCCATGTAGGCGGTCATATACTCATAGGCTTGGGCTTGGGCATTAACTCTCGTCTCTGTTCCCTCCACGGGCAGTGCAAAAGCATCCATCACAATCTGCAATTCAGTGCTTTAATTGCGAGCTTTTTCTATATATAGTTTTGCTTACCATTGTGTTGTCCTCCACTTTGCCCAGCATTAGGCCCATCACCTCCAACGTTCCACCAGAGCGCGCGTGCATGACCATCTTTAGTAGTGCCAGAGCCGAAATTTTAATGTCCTTAAAGAAATGTGGATCTTTTTCCCAGGGCTTGGCGTCAATTATTTGGCGCTGCTGCTCGGCATCATAACGAAAGATTTCATCGCAACTGGGCAATGTCTGTACGTTATTTTCCAGCTCCCATTTTTTTTGTGCAGCTTCAACATCCATTTTGAATATTTATTTATGTTCCAATTTTATTTGTCCGGCTCGAAGTTTCTTAGTGTTTTGTCCTCAATTGGAACTGTTAAGTCGAATACAGAGCTGCCAACTTAGGTGGCAGCGCTATGAACTGAACATGCGTCATATTTGCGTTTACAGTAGTAAATCTATCGTAATTTTTAGGTTAGCAGATTCTAACAGCTGTTGCTATTTTGATAAGTCTGGCGCGCGTTAACAGTCACTTATACTTCTTGCCATTACGCTTTATGTTAACTAAGAGCTCTGCTATTAAAATCAAAGAAAATAAACTTTCTAGCTGGATATTGATAAAAATATTGATATATTTATATTGAATATGTATTCACAATTAACTTGATATTTGGTTTACAATTACATTTACAATTCTACAAAATACAAATTATTGCCATAAATGCTGAAAATATTCAATAACTCTTCGAACTGATGAAATAGCGTTCTTTCTGAGAAAGTGATAGGCTACATTCAACTTATTTTGCTGCACCTGTTGAATGTGGCCATCCACCGTATCCTTGCACACAAGCTGATAGATGGCAACCTCTCTGTTTTGCTGGTCCAGCCGATAGATGGTGCTTTGCTGTATCAAATGCGGATTCCAGTGAAAATCCATGATCAACAAGGAATTGGCTCCGTTTAAACTTAAACCAGATTTCACTAATTTCAACGTGAGCAGCAGAACGCAAGGCTCATCAGATTCGTTAAATTTTCTGAGTGTATCGTGCGTATTCCTGCTAGTTAACGTAATAATCCTTAGTTCTTGGCTGACGCTATTTAAATATTCGTTCAATATCTCCAGCAGTACCTTCAATTGCGCTATTACAGCGATTTTCTCTCCTTTTTGCAGTACGCATCGATCAATTATCTCAGTAGCTTTAAGAATTTTCGTTGAGGGAGTGGCCCGGTCAAAGATGGGATTCCTTAGGCTCAGAACATTAGCATCAGATGTGTCCCTGTCGTCAAAATTTCTTTCGCCTTCGTATTGCTCCTGTCTAATTATGCTGATCTGTATTACAATAAATTACAAATATATTTCATTGTGCTTAGATTCATACGCATTAAGATTCTGAAACTTACCGATCGGATTAGATATGGATGAGAGCATAGCTTTTGAAGGCGTTCCACCCGCACCATGTGTTTTTCCCGATCCGATTTGTTACGAACTTTGTCATACAATATTCTTTCCTGATCATTAAGTTCTATTTCAATGGGAATTTTTTTTAAGATCGGAAAGTTCTGAATCTGTCGAGTTGCACGAACATCAGACATTGTACGCCTTAAACACAATCGTTTATCCCTCCTTATGTCTCCTCTGGACAGAAAGCCGTGCAATGCCCTAAAATCATTTTCATTATTCTGAATTGGAACTCCAGTCACAGCCCATCGAAAATGGCTGTTCAGAGCGCAGATTGCTTGTGAGCGTTCCGTCTTGGTATTTTTTATTTCTTGGGCCTCATCCAAGATGAGGCGTCGCCAATTGAGATTCAGCGGATTCGTCTCTTTTTTGTGCTCAGACCTCACGACTCCATAGGAGGTGATCACAATGTCTGCGCTAGAAATGTTCCGAATGTTGCGATTTGATCCGATGTACTTATGGACACTTAGCTGATCACCCGCCACAGCTCTAATCTCATCTACCCACTGGGTCAGGATAGCTTTTGGACATACAATCAGAGTTTCGCCAGTATAATCTTAAAAAAAAATTAAGTAAGTGTACGAAATAGTATAAATGAAGAAGAATACTTCCGTTTATATTTTGCTTGTGCCACGGGCCAAGACTTTTTCAATGTTTATGTATCCTAATTCAAAGGACAGCTACAAAAATTTACCCTACATTACGATTGTATTAGTAGGAACTTTTTGACTTGGGAAATACCTTTGTATATATATATATATGTATATTAGTATAATATATATTTCTTCACTCAAAGTCGACCGACTTGAGCAGTTTTGCTTGTTCTGGAATTGAATTATCTACACTTGAAAATCACTCTCGTCTTCCAGTCGAGATATGCTAGTATTTTTTTTTTCAATATCTTGTATACATACATATGTAGTTATGTATACATATACATATATTCGACGCAGAAATATGAGTGGATATGCGAAATACTCATTAAGTTGTAGGAACTTATGACTTATAATATAATATAGTTAGTTATAGATAATGCATGTACATACACTATCAATTTGTTTAATGAATTAATAAATATTAGATACAAAACAAAAATAATTGTAAAATATTTTTGTTTTTACTTGGATTAATATATGAATATGAAATATGTAATTATCTCAGCGGTCTTCATATAGATCTATGATCCTGCTAATAAATAGTATGTATATAATTATTCTCTGCTATGACTGCCACGCCTTCTTCTGATTACATAGAACTCGCATTTTTTAATGAAATATTAGCTGAGAGCTTAACTCACTCGTGTCTGTAGTTTTCTTATTCTCCAGTTTTTTGATGAGAAGCCAGTAAATAATCGTCTTCATACTGCCTAATCCTTTGTCATCGGCCAGGATACCACCAAATGGTTCCATCCTCTCACACATCTCTATCCACATGAGAGCTTTTTTTTGATGATTTTCTAGATGCACATTGAGGCGTGATATAATATCGAGTTGGGCAGCATATTCGCCTGGAAATCTGGCCAATTCTTCCATGAGTTCCTAAAAGTAATTAGATATTTGAAATAAATCTTTAATTACATATTTTTTTTCTGAAACACTTACATCGGTGGAACTAATATATAACGACATTTTGGGTGTGCATAAATTTAGTAACGTTGCGAAAAAAGATCCGGATGCTTACTCTTGGCGAAATAAACAAAAACTAATGCCATATCAGATGAATGTTTATTTTATATGTTGCATACTAATAAGAATTTCACATTAGAGATATGACGCACAAGCGTATAAGAATACATTCGTATAAGAGAATTTTGTTTTGCGTTTAACAGTAAGTTAACAGCGACGATCAAGAAAACACTGTTAAGAAACATTTTAAGAAGTGCGCGCGCTTTTATTAAGAATTATAAACAAGCAGCTTAACATTGGTTTTCACATAGAAATACATGAAATAAAATAATTGTAATTATAATAGTTTCGTAAAACTATCAGCAATAGTCAACGGATTTATACTTAGTTATTTATCAGGCAATTGTCAGTGAACCTCTCTTATCTTTCAGCTCTTGGGACTCCTATTTGAAACGTTATGTTAGCTAAACAGATGTTAATTAGGGTAATATATTTATGTATATTTTCCAACTATTGTCTGTTCAATGCTTCGACAATCAGTTTAAGGATATTACGCCTTAACTCATCAGCAATATGGGGTGGCAGGCGGCGCAATTCGTCGGCTACAAAATCGCCAAAGATTTGATGAGAATGTGGGCTTGGCTCCCTCACAGCTGAAGATCTTTCGTGCAGTTCGGGGGCTTTCGCAGCCAAGGAGAACAGAGTGGAGCAGGTCTCGACCTCATCCATCAATGGCTGTGAAGGTGAGCGTTTGACCTTATCATTCGGTTCCAGTTGTAACTGAAAATTTGGATCATATTAAGTATATATTTATATTTATATTTATATACATTTGTGTTTGATGACTTACAGAGTTGGCTTTAGACTTGCGTGGCTCGCAGACTTCACGCAAAAAGCTAAGAGGCTCAAAGTATTGCCATTTGATCTCAAAGTTTTGGGTCGCCTTCGCCTGATAACTTCTATATTGGGCTCGCAGATTGTCCCACTTGGCCTTGCAGTCGGCCAGGCTGCGATTCAGTTTGCTGGCTATAATTTGAAATGCTTGCTCCCGCAATTTGCTATCCTTGTGATTCGAATTGCTTGAATCCCATAGCAATTCCCGCTGTTTCACGAGCCGGATGAGCAAACGCACATCATCTGGTGTCCACTCCTGTTCGATTTTTCGCGATCTCCGACAGCGTTTCTTGGCGCTCAGCTGGAAATTTATATTTGAATTTAAATCATTTATTAAAAGAGGTATTTTTATTATTATATTACCCAATCATTGAAGTGTTGTTTATTTCTCGCGTCCATTGCTTGTGCATGGTGTCTGGCAGAAATCTGGCATAGCGCTGCCAGACCAATATGGCCACAGCGTACTGTGGCAGCAACTGGCCAAGTAGTTGCCAGATCTGTGCTGCCAGTTATATGGCAGCAGTTGGTTCAAGCTGGTTGCAGTGCTGCCAGATAGTCTTCTATGGCAATATATGTCCATACATGCCTGTTGCTTGCCTGTTAAATTGTTGCACTGCTAACAAAATGCTTTGGTCGAATGTATGTATGTATGACAGCTTGTCAATATATGATAGCCACCGGTAATTGAAACAACAGATGGCGCCACTGATAGTTTAACAGATTTCTGTTTATTTTCATTTCGTTACCTTGTTTAATGTTTTTTTTTTTCATTCATAAATATATATATACCTACATACATATATATATAATCACATGTGCTGAATCATTGAAATGGAAACTTAAGGCCAATTGCATTAAATTGTACAATTGAGTATGGAACTCGAATCAAACAATAATACAAACACACACATACTTGAATTCAACTTTGGCTAACTATTGCACGCCACTCGCTTGCTTCGTTCTCTTTCTCTCTCTGTCTCTCTCATTCTGTATCTCAGTGTATAGCTAATCTTACCAAGCACCAGGTGAAAGGTGACGGAGGGTTCTTAACATTTAAGTCTCGTCCAAATGCTATTTGCTTTTGTTTTCTTTTTTTTTGTTTTTTCTTAATAATTTAACAACACACGCTGCTTGCTTCTTTTATGTTATTGCGCTGCCGCTGCTGCATTCTGCTCAGCTGCATCTGGTGCTTCATTAGCCTCGGCCGGGGCTTCTGGCTCCACCGGCTGCCCCTCGCCGCCCCACATAAATCCACCAGGGCGATCTTCGGCAGCGGTTTGGTAATTGCGCTCAATGTGTTCATTGAAAAGTCTTTTCCTGTAAGAATGATAATGATGATTAAATCTGAGCTAAACTTTATGTATAAGCTATATTACAGAAAATACGGCGTCTTAATCAGTCGGAAGCCGTTTGATAGGTGGGGATAGACATCTTCGAGCACATAGTAGATGTGGCCAACGCCCATGCCAATGATATCCACCCAAATGGTATTGCCCAATATCATGGAGCAGCAGAGCAGTACCCAAGGTAGATACGGCGCCTGCACAGATAATGGAAAACATATTGAACATTCAATATGCAATTGCAATCATATTTTGCGGTGCTTACCTGAAAGTTCAGCACACCGAAAAAGTTCATGGGCACCAAAGGATTGCGCCTAGACCACACATAGACCAGCATTAACGTGAATGCCTGGCCGAGGAACAGCAGATTGACGAAGATGCCAAAGAATGTCATCAGCACCCCGCCAAAGATGAACATCATCACGAAATCGGAGCTGCGGCCGCGGAAGGAGCCGTCCTCCAGCATGCGACAATAGCGATAGGTGAATATCATATTGAAGAAGAAACTGATGCCAATGGTACCAAAATAGAGGAATGTGGTGGCCAGACGCCAGATTTGAAATTTGCGCACAATCAGTGTGGGATTAAAGTACAACTGAAGCGGCGAGACTAGATCCAAATGCTAGCAAATCAAAGATAAAAGCAAAGCACAAAACATATGCAGATTACGGTACACGTCAGCGTGCATTAGAACAAAATTAGTTGTAACTGTAATGGACTCACCACCGCCAACGTTGTGAGCACACAGACTGTGGTATACGCCCTTGTCACTATGGGCACTTCCATATAGAACTGTCGCATTGCATTCATCCTGGAGCTCTATTTGTGGCTGGCAAAGTCTTCAAGATGAGGGAAATTGAAATTTGCTGGTTATTTTGTGCGAGTTGTTGTAGTTGGGCGCTCTGGCAGCGCTTGCGTTCACATTTGTTGTGATAATGCGTATGTGACTACGAAAACAACTTATAGATGTAGGATTTACAATTAATATTATTGTTTCATATAGTTTTTATTTTGCTAGGCTTTGGAGCTATATAAAATAGGTTTCTTATCGTTTATCGGAATACACAGTTATCGTCAGAGGGCAACTGACCATCAGCTGACTAATAAAATGTTCGAGTAAATTCGTATGTTGCTTAGAACTTTTTCGGATGTAGGTATATGTAGGTCGGTAGATTTCTATTTATATTATCACGGCACCAAGTGCTTATTGTCAGCCTTAGCTTGTATAACTAAAAAATTTGAAGTCATAAACTAAGGAATACCGCAAGTGAAATAATATCAAACAAGTGTAGCAATAAAAAGTATATCGATACAGCTTACAGTCACTCACGAACAATCATCGATATAACAGCGCTCACTATTCTAATCGGCTGCAAAAGTATTGGTCGCCATTATCGATTTGTGGCAAAAAAAGAAGAAAAAAATAGAGAATTAAAGATCGCGTTACAGCGTTAAGCACCGGCTAAAGAGCGCATTAAACGCGGTGTAAAAATTAATTAGTGCAGTAAAAAAATCGAATGAAAAGTTTGTGGTGCGCCAGCTAGTCGTGTTTTATTTTTCGTTAAGCATTTGCCACAACAACTAATCAATATCAATACGTCTCCCTGCCTCTGAGTGTGCGTGTGTGTGTTCGTGTGCGTGTACTGGCCTGTCTCATAGTGTATGTGTGTGTGTGTGCTGTTTGGTCCATTCTTTGGTGCACATAATCAAATTAGATTGGATATATAACTAGTGTTAATTAAGTGCGAGCAACAACAACAAAAACAGCTTCATCATGACTATGGCTGGGCAAACAATCAACGACAGGCTGCTGGCTGCTCGTCACAGCCTTGCGGGCCAAGGACTCGCCAAATCAGTGTGCAAGGCCACAACTGAGGAATGCATCGGGCCGAAGAAGAAGCATTTAGATTGTAAGTGCATTCAAAAAGAATACAAAAAAACCCGAAAAAATCACACAATTTTGTGACCGAATGTAAAAAAGGAAAAATAACGGTCAACACACATAGTGGGAAAAAAAATCTGTCGCCTTGTCAACATTTTGCCATTCATTCAATTACACAAAGAGACATTTGCTCTCCGCTCTTCTAGTAGAAGGCAGATTTTTTTCTTTTTTTTTTTTTTTTTTTGGGTGACTTGTAACGTTACATTTGTATGTGTGTGTGTCTTGGGAGAGTTTTCAATATTTTATCTTGGGTGTTTCGCTATGGCAATTACTGTAAACTTGTATCATGTTGTGCAGAGTTTGCTTTGTTACTCACTGAAATAAACCGTTTGCCCGCATTTCACGCCCACTCTCTAAAAAGTTTTTTTTTTTTTTTTTTTTTTTTTTTTTTTTTTTTTGCATGCAATGCACCTGCTGCCTCGCCTCAGCTGCTGTTTGTGGTCTTTCCTTTTGAATGCTTCGTCATTCGCTCTCAATGCTCTAGGCCTCTCTTTCTAATGTTACGTCACTTTCTCACGGCTGCACGTGTGTATGAATTACAATGAGCGCTTGTGTGTGTATGTGGGTGTGTGTGTAGCAGCATTAGATATTATATTTGTTGCTGTTGTTGTTGGAGTATGTACCGTTTCAACGGTGTCATTGCCTTTTAAATTTATTCATAATCTATGTGCAACAACAAAAACTACAACGACTGCAAGAAATTCTAAGGCTCGTCTATGTTTTACATTGCATTTCTGATTGGCTAAACAAAGTGATCTTTTGTGTTGTCTTATTGGATTCTGGTTGACTTTTTTGCCTCCACTGCTTTTTCATATGTGTATGCGTGTGTGTGTGTATGTGTGCTGCTTTGACCTGCTTCTTATTTAAGTTTGCCGTTTCTTTGGCACGTTTGCAACTTTGTTGTTGTCCAATAAGCGCAAAATGAGTCATGAGAAATTTTTGGTAATGCTTAGTACCGTTGGCAAATACATACACATATGCATATGTATGTATTTATGCTTCTGCATGTATATGATTACATACATTTTTATTACATCTTTTGTCTATTCTTCTTGGAAATTATGTGGATTTGTCACATAATGAGCACACATAATAATGTATGCGTGTGTGTGTGGTCGTTATTCTAATTATGTAGGTAAACAAATATAAATCAAGCTGGAGCTTGCGGTCAAGCATTGCCCGCGTAATGCTTCAGCTCCAATTGGCCAAACTGATTCAGAGAGGATGATGTTTCCAATCAGAATAGAGTATACTGCTCACTGAAGTATATTATTCCGATCTAAATTAAAATATAAATAAAATGTAAATAAAAAATATTAACATAAAATTAAATTTAAATATATTAAAATAATTTATATATACATAATATAAATTTATATATTTAAATGCTTTAGCAAAAATACAGAATACCGTTTTAGCTGACAATAGAGATTTAAATAAATGCCCATTAAAATAATAATTGGTTAATTGGCTAGTTTGTTCCAAAAGAGATTCCAATAAGTAAGCTTTATTTCTGATCATACTGTTATTCTGAAAACAAAAAAGCCGAACAGACGCAAGCTAAATTAAAGGTTTGAAAATGAAACCAAAGCCAATCAAGAAAAAGAAAAAAACTCATTAAAAGACGCACATCAGCTACAACTTAGAAATTAAGAAAGAAAGAATAAGAGAAAAGAAAACCTGTTCTCCGATTACATTTTGCTCAAAACAGGTAGAATGTAAAAAAAAAAAAAAAAAATACGATTAACTTCTCTCATTTACCCTTTCAACTGTTTTATTTATTTTTTTCTTTGCTAATAACGAAAAAAGTAAACTATGAATGAAACCAGTTGGGAATTCAAGGAAACTCAGGTACTTAAGCTCTGGAGTTCTACAGCCAGAGTTGTCCTAAAAGATATCTGCATTTAGTACTAAAATCTTGGAAATTCAGGTGTTGTAAAGCCTCCAAAAATATGTGAAACTTTGAACTGGAAATAGTCAAACAGAAAATAAATTGTTTATTATATTCTGCTATATTTATTTCTGCTATAAACATGCTCCAATTCAGTAAAGTCAATTCTAATTTGGGTCAATGGGTTTCAAGGGCATATACCCTGTAACCAGTGCACATAGCCATGCATGACGCATAAGAGAACGAGGTAAAGAGCTAGAGCTATATATAGATTTATTTGAGCATACTTATAAAGACATTAAACTTAGGGTAATTATTTATATATTATAATATAATTTATATTTATTATATATATTGTTTTATACTTATAATATTTATCAGATTTCGGATATAACCTAGTCTAATGCATATATTCAAGTTAATTTAGTTTTCAACTTTAATTTAGTTTCATTAAACTTTAAATTGAACCTGAAACCCTGTTCCTAAATCAATATCTTTGCTTTAAGCTAGATTTTATTACAACTTTAGTACGCTCAATAGTTCAGTTGTGCTTTAATTTAAAGAATATCAAACGAATTTCCATATATTTACGTATTTATTTCAATTTATGTGCATATATACGAATATCAGTTATTGAATTGAATCAAATGATTTAAATGTTGGGTATGTACATGTGTTTGTGTGTGTGTGCGTCTGTGTGTGTAAGCAATCAACGAGTGCAGTTAAATCATCTGCCCATATGTCTGTAAATATACGCCCCTCTTTAAATGCCGATAACAAACTGTTGGGGGAAAAAAAACAGTCTGATGATACTTATATAATATCCACAATATATATACATATATATATATATATTTTTTTTCATATATGTATATATAATGCCATTTAAATTGTGCGTCGTTTGCTCCAGAGACAAAGCTTATCGCAATTTGAATGCATGGCGGAACTTTGGAGGCGGCATAAAATGCCGTCTGTGCAGAAGTTGAGCATGATAAGAGCATTGCAACGAACAATGGATAGGCCACAGAAGTCGGCTTCAATCAGATGATAACACGCAACGAATTTATGCACTGAGTTGAACGAACACCCAAGATATTTATTATTTAGTAGTATGGTATAAATATTTTATTGTACACTTTACTTTTTCTAGTCAAGATTTCCATTTGTATTTCATTTCATTTCTCAATTCTCTTTGCAGATCTGGTGCATTGCACAAACGAACCGAATGTCTCGATACCCCATTTGGCCAATTTACTTATCGAACGCTCGCAGAATGCCAACTGGGTGGTCGTCTATAAATCGCTGATAACCACACATCATTTGATGGCATATGGCAATGAGGTTTGTACTAGCTCTCTAAATGATATTCAGGCAGGGGGCGTACCAAAAATATGTACATATATGATTATGCAAGTGAAGCGAATAAAAGTAAAAGTAATTTAATTTATATATATATATATTTTGCAATTTAAAAAGTAATTTAATTTATATATATATTTTACAATTTATATTTTGTATATGCTTTACTATTCAATTTATGATTTTTTAATTTAATTTATTTGCTTTTACTTTTATTCATTTCACTTTTGTTTGCCCTTTTTTTTCTTTAGCTGTACGAAAAGGTCACGTTCATTGTCGCTTTGTTTGTGTTTAATTTGTTTTATTCTCCTTTATTTCTGTTGCTGCTTGATTTGCCTTGTTTTGCTCTGCGTGCTCTTTGCCGCTTGTGTTATCTTTTACTTTTACTTATTTGTTCTTCCTATTTCCTCTTTTGGCGACACATTCGCAAAGTTTTCTTTGTTCCCAATCGCGTTTTCTGTGCTTTAATTGCAACTCCTCCCAGTCGTTGTTTTTCGGGGTGCTGAAAGCGAATACAACTTTAGCTGGTAATGAAATGATATAGTATGTATGTAACTAAAAACTTTGCTTTGATGTAAGAAGGTTAGCTTCAATAGACCAAATATTTGTGTGCATAGATTCATAGATTCCTAACTCAGCTGTCTTATCTGTCTTCTTTTTCAGCGTTTCATGCAATATCTCGCCTCGAGCAACTCAACATTTAATCTCAGCTCCTTTCTGGACAAAGGAACTGTGCAAGGTATAAACACGAATCCATTTGCAGGCATTCAAAGACCATGAAAAGTCTTTGAAGATGATGAAAATAATGAAACAATGCGAAACACTTGATGCTTTCTAACATTTGCTCATGCTCTCCATAAACACAACAGAACATTTAACTATTTAACTTTGTTATACATACAAATATAATATTGTATTACATGCTTCTCTCTCTCTCTGCTCTTCTCTTTCTCCTCTCACTCACATTTGAATGCTGCGAATCGCGTTTGGTCTATTCATTTGTGTAATTCGTTCTAATGATAACATTTAAATAATAATAATAATAATTATACTGTGCCTCGACTATCAACTAAAACGCGCTGCTTACTCACACATCTATACATATATAAAAACAACAATTCATATATAAAAAATCATTCTTAATATATAAATATATATATATTAAAAATATATAAATAATACATGCAATGCGAATTATGAACCTATACTACAGATGGTGGCATGGGCGTTCCAGGTGGCAGAATGGGTGAGTATTTCTTGAAGAAGAAACGTTTTCATAATGGCTTACGGGGTTATCAACAGCAACAGCAAAACATGCAAACTGTATACTAACTATTGAGGTCATGGCTCTAAACTAAAGCTCAAGAAACCATATTTATACATATCTACAAGACAAATTTTTGACTAACTGTATTTAACTAAACCCGTAACCCAATTGTTGTATTTGGCGTTCAAAATTGACTGTTCGACAGACGTATACTAAATGTGTCTTATATTAGTAACGAAATGAACCCTAATAATTAATACCCTATTATTATCACACACCATAGGCTATGATATGTCGCCCTTCATAAGACGCTATGCCAAATATTTGAATGAGAAGTCGCTCTCGTATCGCGCCATGGCTTTCGATTTTTGCAAAGTGAAGCGCGGGTAAGTTGAACACTTTAATATATAGCTAATGATTCCTATTAATTATTAATCAATATTTTAGGAAAGAGGAGGGCTCGTTGCGTAATATGAATGCGGAGAAACTTTTGAAGACGCTGCCAGTTTTGCAGGCTCAATTGGATGCACTTCTGGAGTTCGACTGTCAGTCCAATGATTTGACTAACGGTATGTGCATGCCACGATATCTTTGCCTCAATTTATATATCTCTATGTACTCCTTCCGTAGGCGTCATCAATATGAGCTTCATGCTGCTGTTCCGTGACTTAATTCGTCTGTTTGCCTGCTATAATGATGGCATTATCAATTTACTGGAGAAATACTTTGACATGAACAAGAAGCATGCACGCGATGCTCTAGACTTGTATAAAAAGTTTTTGGTTCGCATGGATCGTGTGGGGGAATTCCTAAAAGTGGCCGAGGTGCGCTAAATAAATTACCTATAAATTGTAGAAGAATTGTTTAACTGAATTGTTTGTTGTCTTTTGCAGAATGTTGGCATTGATAAGGGCGATATACCCGATTTGACAAAAGCGCCCAGCTCTTTGCTGGATGCCTTGGAGCAGCATTTGGCCACGTTGGAGGGTCGCAAGGTCTCTGCAGCCAACACGCCCACACAATCATCGAGGTGTGTTGCAGTAGTAGAGTTAATTCATTTAATTAGATTTGAAGCTTATGATACTGAAGCTCGAATTTAATATGTTTATTGTATTGAAGCTCGAATTGAAATTTTATTGTATAATTATTTTATTTATATTTCATTTGATTTGATTTGTAAATTGATTTATGTTTGCCCTTTTCTGTTTCTTTTCTATGATTTGTTGCATTTGATTTGTTGGCGCAGCTATCAACGCACAAATGTTAAATCCGCTGTCTCTGCACTCTCTTCAACTAGCTCGGCATTTGGCACTGCGGCAGCGTCTAGTAAATTTGATACCTCCAATGGCATCGATGAGCAGCTGAAGGCCCAGGTGCTGGCTGAGGAGGAGGCGGCCATGAATCAGTACAAAGTGAGTACATATATATTTAGATATGATTGAATATCAATTGATAGAGCATTTTAACTCACTTATTATTCCCTGTTCATCAGTCCAAGGTATCGTCGCCCACTAGCAGCGGTGCTGGTGGTGCTAGCGCTGCACTAACAAATCCATTCCTATCGTCACCGCCAGCCGCCCAGGCTGGTCAGCCGATAGTTGATCTGTTTGGTGCCGCGTCGGCACAGCCCGCTGCTGCTGCAGCAGCATCTGGCGCATCGCAGGCGCTTGCCACAAAGGCGTCCGACGATTTGCTGCAGCTGGGCAATCCGTTTGCCGACATGTTCGAGGCCAGTGGCAACAGTGTGGCAGCTGCCACAACCGGAGCAACAGGTGCTGCACTCAATGCCAATAATTTGTGGATGCATAATAACGGTAGCATGCTATAATTTTCTTATTATTTCATTAATTAAGATCTTCAGTTGACTTTAGTTAGTTAATTTAAACCTTAACGCTTAGGTGTTGCCTTCAAGTTTTTCTTTTTACGATATAAGTCTATATCTCTATATATATGTATATGTATTACCCATGTTGTTTCTGTAGCTATGTCAGATCCAGACATGTAAAAGGCGCGCACTCCGTCCCAGCTCTTTCTCTTACTCTTTCTCTCTCTCCCACTTTCTCTATCTCTTCTCGCTCTCGCTCTCTTTCTCACTCTCTATATATATATGGCCGTCCTCAAGCACAAACTTTTGATGCACATATTTTTCCTATCATAAATAACATTAACTTTCAATTATGTTTATTTTGTATATTATGTATTTGATATAATTTTGTAAGTTATTATTTAATCATTTTTGAATTTCTTCGTCTAATGTATTGTTGCTCTTCATTTTCATCACTGGTTTTTTTCTCCACTACCCTAAAACAAACAATCAACAACCAACAACCAACAACTACAACAACAACAACATGACTCGATAAATATTCGATAAATCACACACACACAACTATGAAAAAAAAAACTCCCATAAAAAAAAAAACCATAAAATAGGTTTCAATGGCTCTACAGTTTCCTCCGCTGCTGCTACAAATGCATTCGTTTCCGATAGTAATTTTACGTCCGTTTTCGGTAATACGGAACCAACAGGTAAGTGCTCCCTTAAGAAGCAATTAAAGCCGGTTAATTTCTCTCTCATTAATACATTTACAATTGCAATGCAACTTAATTTTAAATAATTCATATATATACATATATACTTAAATGTAAAGCGATTTAAATTAATCCAAAGTTCTAACACGAGGGGGGGCTAAGAATTAGTTATTGTATTGCTTTTTTGTGGTGCGGTTCTCTTAACTCTTAACTCTTAGCATATTTAAATGTTTTCTTTTTTCTCTACTCATATTAATTACTGGTATGTTTAGCATGTTGTACTAATCATATAAGTAACACACTCTAAAGTTTTCGTGTTTCAATAATGCCAAGAGTCCACCCGCTCCAGAGAAAAACAAGAGAAGGCTAGACCCACAGTCCATCCAACACATTTAGTTTTAAGTTTTGCCAAACACCTGAAACTTTTTGCTGTATGCGTGAAACTCAATTCTACACAACTTTGTTTTTTTATTTTTAAATTTTTGATTGAACTTTGATGATTTTGGAATTTGTGATTTGAAAGATTTAGTTTTACCTACGCTTATAATTTAATTAATTTTTCTTATGGCTATCCCCAATGAAATATCCTTGCGAATATGTTTACTTGTGTCGAATGATAAAAGCCGCGTCGTCAGCACCGTTGCCAAATCCATTTTTCGATGATGGCGTTGTCTATGGCCAACTTGGGGAGCAACAGTATCAGCCCCAACAACAACAGCTACAACTAGCAACTACAGCAACAGCAACAGCAGGTCGCATTATTTTATATGCAACAACAGCAACAACAACAACGGCTGCAACAACAACAGCAAGAGCTGGCTTTATTAACAACTTCCACGATGTCTCCATTCCCCACAGGTGAACAATTGCGAGCCAAATGAAACGCAGAACCCAAATTTTTACGTTGCGCGCTTTGTTTTTGTACAAAGCTTCAATTGTCCCACACTGGCCTCATCTTTGTTGTGCTTGTAGTGCTGCGTATACACACACACACACACACACACACATACACACAGTCAAACACACACACAATTGTCTAAAGTCTGTCTCTCCACTCAATAGAGTCTTTTGCAAATGCATTTCCAAGTACTTACGAGTAGGGCAAATAAGAGTATAAAAAATCTGAAAAAAATAATATAGTCTTGATTAGGCATTTGCCACTAAAAGTTTACAGTTGCAAAGGATAATTTGTTTGACTTTAAAAGATATTACATTTATTTTATGTGCTATAGTATTTCAAGTATTTCCATAATTTGTTAACTTGTCAGCTTGTACTTGGTATGCTTTGTAAGGACATTTATTTGAATTCGATGTCCTGCTTGGCATTTGCAGTGTATTCGTGTGAGACTCCTGAAAATGCTTACAAATCCCAATGCCGCTATTCATGTACGTAAATCTTTTGTATGTTTTGTCAGTCTTAGTTTTATTTATGTTTTTTACTCGTAAAAATTGCGTGAGTGTGTCCTGAAATGTGTTTTATAATGATTTACAAATAAACAAAATAGGACAAGAGTAAAAAGTAATTCAATAATAAATAAATTTAGTTTTGGGTCTCTTGATGTCTTTGAGCTGTCTTTAGCTAGTCCAAGTCTTACGGGTCTCTTGCTAACGTTATTCCTTTGTCTTCTCTGTTTCTATTTTGAATTCTTAAACATTTAAAAATTGCAAATATATTCGCTTCTAGTTAAATAACATATAATATATGCACCTCAATTAATACATGCTTGATAAACCGCTTAACTAATTATTTTATACTAACTAACTAATACAAAATTATCATAAACAAAAAACCTGTCAGTTATGAAACATTTATTATAATTATCAATGCACATAGAACATTCTATAGAAAAAGAAAACAAACGAAATCTTTATTCACAATATTTATTTTGTCAATGTATTTTTTCTCTTTTTCTCTCTTTTATGTTCTTATGTACGTAACATAAAAAAATAAACAAATATACAAATACGACACATTAACACACATTGTCTCATGTTTACAATACGTGAATGTTGGTGGCACAAATCCTTATGCATATGTTTATATATACACATATTTAATATATGTATATATATAATTATATGTCTCCTAAAACGACAACGAAATCATTTTAAAACCGGGCGAAAACTTGCAAATCGAAACACACGAATATCTCATTAAACAATTGTTGTGGGCTTTCATTTGTATCATAAAAACAACAAACAACCAACCACACAACAACAACAACATCTGTGTATGTCTGTGTAAATGTCTGCCTATAATGGTGTGCTGGCTATGTCTCGTACAACAACAACAACATATATAATAATAAACAAACAAAAAAAAAGGCTTTGATGCTTTGGGCGATGTTCTGAAACCGGCCACAGCCAACAGCAATCAAATGAATGTTGTCGCCGCAGGTGCCGCTTACCAGGGCTTCAATGCCACTAGCAGTCCGGCCCTAACATTACAACAACAGCAACAAATGAATACACAACCACAGCAGCTACTCATACAGCAGCAACAGCAACAACTGCAGCAGCAGCAACAACACCAACAACAACAACAGCAACAACAACCAGCTGGCACTGGCAAGATAATAACGGGCGATCTGGATAGTTCACTAATGTCCCTAGTTGATAATTTAAATATAAATAAAACAGCGAGTGCAAAGTGAGTAAAATCGACAAGTAAATGTGTGTGTGTGTGTGTGTAGATAATCCATGTGTGTATGTGAGTGTGTATGTGTGGGAGGAATATGAGAAATACATCAACGAATCATCAAACAAAAAGCATCCATGTCAGCTTTTGAGTTTTATTACTAAGACTTAAAGATAAATTCCTATTTCGCCTCGTAATATAATTCCATCTGAGCATTTCCAGCCGAAGGTCAATCATGATCCAAATTTATTAATACCAAAAAATACTTGTCCGAAGAGCAAAAAATACGAACTTTCTATATGAACTGCTTACGCATTAGAGTTTTCACATCCGTAATACTCTATGTTACTGGGTATCCCTTCAAAGTTTTTAAAGAACTTCTCTTCTATACTTATTGACATCTCCATTGGCTAACTAACCTATAAATACAGCTTACAAAGTATGCATTTTTTGATAATCTCAATGCTTGACTCTGGAAGTGCTCTTAAGTCTCACCACCCTCATATCCCATCATTTCATGTTCCATTTGTGTACATAACCAGTTTTCCCATTTTAGTTTCCAACTAATTCGAGTAAATATTTTTAGAAACGTAATCGAAATTAAAAAAAAAAAAAAACAAAGTTTCATTGATTTCGTGTCTCTCTATATATCATTACTCTCTTACCCCATATGTATCTCATAGACCCGTGCAATGGAATTCACCTAAAAATACAGCGAAACCAGGTGCTAATTGGACACCTCAACCAATGGCGGCTACAACTGGTGCTGGCTATCGTCCAATGGTGAGTTATGACCACAGCTAACTCTCTACTCTTTCTTTCTCTCAACTCAACTCGACTCAACTCAATTCAATTCAATTCAACTCAACTTAACTCAACCGAAACTCAACTCAACCGAAACTCAACTCAATCAAAACTCAAGTCAATCGAAACTCAATTAAATACAACAACAAAAACATGAGATATTATCAGAGCTATGAGAGTTATATGTACATATACATAAATATATATACATACATATATAACTTTATAGATAGACCTTTTATGCTCTTAGAGCAAAAGACCAAGAATGTTTGAGGGAACAATAATGATGATGGTATCCCAAAGATTGTGTCACACAACACGCTAGGCTCACTATCCATGTAACATACAATTTCTCTTATGATTATGATTTTGATTTTCTTATATTTTTCAGTTTTGTACATTATTTTTTCTTTTGCAAATATGTATTTTTCATTTCAAGAATTGCACTTTGCCTAACAACAACAGCTACTTGGTTTATTTATTTCTAATGTCTTGAACTGTGATTTGATTTAACCCAAAAATATAATCTAGATGTTGTGGCCATTTTTAATATATATAATATATATCTTTTTTCTATACACATATATCTCTTGAATTGGTATAAAGCTATAAAAGCACAAACCAAGTTGTTGCAAGTTGAACGTTTATTTTATTCTTTTCGATTATACTCTATGATATATTGGTTAAGGTCTTTTCATATAAAACACTGCATCATACAACAACAACAACAACAACTACAGCTACACCTAGCACTAGGGCAAACTATTGTGGCACACCTCGTCAGTGTAGGTATTGAGCAGCTACTTGAAATAGCTAACCTACATAAGCAGGCCAATTATTCACTTGTACTCGTACATACACACCTAACTGTATTTATTCCATTTTGATTATAATTTTAATTTTTATTTTTTATTTCTGTCTTAATATTAACTTTTATATATATATATATATACACATTCATATATATAAACTATCACTTTCTTTTCTTTATTTTATGTTGCTTTATATATTTCAACTATCCAACGCATACCGCAATATCGAAATATATCCAAAAAAATAATAATAATCTATGATAAATAATAAACAAAATCAAATAAACAATATAATGAAATTTCAACACCTAAAATAAATATGTAATTCACGATGCTCCTGTGTTAATGCTGACTGTATGCTTGTGCTATATATGTATTGAAATATGAACACACACACAATATATATACATGTGTATATCTATATATGAATATGTGTGAATATTGTTGTATATATGCATATATTATATATATATTTATATGTATGTATACATAGGCACATGGCATGACCGTAAGTCCTGCGCCAATCACAATCAATCATCCGTATATACATGCTAGTTATCCTGTTATGCCAAATTATATGCAGGTAAGAATGATGCAAACGAACCGAAACGTAAACGTAAACAACAATTATACAATAATACAATCGAAAAACCATACAGAAACAATTTTGAATAAAACATAATCAAATATAAAATAAATGTTTATACTTAATATAATTTTCAGTTGCATTTAGTTTACTTTTTATTAAACAAATTATAAATATATATAAATTGTGCGTATTTACGACTTTTAATTTTGATTATGTTTTAACTTATCTGATTTCTTTTTATTTTTATTTAGTTTTTTATTCATTTTGATTTTTGCCTATCTTAAGTTAAGACTTCACTCTCACTATCAAATCTACCTACTCTGACTATTGCCCTACGCACAGAGCCTTCCGAACTGTTGCCCCGTGCTCTATTTCTATGGTTATGGTATCCACTATCGCAACCCCGTCTCTCTCTCTCTCTCACTCTCTGTCTGTCTGTCTCTCTCTAAATAGGTCTCTCTCGAGAAAATTTTGATTTATTTTCTTGAAAATTCATATTCCTATAAGTTTGATGAGGATTTAAAACTTTGAAAATATTATTATTATTATAATTTTTTTTTTGTAGAATAAAGTTTTCTGAACTGAGTTATTATTTTCGTTGTATGTCCTATGTAGAGTTCTCACTAACCCCAAGTTTGGATAAATCACATATATATAATATATATGTATGTAGCTCACGGCGGCCAATTCTCAAATAGCCAACTACTTGTTAACCAACAATTCTATCTATCCAATAATAACTTCCGCAACTTATGTCTAATCCTTAGTCGTTCAAGTAATCCTCCAATTCCTTGCATGATTTGGAAGTTTGATCAAACGATGAAAGCTGATATTGAATGAGAGAGTGTTCTAATGAGTTATTTTCATGATTGTAGGGCATGCCGGTGATGGGGCAGCAGCCGAGTATGCTGCCACAAGCAGCCCCTTTGACTGGGGGGCAGCCGACGATGATGGGCGTGGCGCACAGTAATGCGACGGTGCCAGCAGCGACAGGGATCATGCAACCCACGCAGGCGACGCAGAATGGAGGCAATAAAAATGTACCACTCGATCCATTTGGGGCGTTATAAGGCGCCACCTCAACACACACACACACACACACACAAACACACACGTACACACATGAAGCGCTATAACCTCATAGACAACATTACAAATACACACACACACACACACACTCACACATAGTATATAAATATATATATATTTGCAGATATTATAAAAAGATTAAAGAAAATTCAAATTCAACACAAAAGTAAGAAATTATAAATGTTTACACTATGCTACAAACGAAATGAAAATGCTAAGAATTCTATTATAATGTTGAGCAAGCATACACAAACACACATACACATACACAAATTGCTATATACATATATACATATACATATATATATATATATATATATATTTATATTATTACTATAAAACGTAAAATGAGTTTGACTATTTATATGTATACAACAATTTATATAACTTGTATGCAAGAATTTCCATAATTAGCTAAAGTGAAACAAAAAGCAAATATATAAAAACAGTGTAGCCTATGTGAAATATACCTACATACATATGTGTAAATCCTACATAATAGGTGTAAGCAAAAAACCTGTAGTTGTGTCCTACGCCAATCACTAAACCTAAAGCTAAAGCTAAAGCGAAAAACGAAACACACTTCAAATGGAATCTGTTAAATACTGAAATTTATTGTACACTATCGGAAATTATACATACATATATATATAAATATATATTATTAAAATCTTTGTAGACGCCATAAAGCTATAAACTATGTTACAATTATGCTTAGATGAGAGTGTATTTGAGCCTCTTAAAAATTTTGCAATATTTTAAACCGTTTACCGTTTATACATCTATTAGTGTCCAATTGTTATCTTTAGTCTATTTTTTTGTGCACACGTTTAATTTTTGTTTATTGTTAAAAATAACGCGAAAATGGCAGTATGGAAAATGAGTAAGGAAAAGAAAAGTTATTCGTATTTGTAAAAGCATTCCAAGCTAGTTTCAATTTGGTCCCAAATTCAATTTGTATATTTTTAAGTATTATTTCAATTTGTGCTGAGTTAATTGTATATTTAAAATGAGTGGAAATCAACTATTATATATTTATATTTACGTATATATATATATATATATATATTTGCGTGTATATGTATAATGTTTTAGGGCATGCGTTGTGTTAGCCATTTATTAAATTGTTTGCTAAACCAACAAACAAAAATTAAACAAATCAAATCCAATCCAATATATATTATAATATATATGCATATACAATATAAATATATATATATATATATATATAGATCATTTATAAATTGTTTAAATAAGTTAAGGGGCGGCAATACGCTGGAACTGTGTTTAAATAAATCTTCGCATATATAATACACGAGATAAATGATTTCTTTTTTTTACTTATTGTTATTAATCTTTTGTTGCAGTTGAATTGGTTTTTCTTTTTATCTTTCTGCGACACGAATGCCAACTGGCAAACTGCGTTTCCTTTTCGAATTGTGCTCTTAAGTATTTAATTTCAAAGATTTGAAATCGAAAACATGTACCTAAAGTATCTCTGACTAATTTGCGCTATGCCTACAAGTAGGCGTTACTTTCTTATAAATCGCGAGAAATCGCCACGCGTCGTAGAGTAGGCAACACAAAATACTCACACACACACACACATACAGCAATGCAATAATATTTAAAAGCAACAATCATACATGGAATTTTCATGAAATCTATAGCTGCAAGTAAAAATCGAACAAATCAATGTAAATTATAAATTATACACTAAATATTACTATAAATGAAAAAAAAAGAGTTTTATGACAATATTTGTACGCTGCTGTTTGAGCTAAACCTTAACCAAAAAAAAAAAAAATACATTCAAGTACTACCTAAATGAAGAAAGTGCGTATCCAACTCTATCTACATCTAAGGATTTCCCATTGAGAGAGCGACAAACAAATTACAAAAATTTGGCATAACATGAAAATTAAATATTTACATTAAAAAAAAAACAAGCGGCAATTAAAGACATTTAGCTTATCATGTTGGCTATTCATATTGGGAGATATACAAGCATACACAACTTGTAGATAAATGTAAGAAAGTGCAATAGAGTTGAGCGTGCACATAATATATACCGAATATACAGTTTACTTTAAAACCGAACAAATTGTTAAATGTGTTTCTATTAGTTAATTTCTTGCCCAGCGAAAGCAAAACAATATATGTACACCAAATATTTTCACGAAAATATAGAACAAATTATTTTATGCAGACTATATAAGTAATACAACAAACAACATACTCAAGTACAAGCTAAGAGAAAATTCTATTGAAACATTTTATGAATTGTATAAGAATTTATGTTTAAAGAAATAATTAAAAAAAAAAAAAAAATACAAATAAATAAAAAATGTTAGTGCAAAATAAATGTGTAAAATAAACTCTTGGCGTGTTTTCTTTTGGTAAAAAAATATTTTCTAATTGTGAAACATATAAAATTTCAATCTAGTAATCCACATATGTCATGTACAGCATTAGGGACCTATTCACAACAAAAATACTCAATACAACTATACGACTCAACACGAGCACATTACACTAACAAATCCTTAAACTCTTAAACTCAAATACATATACATAGACATACATAAGATACACAAGACAATACACGCTCAGGATGCCCTGTTTCAAGCAGGAGAAGAGCCTTGAGTTCCGCTCTCGGCGGGATACCACCAATGATAGGGATCCGATGGCGCCCAAGCCGGTTCGTCCTCGCGCCATGCGGTACCATGGACTCTTTGGCATGTCCATTGCAGCCCAGCATCTCATTGTGGACGAGAACTGGACGCCCGGCTCGATAGTCGATCTCTATGGCAACATGGCCGAGCTGTTGAGTAAGTGACCCATCGTCCATGATGCCATTTGCAACGATATTGTGGTCTGATCTCGAGCGCGTGTCTAGAGCGGCGCGTTATCTACAAACAGCACGAGACAAGGACCCATCGCGCCCTGATCCTGGTGGAGAGCAAGCGCGTGAAAGCTGAATGCGCTGATGGACGCCTGAAGCTGCAGAAAATCACGGTCGGCAACAATGCGCACCAGATCCGCAACATTCTGATTATGCACAGGGATATGCAGCGGCTGTTCCAGAGGATGCCCATCTATCTGGTCGCCGACAACATCAATCAACGGACTTTCGTCATGCGCAAAGAGCGCGATCGCCTGGACGCTCGACTGCAGCAGCTGAAGCAGAAATATCGAGTTTTATTGGTAATATATTGCTCAATTAACAGGTGGATTATCGTAACTCAAGTTCTGTTTCCGAAACACAACAGATGGATAGGTCCAGGGCGGTTAATATGATTAAGTACGAGAACGAGTATATCCTGCAGGAGGAGCTGCAATCGCGTGTGCTCCTTAAGAAGATTGAAAACTCGAATGTGCGCTTGAATGCCATTCGTACTATAAATACGACGTATAAGAAAATGCGGCAGGTCCTGCTGCAGGATGAGATTTTCTATGAGCCGATTCTGAGCTCTCTCGATGGCGATATTGAGGACCAAGTGAAGTTCATCAAACACATACTCTATCTGGGCATGCCGGCCATCGCCAAGTTCAAAGTTCTGAATCGCGAGCTCCTGCAATTGTCGGACAAGGCGCGCAAGAATCAACTAGCAAAGATTCAGATATTGAACTCGCTGAAGAAGCCAGTTGTTATTGGACCACCGCAGGTCGTAGTCAGGGAGATACAGACCAATAATCCCAAGCGGTATCTTCGCCTCACCGAGAGCATGGCGATTCTCAAGGCTGAGCTGCAGAGGATTGAAAATACCATCAAAAATCTTCGATTGACCGTTTTGTGTTCGCAAGCCAAGGAGATTTATCCACGGTTAGTGCTTTGAGATCCCAAATAGATTCTGTAATAGTTACAAAATTCATTGACATTTTAGCATTAAGACTCAAGTGGAAAACAATGAAAAACTTAAACGGGAAATCGCAAAAAAGACGCAGGCCAAACAGATGCTTGAGCAAAAATTGAGATGCTCCACTCTGCTCTCGGATGTATTAGTAAACAATCTATCCGAGGAAGAAATTAAGTAAGCAGCCCCGATAACATTTGACTTTTATTATATGTCCATCTACGTAACCCATGTATCTGCCCGACAGTCGTATAGAGCGCATTAGAGAGCTTCAGCTAATTATGAAGAGCGACGATGAGTTTGAGGACCAAAGTATCGCTCACATAAAGAGTCGGGCCGATGCCTATGTGCTATTGCGGTATGTGTTCATTATATGGGCATCGCGTCTCTCTCTTTCTATCTCTCGTTTCTCATTAGATGGACTGTTTGGAATCTGTGGGAGATTCTTCGTCATATAGATCGCAATCCTAAACTATACAAAAGACAATACCCGAATGAATACTTGAAACTTCCACTTTTAAAATTTGAGCTTCTTGACATACAAGCCTTCCCCCCTGAGCTTTTTGAGGAAGACGGTTGGCAAATGCACCCTTAAGCACTTAAGTCTGAGAAATCTAATCACATTTCCCCTTCTTCACACACAGTTGATTCAATTATGCATTACCTTAAGCGTAAGCTATACAAACTAATGCAAGCCTTCACTCCCGCCATGGCGGCGACTATTCCCCAAAGTCGGGAGAGTTATCATCGCATTTATTTGGAGAAAGCTGAGCCGGCCAGAGTGCTTGATGACGACCAGCAGGACGGGCCAAAGATTGATGATCTGCTGGAGGACAGGACCCTGGCCTCCATACCCAATCGGAAACAGATCAAGGCACAGAGCGCCAGACTTGTGGAGGAGGCTTCCCGGCGGGAGGAATCGTAGCCTTCCCTTTTGGATGCATGTCTATAAATTTGCTAGTTTTTTACATTTCCACAAATATATTAAGCATCAACTGATCTCTGGTTTCATTTTATTGCATAAAAGGGGCAATCGATAAGTAGATCGATAAATAAATCGATAAGTAGATGCTTCACTGTAAACAGAAGTGGCTTTGCAGTTGCTTTCAAAATGATTGATTTCAAAACGAATGTCCATGTTCGACTACATGAAAAAGTATTCACTACAATCGCGACGCACATAACAACAACAACAAACTCTAAAACGAAAAATATTTACATATATATATATATATAAAATTATTTTTACATATATATTAAAATATTTAAAAATATATAATATACATTCAAAATGCCGTGTGGTGTACGAAGTAAGAATCTATTGACCCGCCGAAAGAGGCAGAAGGGTATTCTTCAACCACTGAAGCTAGCACGTCCTCGAGACCCCAGTGCGCATGGACTTCTTGGAACTGTGAATGTCGCCCAGCACCTAGTCGTTGACGACACCTGGACGCCCACGTCACTAGTCGAACAATACACGCATTTGAACAGCCTGCTGGGTAAGTACAATAATTGAAACCAGCTATGTTGTATATCGAGTTACTCAATGCTATAAGATATACCCCAGTCGTTCGCAGCATCTACAATAAGTTCGAGAAGGAGGCCAGCCAAAAGCGCATTCGAAAGAAAGCAGCGGCACTGAAAGAAGAAATCCACGATGGTCGCTTGAAACTGCAAAAGATATCGGGCGGCGACACTGCCCATGAGATACACAACATGCTGAGCAATCACAGGGCTATGCAGCGCCTCTTCCATAAGCTGCCCATAGACCAGGTTGCCGAAAATATCGATCAAGGCACGTTCGTATTGCGCAAGGAGCGAGATAATCTACAATCTCGCCTAGACCAGTTGAAGCGTAAATTGTATCAGTTGCAGGTATTTCTCCACTCCTGCTCAATTCTCTTTCTTCAGTCAGCAAAAACTAATTATACCATTCCAAATAGATAGACCGTTCCAAACTCGAAAACCGCATCAAATATGAGAATGAGTTTATTTTGGAGGAGGAAATCAAAGCGCGAGTTCTACAGAAAAAACTCGATTCCTCAATTGTGAGGTTCAGGGCGATAAAATCGATAAATACAACATACAAGAAAATGGTGCGCGTCCTAGAGCATGATGAGATATATTATGAGCCCATTTTGAGTTCGCTCGACGAAGACATTGTGGATCAGACTAGGATGATTAAGTTTATTATTGACTTGGGATTGCCTGTCATAGACAAGTTTCAGCAGCTCAAGCGAGACTTTCGACGGATGGAGGAGAGGTCGCATTACGAATTCCAAACCAAGATCAACTTTGTTGCCGAATTGCGAAAGCGTCGGACTTTTGTGCCTATCCCGGCCAAGCACATGCGGCAAACTGTTGTTATTATTCCAGAGCGTGAGCGCTACATGCGTGAAACGAAAAGTATGTCGGAGCTGAAGAACGAATCGGTGGCCATTGAGAAATTGATCAATGAGCTCAAATACAAAACACTTTGCGCACAGGCCAACGAGATTTATCCACAGTTCGTCTACAAAAACTTTGACCCTTGAACCACTCAAAAGCTGTCTCAATTTCAGGGCCAAGGATCAGATAAAGAAAAACAATCAGGTGAGCCGTCAGATCGTATGCGAGCACTTGCATCGCGATGTAATGGAGGAGAAACAAATTTCTGCGAGTATGCTGCGGGGTGTATTAGTCCACAATCTGAACGAAGAGGAAATAAAGTATGTATTTCCCAATTCTTGAAACCTATATATTCACAATCTGTACTGCCCGACAGGCGACTTACGTACATTGAAACGCTGAAAAACGAATTGCGAAAAGAAAATGAGATTCAGAAAGAAACGTTGGAATACATCCAGAATCGTGCAAAAGCTTTCATCATGATACGGTAGAGTCGACTATTTACAGATAGCTCTTATTGCTGTAAATTTCTATTGCATCCGCAGCTTGTCGCTTTGGAATCTTGCTGAGATCCTGCGATCCATCGATCGCAGTACCTATTCCACTCGTCGGCGTTATAGAACCTCGTACTTGCGATTGCCTCTACTCAAATTCGAGCTGTACACAATTATTGCGATGGCGCCGCCGATTTTCAAGGAAGACAGTTGAGTTGAGCTGAGATTGTAATATTAATCACATATTTATGTTCTCGTACTTAATGCACAGTTGATAAAATCATGCATCTGATCAAGCGCAAGCTGTACAAGCTAGTGCAGGCCTACCAAAAGGTTCCACTGCGCGACTTGAACACCAAGAAGTATGTTCAAGAGTACCACAGCCGTTATATAGATTGCTTGAGACTCAGTGATGACCGGCAAAGCAGTCAACTAATTGAGCCCAGGATAGTTTTTGATGACGAAAAGGTGGACCCCACTATACTGACACGTAGACAGATTAAGGCGAATAGTGCAAAGATCTTGGAGGAAATAAGAGAAAGCTTTGAATAAGATGTATATATGTATATATACAAATATGTAAAAGGCATGCTGAATCTTGATGATGACATAGTCGACCTCAGTGCTCTGTCCGGGACACAGGTTAGGGCGGTGAGCGCCAAGCTTGTAGTGGAGCAAACCAGACACAGCTACAACTAAGACCTAAAACTTTTATATTTTTTCTACAAAATATTAGATTGGTGGAGTTATTAGTTGTTGACTTGTAATAATCAATTTACATAAATATAAACCAAACAATCGAAACTAAAATGTTCTTATTATATTATGCATAAGTGATATAAGAGTAGTTATAGTTCTGCTTGAGTACGTATTAAGATAAGTATATTAAACTTACAGAGTAAGTCTGAAATCTGTAGATCTTAAGGTATTCAAGTTTAGCTCAAAGCTCGTTATTGAGGAAATGGAACCATTTATGGAATAGATATACATAATCTCTTCATTTAAAACGAAAGACAAACAGATGAACGGATAGCCATATCGCCTCAGCTCAACGATATGAAACGTACATTATGGGGACTGCCACACATCGCTCCTCCTTCAAAGCTCTTGCTTGGCTGTGAATTTCCTATCAAACTTAAGCCAACGTCAACATTCGACTACATGAGAACGAAATATTCATTACAATCGTGTCCACAACAACAGCAAACTCCATAAAAACACAAATATATTCCTAGGAATAAATACATACATAAATATATATCTACCAATCATATAAAATACTACATACCACAACAAAATGCCCTGCTATAAGCGAAATAGACCACCATCAAAGCGCCAGTTGCGCGATAAGAAGCGGACTGTCGTGAAGCCGGTGCGTCCTCGAGATCCCAATGTGCACGGACTCTTAAGCTACTCCCACGCAGCCCAGCATCTAATATTTGATGAGAATTGGACGCCCAGCTCGATCACCGAGCAATACACATTCATCAATAGTCTGCTGAGTAAGCGAATATAGACATATATTATATTTATAACCAGAACTGATTCACTGATTCAAATTTATATATATTCCATGTTACAGCTTCTCGGCTTATCTACAACAAACATGAGAAGGAGACCCTTGTGAGTCGTCTGCATCAGACGAGCGAGCGCTTGAAGGAAGAATGCATAAATGGGCGCCTCAAGCTGCAGAAGATATCGGTCGGCAACAATGCCCACGAGATACGCAATATGCTGAACAATCATAGCAGCCTGCAACGTCTCTATCAGAGGATGCCCATTCACCTGGTCGCGGACAACATCAATCAGAGCACGTTTGTCATGCGCAAGGAGCGAGATCGTCTGCAGGCTCGCTTGGAGCAGCTGAAGCAAAAGCTGAATGACTTACTGGTAAGTGTTTAGCTCTGAATCATTGGGGAGTATGATGAAACAAGCTCTTAAATAGATAGAGCGTGCTATTGTGGAGAACCGCATCAAATACGAGAATGAGTTCGTACTGGAAGAGGAGATCGTGTCTCGCATGTTGCTGAAGAAAATCGAAAACTCGACTGTGCGGTTCAGGGCGATCAAAACGATCAACACGACATATAAGAAGATGGTACAGGTTCTGCTGCAGGACGAGATATTCTATGAGCCCATCTTGAGTTCCCTCGATGATGATATCGCAGAGCAGACGCATATGATCCAGTACATCATCTATCTGGGCCTGCCTGTCATAAGCAACTATAAGGTGCTCAACAAAGAGTTTCGACGATTGGAGGAAAAGTCGCGAGTGGACTATGCGGCCAAGGTGAAGCTGCTTTCCGATTTGAAGAAGCCGCGAGTTTTCGTACCGACCAAGGACTTGCAGGATATGGTTGGAAACTCGAGAAAGGATCGCTATTTGCGTGAAACGAAAAGCATGGTGGAGCTTAGGATAGAACTGCAGAGAATTGAGAAAATCATCAAGGAATTAAAATTCACAACACTTTGCTCGCAAGCAAAAGAGATTTATTTACGGTTAGTTTGTAGAAAAAACATTTGATTTGGTAATTTTTGAAACGTCTTATTGCAGCGCGAAGACTCAGATGGAAAACAACAAGAACCTGACGCAGCAGATTCAGTTCGATCTAATGAGTCGGGAAATGCTACGTAATAAACTAAAATATTCGGGCGTACTAGAAGGCGTGCTGTTGAACAATCTATCCGAGGAGGAAGTAAAGTGGGTATATTTTATAGAAAAGATATTGCATTTATTTTTATCTCAACTGTCTACAGTCGTTTGGAATACATTCGTTCATTGAAGGCCACACTGGCTGCAGACAAAGACTTCCAGCAATCTAGTGTGGACCATATAAGAAATCGTGCGCATGCTTACGTAATGCTACGGTAAGGAGGATTCTGAAAATATCAGAGTTGGTAATTTAGATAAAATGGAGTATACCATTCATTTTGCAGCGTTAGTCTTTGGAATCTTGTTGAGATATTGAGACACATTGATCACAGTCCTTTTATGATTCGACGGGCGTATCCCAACTCATATTTGAAATTGCCGTTCCTCAAATTCGAATTGTTCGACATGTTTGCGGTCAACCCACCGCTATACGAGGAAGATGGTTGAGTATATTTACGATATGCTACCGCATCATATCTATAAATTCTTCTATTTATCATCGACAGTTGATAAGATCATGCATTTGCTCAAGCGTAAGCTCTACAAGCTGATGAAGGGCTATGAGAAGATTGCCGAGGCGAATAGCCGCGAGCCACTGAGCAGCTTTAAGGAGAAGTACCACAAGCTCTTCCTGTCCACTCGCGCCTCCCTCTTTGACACACAGGGCACCGATGGCCGACATGAAGGTGGTCGACTACGATGACGGCAAGGTCTACCTGAGTGTGCCGTCACGAAAACAGATTAAGACTTTGAGCGCCAAGGTGGTAGAGGAAGCCAAGTCTCACTTAGAGTAGTAGGATACTTTCATATATGTATAGGTATACCCTTTTTTAAATTTCGCAGATATTATGATTAGATTGATATTAGATTTCAATTCAATTTAACTATAAACGAATCTTACACTGAATTGTTGGTTTTATTCCTGGGTTGGTCTTAAATGGTTGAATTATTTTAAAAATATATAAAATATGTATATTTTATGTACCTCAATTTAGTGAATGAATATAGCAGGCCATGGAAAGGTGCATGAGTTGATGAGTACGTACATTGGAAAATATTTACTTTAACACTGTAAGCATTACACAACAGTTAGGTACACTACAGAAAACACAGAAATACAAATAAAATAAATAAAAAAATAAAAATAAAAAAATAAAAAAATATAAACATATATATACAAATACAAGGATATATGAAAACAAAAAAGTGAACCAATTACCATAGCGACATGCCTTGTTTTCAGCAGGAAAAGAGCCTCGAGTTCTGTTTGAAAAAGAAGAACAACGGACGAGATGCCTTGTCTCCTAAGGCGTTGCGGGCTCGTCCCATTCGCTTTCACGGACTCTTTGGCATGGGCTATGCCAGCCAGCACTTGATTGTGGACGAGAAATGGACTCCTCAATCGCTGACCGATCAATTCAGTGGCATGGCTGGGCTGCTAAGTAAGTGAAATGTGACAAGATTTCTAGCTATAGCCAGAGTCTGACTGGAAGTATTGCTCTAGCGCGTCGCATCATCTACAAGCGACATGAGACGAAGGCCAATCGACTGCGACTCGTTAAGCTGAGCAAGCGTTTGAAGGCCGAATGCTTTGATGGGCACATCAAGCTGAAGAACATCTCATCCGCCAACAATCTGCATACGATACGCAACTATCTGAATGATCACATTGACATGCAGCGTCTCTACCGGCAGATGCCCATACATCTGATTGCGGACAATATCAATCAGAGGAGCTTTGTTATGCGCAAGGAGCGAGATCGTCTCGAGTTTCGCCTGGGCCAGCTGAAACATGAAGTATAAAACGCTCTTGGTGAGTGGCATTTCGAAAAGAAGAAACAAAACGTAAAATAATAGAGGTAACACATTTATAGCGTGAGCGCTGCAATCTGGAGAATCTAATGAAGTATGAGAACTGTTATGTGTTGGAGGAGGAGACAGCATCTCGTATTTTGATGAAGAAAATAGAAAACTCAAATGTCCGCCTGCGGGCCATTCGAAACATAAATACTACATATAAGAAAATGGTGCAGGTCCTGCTGCAGGATGAGATATTTTATGAGCCCATACTGCGCTCGCTCGATGACGATATGAACGATCAGGCGCTTCTGATACGGCACATACTATATTTGGGGATGCCGGCTATCGCCAAGTTTAAGGATCTCAATCGTGAGTTCCAAGTCTTGGGGGAGAAGGCACGCATCAATCTCCAAGAAAAAATACAGATGCTAGCGTCGTTGCAACAGCAGCAGCCAAAGGTCATGATTCAGCGCACTGTTGCGGAAACCAAGGAGATTCCGTCAGCAGATCCCAGACGATATGTGCGTCAGACGTACAGCATGGAACGGTTGAAGCGGCAGCTGCAGTCCATCGAGAAGACCATCAAGGAACTGAAGCTGGTAACACTCTGCTCCCAGGCGAAGGAGATTTATCCACAGTAAAGTATATGCTCGATGATCGGTGAGAGGTACTTCAGCTTTTGTGTCCGCAGATTCAAGGGTCAGGTGGAGAACAATATGCTGCTGCACCGCAAGATCGAGCACCATACGCAGTCTCTCAATGCGCTCAGGAGTAAGATGGATAGTGCCAGTGTGCTGGAGGGTGTTTTGATTAACAATTTGTCAGAGGAGGAGATCAAGTAAGATTTGTTTTAATGTGTTATGAAAATCTTTTTTAACGAATCAACATTTATTGCTTGTCAGTCGCTTAAATTACATTGAAGTTTTAAAAGATACGTTAAAGAATGATGAGGAATACGAACAGTCGATTGTGGATGATCTCATAGATCAATCACACGCTTACACTATGCTCCGGTAAGAGTTGAATATGTATGCATCCAAGTAGGCTAATTTATATTTCAGGTTTAGTGTGTGGAATCTTTATGACATTCTTCTACACGTCGATCGTAATCCTAAAACCTTTCGTACCACTTATCCGAATTCGTATCTAAAATTGCCTCTGTTGAAGTTCGAGATGCTGGACGGCTTTGCCGTGCCACCCGAGTTATTTGAAACCGACGGTGAGTTTTACAGTAATTTTTATGATATAATTTTCTTGCTCTTATACTAATGCTTCTGCTTGAGAGCAGTCGAAATCCTTATGAATACACTCAAGCGTAAGATGTACAAACTGATGAAGGGTTATTCAGATAAAATGCTGCCATCGTTAAAGAAGAGTAAACAAGAGTATCACGAAAAGTTTTTGGCCACCGTCGAAGGACGGGAGGGCTACCATGACGACGATCAACATACGGGCATGAATGTGGGTGGCGATCTATTGGAAGACACCAAAGACAATATCAATGTACCGAACCGCAAGCAGATAAAGGCGCAGAGTGCTAGGATAGTGGAAAACGCTATCAAACGGGAAGAGTCATAATGTTCCGATCTCTTTTAAATCATTAATAAACTTCACACGCTTTCCTTACCACTTTAAAAACATGATTTTATTTTTTATAGTTTGATAAAAATGTAGTAGTCATTGAATTTAGATTCTGATTGAATTTGAAATGAGTTTCTCATGTTTTAAGATTTAATTCAATTGTTAGGTACACCTCAATAACACAATTCAAAAAAAAAAAAAAAAAAAAAAAAAAACAAATAAAAAAATAAAAAATTTTATAAAAAAAAATACATTCATATTAGAAAAAATAATAAAAAAAATGGAAAAGAAATCCCCTTCTGAAAGGAGTTGTCGTCCCTCACGACGGATTAAACAACCGCTCCGAGATGACATGGCCCCAAAGCCCGTCCATCCGCGTGCCCTCAGATTCCACGGGCTATTCGGAGAAAATCTCGTGCGTCAGCACTTCATAGTGGACAATCGATGGACCCCCGACTCGTTATGTAGCCAATTTTCTGGCATGGCCGATTTGCTGGGTGTGTAAGCAATCCATATACATATATATATTTGTCCCAAGGGCTTAGCTCTAAATTCTCGTCTAGCCCGCTTTGCGATCTTCAAGCGACATGAGATAAAAGCCAATCGACTGCGGGCCATACAAGAGAGCAAGCGACTCAAGTCACAATGCCGCGATGGTGGCGCCAAGCTGCGGAACATTATCTCAGTTGACAATACGCTTGCCGTTCGGAACCTACTGATCGCCTACAAGGACATGCAGCGTCTATACCAAAAGATGCCCATCCATCTCGTCGCCGACAACATCAATCAGCGCACGTTTGTCCTGCGCAAGGAGCGCGATAGGCTCGAGTACCGACTGAGCCAGCTGAAGGTCGATTATAGGCAAAAGCTGGTGAGTCGATGGGGTTTGCATATATTTTAAATTAGACTATAGTAAAATATTTACATATATGCATTATATTGTGTAATTCGCAGAAGCATCGTGCCGTACTGGAAAATCATATAAAATATCAGAACGAGTTCCAGCAGGCGGAGGAGGTCAGGTCGCGTGAATTTATGAAAAAAGTGGAGAACTCGCAGGTGCGCTTGAAGGCCATCAAGGCCATTAACATAGCGTATATGAAAATGGTGCAAGTGCTGTGCAACGATGCCATATACTATGACCCCATACTGCGTTCCCTCAGCGACGACATGGAGGATCAGACGACATTTATTAACCACATCATTTATCTGGGCATGCCGGCTATAGCCAGGTATAGGGAACTCAATCTGGAATATAACCAGCTGGAGGACAAGTCCCGCAGAAACATACACGATCATCAGAGTAGGCTGAGCTTGTTGCAGAAAAGCTCTCGCGACACAATCGAGCTATTCAAACGCAAAAAGACTGTCAGGAAGCTCGAAGAGGTGGTGGTCCAGCATCACTATGTGCGAGAGACGCACAACATGGTATTGCTCAAGAACGTAATCAAGGTAATCGAGAAGGTAATCAGGGATCTCAAATTTGGTACACTGTGCTCCCAAGCCAGTGAAATATATCCTCGGTAAGATTGTTTAGCCATTTGAGAGAACTGGTATGTAAACTTTTGATTTCAGCATGAGGAGCAGCATAGAACGAAATCGCAAGATGTTAGAAGTTGCCGAGTTACAAGGAATAGGTCGATACAATCTTGAGGACAGAAAGACATACGCCTCGGTGCTAAAAACTCTATTAGCCAATAATCTAGGCAGCGAAGAAATCGAGTATGTTCCTAATGGAATTTGCGCATTAACTTAATTAATGAACTTATAATTGAAATATTTAACAGGCGGCTCGAAACCATTAAACTGTTGAAAACGGAGTTGGCAACGGAAGAAAAACATGAGCAAGACATCCTGAGATATATGAAAGATCGTGGCGATGTGTTCATTATGTTACGGTATTGTTGCCCACACATACATAAATATAATATGATTTTTTTATCTAAATGTGTATTCAGGTGGACCCTTTGGAATCTTTTTGGACTATTGAATCACGTAGATCGTAATCCCAGAATATTAAACCAGAAATATCCTAATTCGTATCTGAATTTGCCTCTCCTTAAATTCGAATTGCTAACTATGTATGCACATCCACCTGATCTCTTCCCCGTAAACAGTTAAGTCGATCAATTCACTTGTTTTTTACTTTTTAAAAAATTCTTTTCCTATCGCACACAGTTGAAGAAATTATGAGTGTGCTCAAGCGCAAGATTTTCAAGCTGACAAAGGCCTACGACGAGAAAATGGAATCGCATATACCTCTCAGTGTGGAGAAGTATCATTCAGATTATATGGATACCTGTGATAAAGTTAAGTATTCGTCGGAAGATCAGGAGCCATCGCCTATTCTTAACGATGTATTATTAAATGAGAAGACCCTGCACGATATACCTAGTCGCAAACATATCAAGGTGCTGAGTGCCAAAGTTATTGATCAAGCAATCAAAATATACAATACATCATAGACTACATACACTATTTATTGATCAATAAATAAAAAACAGCATTAATCAGCAGTTTCAAATCTACTGATAAATCACAGAATGGGACATTTTTGTAAAGAATGTATAAAAACAAGTTAGAAAGCTTTAGTAGAGCCTGATTGACTTCGAGGGTTCAATAATTATTCGCTTCTTAAATAAATATGTATGGGATGGAATAAACAGAAATAAAGGCAGACTATGTAGAAGTCTTCATCCCAAAGAGAACTATACAATAGAAGAATAGCTAGTGTTTCTGTCTTCTAATAATTATAAATATTTATATACTTTAATTTACCATATCAAAATTTAGCCTCATTAAGCATATTCAGTTCATTGATCAGTAATATGATTTAACTATGTATGTTTGTTTGCTATATGTTCATATGTTTGTCTGTATATCTGTCTCTTTGTTTGCCTCTCTGTTCGCCTAAGAAAGAAGAAGAATTACAGAAGAGCATTTAAGTTGTCTTTATGTGTGCAGCAGTGTTCACTTGGTATTTATATTTAAGTAAAACGATGCTAGAATGCGTGCAGAGAGTGCAAAGAGTGTTCCCATTGATCTCTTGAAGGTCGACTGCAACGATATCTACCTGACGTCGGCCTCAAAGCATTTGAGAGCGACTGAGGCTTTGAGTGAACGTCGCCCTATATAAAGGGCAGCAGCTGTAGCAGAATTTCTTCAGTCGCCTGGTGGAGGTCAGTCGTGCAGTGAGTTGCAGTGCAGCTAAGAATTAAAGACTTGGAGGAAGTACGTAAAGGAAATACGTAAGGGAAGTACGTAATGGAAATACGTGAAGGAAATACGTATAATTTCAACAGTTTAAGGTAAAGTTAAATGAAATAAACTTTTAATAAAGTTATTGTTGACATTCTCAATAATAAATAATAATAATTAATAAAGTTATTGCTAACATTCTCACGCTTTGGAGGCGTGGCTTATGGAACAAGCGTAAGAAGTATCACCCGACTTGAATTAATAATAGATTTATAATATTTTTGTTTGATCAATTTAGGTTGCCAATGGAATTGCCCTCATTATATTTATTCAGATTATGTTTGTTCATTGTTCAATTGTTAAATACACTTAATATAATTTTTTGTAAAAAAAACAAAAACTACACTTTTTCTTTTTTTTAATTTACACTAATAAAAAAAACACACACACTTACTATGCCTTGTTTTAAGCGCGAGAAGAGCTTGACGCACACCACCCGTCGCATCAAGTCGAATGATCGGGACACTCTGGCGCCGAAGCCTGTGCGTCCGCAGGCCTTGCGGTTCCATGGACTCTTCGGCATGTCCTATGTGCGTCAGCACGTGATGGTGGACGAACGTTGGACGCCGGGCTCGTTGACCGAGGAATATAGTGGCATGGCCGATTTGCTAGGCAAGTGACATGTTCTATATATATTGCATATTACGTATACGATATATCTCGTCCCTTAGCGCGTCGTGCTGAATTTAAGCGGCACGAGACGAAAGCAAATCGTCAGCGCTACTTTTTGGAGAGTAAACGCCTCAAGATACAGTGCCGCGATGGTCGGGTCAAGCTGCAGAATATCCGAGTGGGGGACTGTACCCACAAGATTCGCAATTTGCTGGACCGCCACAAGGACATGCAGCGCCTCTACCAGAGAATGCCCGTAGATCAGGTGGTCGACAACATTAACCAGCGCACCTTTGTCATGCGCAAGGAGCGCGATCGCCTGGAGTGTCGACTGGGCCAGCTGAAGAAGGAATACAAGCAAATACTAGTATAAAGGAGACTTTCGATTCAGTGACATCACATTCATATTGCTATTTGCAGTTGAATCGCGCTGTGCTAGAGAACCGCATCAAATACCAGAACGAATATGTGATAGACGAGGAGATCAAGTCGCGCGAATTCATCAAGAAAATCGAGAACTCGAATGTGCGCCTAAAGGCCGTTAAGACCATCAATAGCACATACCTGAAGATGATACAGGTGCTCCGGCACGATGCCATATTCTACGAGCCCATACTACGATCCCTCAACGGCGACATGGAGGACCAGGCGAATTTCATAAAGCACATACTCTACTTGGGAATGCCGGCCATCGCCAAGTTTAAGGAACTCAATCAGGAGTACCGCCAGCTGGAGGATAAGTCGCGGAAGAACCTGCAGGAGAAATTGAAAATGATGGCAGCCTTTAAGAACGTTCGACCCATTACCCCTCTAGCGTTGACAGCGCATGGCAAGCTCAAAGTCGAAATTCCACCCAGCGCCAATTCTAAGCGATATGTGAGGGAGACGCGTAGCATGTTGGTGCTGAAGCTGGTACTGAAATCCGTCGAGAAGACCATCGAGGAGGTCAAGTTTGTGACCCTGTGCTCCCAGGCCAGAGAAATATATCCGCGGTAAGCCGTGTCTCTGTGTTTGTTAACAACTTTTTTTTTTACTACCAACATTAGCAATGACATAATTTTGGGTTGAGCTCAGCCCATATTTACATATTTACATTGTTAAGCATTATTCAGCAAGTCTAGGACGTGGGACTTTTGCTTATTTGGATTTATGGGATTTTGGTTAAAGAAAAAATATTCTGATACTTTTTTTTAGGTAGATAATTTTATATTAAATATTCTCCCGATGTTGTCTTAGTTTTTGAGTATAGAAAATCATACGACAAATTAATATGAATATTAAAGAAGAGATTTTTCTCAATAAGTGTATTTAAATCGTGGGCAATTGGAAGAAGTCAGAAATCAATCTACCAAAGCTCAAAAAGACTATACAATTTAGAAGTTAAGTAGCTTTTAAATTCAAAATTAGAATAATATTTATTATTATTATTATTATTATTATTATTTTTTTAAATTCTTGTTTTATTTGCAATATCTTTTGATCAAATCAATACGCTAATTTTGTTTATTACTTATAAATAAATAGCGGGCTGGTTTGAGTTCCAGTAAGCTTAATCCGTATAAATATATGGATTTTCAGCTATACATACATATATGGGTTTCATTGATACCAAGTTCTTACTGAAGCAGGTTGCTTGCGACAATCATACATATTTACTTTATATCACTTTCTACTTAAAAAGTTGCGAAGTGGACCTGTTATTGTTATCGTTCTAAGCGTTTTAGACTGGTTGCGCTGTAGAATCTGTAGAATGGTTTAATACCAAGTTGTTCCCTAGAGCTGCAACGCGTATGTTAATATCGTCTTTAGCACGGCCTCAAGTAGAGTTATTTTATATTTAAAGCTTAGCTATAATCGCGGTATTAAGAGCCAGTAAGTTTTCTTGGCTTCTATTTCGTGCTGTCCTTCTATTGCATTTATATGATGTCTTAATGATGTTAAGATGTACTCCCAAATATTTTTTCGTTTCACCGGGTGGAATGATGGAGCTTTTGAAAAGTGCCGTGGGACAATTCGCGTGTCTGAGCGAGGATGTGACTTGCACTGACTTCCCTATTCTCTAATTATTTAAACCATTCGTCAATGAGACCAAGTTGTGATTGATATGTCTTTGTTGCCTTGAGAGACTGTAGCATTAGCTGTATAATCTACAATAATTGCAGTCGCGTATCAGTTGATTCCATTTATAGAACAGGCACCTGATACTTTGCTGTAATTTGTTGTTTGACGATTTTTGTGAGTTTCGTTTTGATTTGCTTATTTCTGTTCTCTATGAGAGCTTGATAGCAAGAGAGTTGCATTTTTTGTTTGCAGCATGAAGTGCCAGGTGGACAACAATGATAAGCTGCATCGTATCATCGAGTGCGATATGTTGGCCCACGAGATGCTCGAGACCAAGATGAAGTGCGCGAATGTGTTAAAGGGCGTGCTCATGAACAATTTATCCGAGGAGGAAATCAAGTGAGCAAATGCTGTTTAAACTGTAAATTGCAATTAGTTTGAATCCCGTTTTAATAGTCGCATGGAGCTCTTGAAGGACTTGCGCAAGACTTACGCTGAAGAATTGGTGAAGGAGAAGGAGATGTTAGATTATCTGAAGAATCGGGGCGATGCATTTGTCATGTTGCGGTAAGTGAGAGATGTTGCATATATATTTATCTCTCTAAGGCCTTTAATTAATCATTTTGTTCACTTTCAGCGTCAGCATTTGGAATATGATTGAGATTCTGCGACACGTGGATCGTCAGCCAAAGCTGCTGCGTAGTCAGTATCCGAATTCGTACCTGAAATTGCCGCTTCTGAAATTCGAGATGCACAATGTTCGCTCTGCGGCGCCAGAGATATACGAGGAAAACAGTTGAGTATTAGATCAGAGTGTCTTCGTAATGTTCAGATCATAACTGATTTGATTTTCGTACAGTTGATGTTGTGATGCACGTCCTGAAGCGCAAACTGTATAAACTGATGAAGGGCTATTTGATGGAAATGAAACCGGCTCTGATAGCTCGCAACAGGGAGGAGTATCACGCCGATTTCCTGGCCAGCCTCAGCATTTACGAGCAGGTTCATGACAATGGGGAACAGATTGAGCCCCTTGAGGACGATGATCTGATCGTCGACAACAAGACGCTGGCCAATGTGCCATGCCGCAAGCACATTAAGATGCAGAGCGCCAAGTTCCTGGAGCAGCTGGCCAAGCGCGACGAATAGAGCTCGCACACTTCTCTCGCTATTACGTATTTGTTTACCACAAATTTTAAGTTTCTAGCCCCACTTGGAGATCAGTTGCCCAAAATTTGTAACAGTGTCGCATACACTTTTAGCTGCAGTGGAATGCAATGAATTTCGTTCATAATAAATAGCAACGAAGAGAAAGAAGTAAAATCCAAACACACTGAGGGGGAGGTAAATAGCTGAATAAATCGTGAGCTGCATTTGGACAATCGTCAGGCAAACAATGGAGGCGCCGAGGCTATGATGATGTCTGCAGTAGTCGCTAGTTAACTTTATATAATTTATCCAAAATTGCTGCAAATGCTGCAGTCGCCGTGGCTGGGATCTCGTCGCCTCAACTTTGGCTTTTGGCTGCAAAATGCGACGCCCTCCAGTTGGGCTAACAGAAGTCGCCACAATTGTGGCCAGAATTGCCACACAGCGCAATTGTGTGGACAGGCTAGAGTCTTCCCGTTTTATTTATGAGCTGTAGATGGGTAGATAGCCGTATCGGTTCTTCGTAGTCGAATCTATTGTGTTTCAGTTCAATGACACTTGCCCGCTAAAGACATAAGCCAAATTCATTCATTTGGCTTTCAGCCTTTAATAGTGGCCATAAATCATTTCCTTTTGGATTCGATTCAATAATGCAATTTCCTCTGCACAGTAAAGAAACCCCCAAAATCTATTGTGAATAGTGAACTAAGCTAAAAAAAAATTAGTAACAAAATTTAAATTTAACAACTTTATTAAGACAAAATAAGATAGCTGTGCCATCCAAATAATCATCATCAGCAGCTAGAAACGCAACGCAAATGTAAATAAGAGTCGGAAATAATCGACTAGAAAGCACCCTGTTTTTTTTTTGTTTTCGTTTTTATTATTGTCATTATTATTATCATAGACTATTCTAGGTTTATTTATTTTTATTTATTTATTTTTGATTGACTACTATTTATTATATTTATTTTTTATTATCTATCATCATAGGTTTATTCAGACAATATTCATAAGAAATGTTAGTTTTCATAAACTGATGGTAAAATAATCCTAGACTGAACTAGAAAGATTTTAATATCACTGTTGCCTTTCGATAAATATCAAACTATTCATTTATATTTAATATTTAAATTCATTAAATATAAATTTATAGCATGAAACCGCTCGGTACTTATCGAATTTTATCGAAAGAAACATGCTAAGCTATATACAGGATATACTTCCAGCTGAGAGGTGTTTGTAACAAATACCCTTTCCAAACCAGTATACCCGAAGACCAATCCCAATCCCAATTCGAGTTCAGATTCAGGGCACAAAAACGAAGCTCGACTTTTGGGCTCCGCACGCTTCAACTTCAATCTCGTGTGGCGGCGCACTTGTCGCTGTATCTTTTTTCCTCTTATTTGTATCTGCGTACACGACATCACGCGAGCTGCACACATAAGGCTCACAAATGAGGTTATGCAAGTCCGCTTAGACAATCGACGTGCCAATTTTTACAGCCAGGCCAATGTATATTCATATACAGAGCATGCCCGATCTCTTGTATTCGGTCGAAAATTGTATACATTTCGTACGCCTCTTATCACCTGTTGCGGTTTTCTCCGCTGATTGGCTGGCAGAGTGGTGGGCGGAAGGTGGTGCTTCCGACCAAAGAAATTGGGTACAACAAGTGCTAAAAATTAGCTGATGATTTTTGCGGTTGCCCTTAAGAGTTAATGTTGCGGCCATTGAACGAAATAGATGACTTAAACACAAATTATTTGCTCCAGTTCATTTCTTTTGTAAGTGCTCAAATTAGGTTGTTGTGTAAATAATACGAATGAATACAGTTGGCGTCAGCTAAATAGATCCAGCTGAGTGGTTTTTATATGACTCATATATTTGCATTCGTTTTATTTAATTTTCTATGAATTGTGTGAATTTATTAAAGTTATATTTGAAATAATTTACTTTTTGTGCACTTTTACATAAAATAATATTTTGTTTCTCATGATTATATATGAATAAATGTTTTATTAAAAAAGTACATTTTCTTTAATTTCATATATATTTAAATATAAATAAATAACAATTTATTTTGGTATATAACAAAACTGCATTTTCTTAAAATTAAAGTAAATATATATTTAAATAATATACATATTTATAAATGTGAACTTTGCTGAAATGTGTGAGAGAATGCGGGAATTTTATTTTAAAAATATGTATTATTAAAAAATTATTAAATAAATTAATTAATTTTCTTTAATTCTTTACATTTATTCTATTGTTAAATATACATAGTTAAAAAATGTTTGTTTTCGATAATATAAAAACAAAATTAAAATGTTTTATTTAATTTTTTATTTATTTTTTTATTTTAGTAATTTAATATTCAATTCAACATGTTTCTATTTCAGCGCCAATGTCTGTAGATATAGAGATGAAATTAATAGAAATGAGGGCAATGATTGACCTGTATGCAACACACGCGCAAACACACACACACACACACACACACTATATAGACATTAGTGAAAAACTAATTTGTTATGGCTCGCCCCTAATACGGTTAAGTATACATGCATAATTCAATTAAAAATATATTTATCATTAGCATGAGCTCTAGCGGTGTATAATAAATCATATACATATACATATACATATGTATATGTTTACGGAAATATTGAGTAATGTAAACAGATCAATTTGGAATCGCTTCTGAGGTAGGTAGGTCTGCTCGCAGTCGAATATGACCCCAGCCGAGCAAAACGAATTGAATATTTGAGTAATGTAAATATACATTTCGATTGTCTGGCAGACCTATTTAACCCGATGCTTTGCACTCTTGGCCCAAAGAGCAGCTGCAGTTGGCAGCTCCTATAGTTAGCTACTTTTTTGTTTTTGCCTGGTTTTGCTTCTTTTTGGCTTTTACCATTCGAACGGTTACAACATTTTCCAGAAGCCACAGCCCCACAAAGACCGCAAACGGCTTCGGGTATTGATAATTATGAACCTTCTTGAATGTTGGCGGCAGTTTGTGTTTGAAATAATTCGTGAAGGAGTCGCAGTTTCGTGGCTAAAACAATTGGTAGTCAGTCAACTTAACGCGAACTGCGAAACTGGCCAATTTTATGCTTTTTTCAGCCAGCCGAATCGTGGCCAGCGCTTTTTTCCTCTTCTCTCCTTTTCGTACAATTTGTAAAACGAAGACGGACAATGGACATTGTACACTAGGTATGGGGTATGAAAAAGTGTAGATACTCTTAAATGAATCAATTAGGATATATTGTATAAATGGGGATTATTCAATAATTTGAACTATGTATATAAGAAAAATAGAAAAATACAAATAGGTGTAGACTGGCGACAGTTTAATGAAAGAGTTATAACAGTAAAAGTGAGATTATCAAAACTAATAGTAGGAGTACGAGGATTTCGCTAGGGAAGAACTAAAATCAATGGCAGATATATCACACATAACTAATAAAAGAGACTTCAAATGAACATTATCAATAATGAAATCAAAAATAAATACAGTAAAATTATTCCTTGGCATAATAACAATTTCATTAAAATAAATACAAACAAAAAAATAAATAAATAAAAGAAATTAAAATAAATGAATAAATAATACTAAAAAATAAAAATAAAAATAATAATAATAAATATTAATAGGTAAAGTTCCTTGGTATATTGGCATTTTCAGTAAAATTCATAAATAAATAATAAAAAAAAATAATAATAATAAGTAAATAAAAGATAAAAAATTTAAATAAATGAATAAATAATAAAAACCAATAAATAAAATAAAAATTATAATAATAATAAAAATATTACAAATATTAAATAAAAGTATTCCTTGGCACATTTTGGTATTTTCTGAATAAGGGAGCATATTATTTATATATTAATACATTAATTAAATATAGCTTTTGTCATATTGTTAAACTTCTGCATTTAGCTTTGTTATTTGGCTTGAATATGCTAAATTTAATATATATATTTATTTACAATATTGTCATAGTCTCTGTTCGCTTAGAGTATTGAAGTGGATTTACTGCGCGCATGCAGCTCCTAGGAAATTATCTTGTCAATGGCTGCGCTTCAATTGCGGTCCAGTCTTTTGCATGGGCTGGGCTGTGCCCATGTGGATGGAGCTCATGTGCACACGCCGGGATGGTTAGCGGCAGGGGAATGTAAGTGAAGGCAGCTACCAGCTTGAGCTTCCCTTTTGGCGAACAGACTTCTTTTTGAGGTGTGTTCCTGCTGTTTGCATGCGATACTCGCATCGGATCGCATCGCATCGCATCGTATTCGTGCAATATTTCTTCTTCATTTGTTGGCATAATTTACATATGGTTATGTAAGCCGTATCCGACTGCGGCATGTTTTATTTAATTGCCAAAATCCAGCAAATGGCCAAATGGAAAAAGATCCGTCAATTGGGCACAGCAAAAAGCTAACCTAATATCGTTTTCAGCACTCCATGTAGCGATTACTTTGGGCTGGCTGCGTATCGGTTGCCCAATTTGTTGGCCATTTCTCGGGCACAGCATGAGAGCAGCGCTACAATTGGTAAACAAATTCTCAATTAACATATGCCCAATGAGGCGTTCACTCGAGCACTTTTCAATTGAGTTAAGGCTTTCGACTGTTTAGAGAGAGAGAGAGAGAGAGAGAGATATGGCACATTGTTATACTTTGTATATTAGCAATAAAAGTTCTTTTGATTTTGCTCTCGCACCCATTTCCCTCTAGCGAAACCGGCTTTTCGTTCAAAACAAAACTTGACAAATGTTTTTTTATTTATTTATTTATTTATTTATTTTTTTTTTAGCTATAAATAAATCTGTGTCACCAACAAAAGCCGCATTAAATACATATTCAAGCCATTCATGATTATGCAATTTATAAAATTAAATGAGAATGTCAAACACGCAAACTGCGTTTTGTTGATGTTATTGTTTTTTGATTCTTTCATTTATTTTATTTTTTTAAATATTTGTTTCACTTCGATTTGGCCAATAAACTCGATTTGGTTCTAAGTAAAAAATGAAACTTTCCCAGCATAAGCAAATGATTCAGGCAACGAACTTGGCCGCCAGCTTTGGAAAATGTCATGCATAAATATAGTAATAATGTTGTGAGCTTTGCCTAATTAAGTGCGCCTCATAAATATTCAAAATCACTGATTGATCAAGAGGAATTACAGCCATCGCAGTTCCATGCGGCTGCACGTTCCATTTCGTGTTGGGATGCTATTAAAGCGCAGTCGAATTTGATTCTAAGTGGTCGCTAGATATTGCAAAATCACTCTCACAATCTTATATTCAGAAATATATACATATATATAGATATGTATACAAGTATATATAAGTAGGAATTGGCGGCTGTGTGAGCGCCATAACCACTTATTATTTTAATTAAATTTTATGATAAAGACAAAGCCAACCAGCCGCCCAGTTGTCAATGGCAAAAGCCAAAAAAAACAAATGTGCTTGTTATACCCTGTATAGCATATAGTTGTTGTAATGGGTAGATAGATAGATGGAGAGCGGCTACAGACACGGAAACCAATTAAATTGCGATGATCGTAACTTTAATGTCCAAGTAACAAAATCTTTTCCGGTAAAAATCAAAATTGAAACAATGAACTTGGCCATGAAAAATATTCATTTTTTGAACGCTACTTAGGTCTTTTACAATATTAGGTTGGAATAAATAAAATTACTCGAATGTACTTATAATTTTTATTTATTTATTTTTACATAAAATTTTATATATGTTATATTATATTATATATTTATATATTTATATTATTATATTTACTTACATTTTTTCCCTTTTTTCCCATATCGGGTAGTTCCTTCTCTTCTTTCTTTCTCTCCTCTTCGTTTTCCCCCGTCGCAACCCTCCTTACATTTTTTTTTATATATCTCGCCACCCCGCTTCACTTATCATATATTTCTATCTATTTTTTTTTTTTTTATAAAATATATCTATATATATTATTTATTATATCTCTCTCTTTTGCTCCACTCTCACATATACACACACATACCTATTATTTTTTTATTTTTTTTTTTTTTTTCCCCCCCCCCCCTCCCCCCCCCCCCCCCCCCTCCTTATTTTACCCCCCCCCACAATAATATATAAACAATATATTTTTAACCCCCCCCAAAAAAAATATTTATTAATTAATTTTTTACCCCCCCTCGTGTTTGTTGGTGCGTGCCTATATGTGTTTGTGTGTGTGTGTGTTTTTTTTGTAAAAAACGGGTTCGGGATTTCGTAGTCGAGCGTCTCGACTAGAGCTTTCTTACTTGTTTATTTATTTATATTATTGGGACGCTTTATTCCTCTGGCCATTTTTTTTTCCCCCCCCATCTTTTTATACTACCCCCATATCCAATATATTTTTTTTAAAACCAATAAAAAAATATCCCCTCCTACTTGCGCGCCCCCACAGAGACTCAATATAAATATTTTTTATTTTCTCCCCCCCCCCCCCCCCCCCCCCCCCCCTTCTAAAAAACACCCCCCCCCAAAAATAAAAATAAATTTAACCCACAAAAAAAATAAAAAAAATTCTACCCCCCCCCTTTTCTATTCCTTTTTTTTTGTTGTTTTTAGAAAAAAGGATAAAAAATATCCCGCGGGTTGGATTTCCTGTCGGGCAGTCTCGACTAGAGCTTTCTTACTTGTTTTTATTATAGTTTCAACATTTTTAAGTAAACTTATCCTAATTTTTATTTTTTTATTTATTTCACACATTTTATTTTTTAATAAATTTTTGGTATACAAAAATATGGTTTTATATTTTTCATTTACTAAAATACGCTCAAATTTGCATATTATAGAAGACAATTCAACGCCCATACAGGGTAGCTTTAGTCGATGAAGGCTCGACTTTTTGCTGCAATTATGCAATTGTTTAGCTTGGCCCGCGCTGGTTAGCTTCTCGCGTTCTCGACGTCAGCTGCTGCTGCTGCTGTTGGATCTATGCAAATTCTATGTCTTTATGCCAAAGCGAAATAATTATACATACAGCTGTAGTTATCAGCAAATTGAAACAACAGCCGCAACGAGTAGACCTTAGGACCCCCGAAAATCTATTGTCGATTGCAGCAACGCCCACGATTTTGGCCAAGTCAAATGCAAGGCAAAGCAACAACAACAACAACAACAGCAACAGCAATAGCAGCAACAATGTTGTATCTTGCCCTTCAACAGAAGCGGCAGCTGCTTGGCATTGTTATTGCTGTTGTTGTTTTTGTTGTTGCTGCTGCTGTTGTGCAGCATGATAATGCAAACATTATGCACTTCATTTCATTTGGATTGAAGATTGAAGTAGCTGTGTTTTTTTTCTCTTTTCAATACCTCAATTAACTCATTATGCGCATGCGCAACTTCTGTTTAGCCGAAAATCTTGCAGCTTTGTTTGCCCAAGATGTCTATCACACCAGAAGCTTACACGACCATTTTTTTTAGCATCTGAGATTTCACATCTCGTGAGCAGGGATAGTCGCTTGTTTCTAGTTAAGAAATCGTGAGTTGTTGGCAAAAAACAGTTCCGTTTTAACGTTGCGCGTTCAGTTAATTGGTAATCTGTTTTATTAAGGCTCAGAAAACTCGTGAAAGCGAACAATATTTACAATATATACATATTTAAATTAACAAACCGAAGGTTGAAGTAATGGTAAAACTGCATAGTAAAGTCATATATAAGTCAGAAAAAAATAGAATTTTTCTGAAGTCATTCAATCAGAGCAAATATTAAGAATCAAAAGCTGGGAACGCTCGACTGGAGAATACTCGAACCCTTACTTATTTAGTAAATTCCTATAAAAATTATATTATTGTCACGTACAAATTTCTTTACCCAAATGTTTGTATTTGCAGAGACCCAAGTATAAATAATTTGTATTCATTGCAGGCACTTAAATTAAAATTTCAACTGAAGTGAGTTTCTTTTTAAATTTCTTTATCTGTAATGCATAATTCGTATGCTTTTGCATAGCCCTAAACTTAAAGTTTATAAAAACTTTGCTTTTTATTCATATTCTACACCATTTTAGCTGAAATCCAACAATAGGATTTTTAACCGACATTTCCTTATTGTATTTCGTTCTGTTTAATAAATTTAAAAAATAGGTTTTTGTTTTTGAAATCTAATTATCTACGCTCGAAATAGATTAGGCAACTTTCCATTCGAACAAGGAATTAAATATTTTAATCTTTTCACTAGTAGCTAAAATTTGATTTAAAGGTGATCAAATAAATAATTACAAATAAATTATTATTAGTTCATAGATTAACTTAAAATTTATTGTACATTTTTTTAAATAATTGCGTGTTCGATTGTCATATAAGAAAATTTCAGCTGTGCCTAGTCCAGAGGCACCATTCATTCGATATCCATTTTGCAAAGATATTTTGCATCCCAGGCAGCCATGAAATCTCATAGACTGCACGCCGTGTGTAATATAGGGTATACTATTAGTAGCCATCTGAGAGTTGCATTGAGCTCGTCTCATAGTTTGGAGATTGGAATGTAGCTAGAAAATGTTGTAGAGGGGATTTATGTCAAAATTGACCCGGGACAACGCTTGTCTCGATCTTCGCGAGATATATTTGCCCGGTGGCATATATATTAGATATATTTAAACAAATCAGGAAAGACCCGACAGTTCAGTTATTGTTAGGGACGCCAGATATTGAAGAAATTAAATTCACTGAACTTGAATGACAAGGCTCTTGTATTGAGCTCTACGCAATTTAAAGGTCCGATTATATCTGCAAATAAATTTAAGTTATTTTCGTGAATGAATGCGAGTATTTCCAGCTACTTTACTTTGAGCTTCTGAGCTTTTTCGAAAAAATAGAGTTGTTTTCGCTAGTATGTTGAAAAAGGCATTCCAGACAAATCGTTTACGTTTGTAGAGAATTCTCCAAGTCCAACTGCTCTTCGATTTGATGAGACACTTGCTTGCCGAACTTCGTGCTGTCAGGCATTGGCGTTGGCAGCTGCTTTCCCGGTATGTTCTCTGTCGTTTCTTCGCGACTGTGAGTAAACCGCCTGTGAGTGAACCGCCTGTGAGTCAGCTGCATTGTATTTGTATCACAGTTGGAGAAGAAGCGACACCATGCCGAGGGCCAATGGCAATGGCACGGGGAAATGTGATCCAGATTGTCGTCAGTCTTGGGCGACATTCTCAGGCCGGAGTGGCGCATTTGCCTCAGCCTGGCCACGTCCTCCATCGCAATAATCAGTGTGAATATCATCAGCGCACATAGTGTGCCCATTACCAGGAAAAAGAAAACATTCTGCAGCAATGTCTCTAAGCAGTTGGCAAGCTTCGACAGCATCCGGCTACCCCTTGAAGGCTTCGTCTCATCTTCCCCGAGCTCCATATTGCGAAAACTATGAACTGCTAACAATTTTGTTTACATTTATAAAAAAATTTGTGTTTTTCTAAAAATCTAAAACCAAATAGTAAAACTAACTACGATGCAAAGAAATGGAATGACTTGAAACTCTGAGAGCCTCTGTTGCTTGATAAACGAGTAAGAGTGCTCGAGACGAGACTGCTTGACTAGAAAATTCTCTGAGCACGGCAAGGCACTGACATTTCAATCACAAATTATCGATTATTCATTATTAAAGGGAAATGGGGAGAATTATCGATGAAACTTAATAGCCTTGTACTGCTTAGAGTAAATACGATTATAGATGAAAATGTCAAGTCTTTGGCTGCCGGAGGTTAGGCGGACAGTTTGCCAGACACTTGACTCGGCTTGTCTGCGTGATCTCGAATATATGGACTTTATGAGGAGTGCTATGACTACTTTTCTCTGTTATATACATTTTCATAAATCCAATATATCCAGTTTTTCCCATTTTAAATGGCTTTAAGCTATAAAGCCTTCTCACTTTGTTCTACATTGTAACATTTAAAGCAGTCAGATTGACGACTATAAATCTCTGCAGAGTAGCATGACATCCCTAATCGAAAAGCATTGGCAACGCCAGCTAAAGTTTTCACCCATATGAAACCCATTTAAAGAACAAATGTGATTTAAGTAAAGATTAATGTAATTATTTACAGGATGGGATATATCATTTATGTGTGTAGTTAATTAACAATGTGGATAGTGTTGTATATATATTTTTTTTAAGGGGTTGATTATTATGTATATTTGCGGAAGAACATCTTTGGAAATGAATCGGGATGCAGCTGTAAAATAGTGGGATATAAATTAATTCTCAAATGGCATTCGAAGAGACTCACCTTGTTACTGCCACCGAAACAAATTGAAAAGCTGGGCGTCAAAACACATGTATTCATAATGGCCATTTGAGAGTTGCATGCTGCTTATCTCATAGTTAGGGTTTACGTATTGTTATGTATCTTATAGTATAGGTATTATTTCTGCGTATGCAAGTGTTCGCATTTGGTAATATTGACCCGGGACTATGTCTCAATCTTGACGAGAGACATTTGCCCGGTGGCATATATATATTATTTAACTTCAAACTTTATCAGGAGATACCCGACAGTTCGGAACTTTAAGTGACGCCACAGTTGAGTAGTAAGTTGATATGCTTAATGACAAGTAAGGTGCAGTTGATTGAACTGATGTTTCTATTTACAGAATGATATATTTGTGTGCCATATTGGTTATAATTGCCTCTATTTACGGCTTATTTGTAATCTGAAAGTAATTAATATTAGCACAATATATACATACACACATGGCGCGCTTTATAATAATATTTACCGACTGGCTGATAACCGAAGGCCTATTCACTGGCTGACGATTCTTCGTCCCGGAGCACTTGGCTCGCGGTTTAACTGGCGGCACCATTCCCTGGGCCAGAAGCAATCGTGGGAGCGCGGGCGGCGCTTGAATTCCTGCGCCGTTAAACTGTTGAATGCTGAGAAAAACAGCACAAAAATCAGCGCCGACACCGAGAAACAGATGAGAAACATCAGCAGCTCCTGTAGAATAACTTTGCAAAACCCGACGAAAGTATTTGTCTCCTCGTCGCCATCGGAACTTCGCTTCAGATTATTGAGCACCGCCATTACAAATAAAAAAAAAAAATAAACGCAAAAAAAGAAATACGAAACTAGTTTTTAGCAAAAATTTGATATAAAATAATTCCGAAGCCGAAATAATGAAAACAACTTTGCGTTGAAATTTCCAAAGAAATAAAGGAAACTAAAACTTTGTTACGTCGTGCATTTAGAAAAATAATATTTTCAAATGGAACGGGAAAAACTAGTAAAATTTTGTTGGTTGCACATAAAATTTATTTTTATTGAAATTTGGAAGCCGAATTTTGATGTTAGCTGCTCAACGTGAGCACCTAAAATGATTGAAATATGTTTGCTTCTAGCTTAGGTACCAAATCGTTTGCCGATGAAATCCAGGGCCTACTGCCGTTCGAACATTTTCCCAACTTTCCCTAGCAGCTAGGTGCTGACCGAATCTCAAGCTCAATTTGGTGTAATTGAAGGCCTTTAACGGCATTTTAGCGATCCATTAGAGTGGCGTTTGATGTGATTGAATTATTGGACACTTAAATGGGCGTCTCGAGCCCAACTTGCAGATGTCCAATACGATGCCCCCTCTGGCGTGGAAAAGCGTGAAAAACCTTTTTCTTGTTGCCCATTTAGCAGCACTCTCAACACTTCTGCTCCTGACCCTCCCCACCAATGCCCTCCACCTAAATTCAAAGACTTCACATATCGTATTATTGCTGCTAATGAAGATGTTGCCCCATGAGACGAGAGCTCTGGCGTTTTATTAGTCCGGAAGTGTTATACTACATGTTGGAATCTGCACATCTCCGACAGTTCAGTGCGCGATGGGCACTGATAGATGAAGCATGTTAGGGGTAATTGGAGTTTAATTTGATTAAAGCATTGCCGCTTACGTAATGCCCGTTATTTAACAGTTATTTTTAAGCTATCTCTATTGAGGATGCCATCGAAATGCAGGCGATAATGAAGCCGTCCAGCAGTAACGTAGAGAGTCCATACTTTGGATATGAAATGGATTTAGTTTTAACGGGTGGGACTTTATAGTAGCTGTATCTCCGTATCTGTATATTTGATCTGTATATATCTGTATCTGTATCTCTATATCTGTATCTCTATATCTGTATCTCTGTATCTGTATCTATGTATCTGTATATTTGATCTGTATATATCTGTATCTGTATATGTATCTCTGTATCTGTATCTTTGTATCTGTATCTCTGTATATGTATCTCTGTATCTGTATCTTTGTATCTGTATCTCTGTATCTGTATCTCTGTATCTGTATCACTGTATCTGTATCTGTATCTGTATCTTATCTCTGTATCTGAATCTCTGTATCTGTATCTTTGTATCTGTATCTTTGTATCTGTATCTTTGTATCTGTATCTGTATCTTTGTATCTGTATCTTTGTATCTGTATCTGTATTTCTGTATCTGTATCTTTGTATCTGTATCTTTGTATCTGTATCTTTGTATCTGTATCTGTATCTTTGTATCTGTATCTTTGTATCTGTATCTTTGTATCTGTATCTGTATCTTTGTATCTGTATCTCTGTATTTGTATCTCTGTATCTGTATCTTTGTATCTGTATCTCTGTATCTGTTTCTTTGTATCTGTATCTTTGAATCTGTATCTCTATATCTGTATCTCTGTATCTGTATTTATGTATCTGTATTTCTGTATCTGTATCTGTATCTGTATTTGTATCTGTATCTCTGTATCTGTATCATTGTATCTGTATCTCTGTATCTGTATCTTTGTATCTGTATCTGTATCTGTATCTCTATATTTGTACCTTCGATTCTGTCATTTAAACTTTGTCTATTTCGTGCGATGCCCAAGTATCTTACAATTACTTCCACTTTTATGTTTTCCGTGTCTACAGCGGATATTCAATTCTGTTATATGTAATTAGACTGTGTAGCAATAATTAATTATGGATGCATATATTTAATAACCGGAAAATATTTGTAATGCAGCGGAAAGAGTAACAAAAGTAAGAACTATTAAAGAGACGAATATTTTCCAAACCTCCGCTTATTTTGATTTCTTCAAAGTAATTTTTGGAGCCTCTTTCAATGGCTGCTGGCATTCAATTACGCTGGCTGTTATATCACCCAGTGCACAGGCCGCGAGTGCAATTTAAGTGCAAGCCAAGTGCTGATAAGCAGCAGCAGTCCGGGCCTCAACAATAGCAGACAGGGAATCGTTGCACAATCAGTCCACAAAGCGACTCCACAGAGACCCAAAGCCCGACTAACCCAAAAAAAAAAAAAACCAAACCAAAAAAAAAATAAAAATTGTCGTAATACAGTTTACTCAGCTTTGAGCTTCTAAAAAGCGATGTCTGTCTGTATATATGTATGTGTGTATGTGTGTGTGTGGGAAACGACAAATAAATTACAACAATGCTTAAGGTCAAGTGATTTGTGCAGAAAATAAGGCATATAGAAAAACATATTGTTTTGGGCTAGCCATGGCTGCTCTTTTTCTTTGTCGTTTCTGTTTCTGTTTTTGTTTCTTTTTTTTTTTTAAATTTTATTTGATAACCAAAGAAATGAATAGGCCCGGCCCGGCAAAGGAAACGTGGCTGACGCTCAAAGCGCTTGGGGGTCAAATGCCGTTAAGGTAACGAGCGAGCGACTTGCCGTTGGATCATCACATTTCAACACCATCCCAACACGTGGTTAAGTCTTTTGCCTTAAGAGCAGCCGTCGAGACGTCTTAAAAAAAGAAGAAGAAGAAGAAAAAAAATTGATTGCCACTTTGGAAGGCCGTTTGGCTGCCGTATGAATCAAGAATGTCTGGCAACTGCAGACAGCCCCAGCTCCAAGTCAATTGCCTCTGACATTAGCCGCCTGAGTCTGGTGGGAGTGCCGACTGCCAGTAAAATGGGGCGTCAGTTTGTACTCTATCTGCTCCATTAATTATATTCGCATTAGTTGCCAAATCATTGACTTGCATTTGGCTCGTTGCGAATGCTGAGAACAAAATGGATAATTTCGAAAAGTCTTTTGTTTAGTTTTGTTCTTGTTTAATTGTGGCTAATAGATCAGACCATTTGCCCCTGCTGCAGCTCCATTTTCAAAAGAATCTTGGCCTTTTCTCAGATTATGTGACCACATTAAGTAATCAGCCTGTGTTTCTTTAAGGTATTTTCCTTTGCATAATTGAAAAAAAAAAACAACAATGTTTTAACAACTTGAAATTTGTGTTAGTTTTGTAATTTTGCTCGCGTGCACAGCGTCAATGTTGGTTTTTTGTTTATATGTATATTTTTTGTACCGTTCCTTAAAAAAGTCAAGAAACAAACAACAACAAAACATTATCACAAGCAACGTGATTTCCGGAAGTTAAAGCGCAACAAAGGCGCCTGCACAAATGTCGTCGCTGTCGAATTGATTGTTGTTGTTGCTGTTGCAGTTGTTGTTGCTGTTGCTGCTGCTGCTGCTGCAACGAAGAAGCTAAAGAAGAAAGTCGTGCGGCAACAGCTGCCGCAGTTGCAACTGCAGCCTCAGGTTCCATGTCGCACGTTCCACGTCCCACTGTCATCCTGTTTTTCGTGCGAATAATGTCATTTGTGTTTGTTTTATAACCAAAATTACAACAACTTGGCCGAGTCAAGCGACAAGGGAGCCCAAAATAAACATGCAGCCAGCATAATTGTCGACTTGCTCGAATCAGCTGCAGGCGGGGGGTAGACTCAGCATTTGGTAGCTGCTAGAGTTCACTTGCACTTGGGGCTGAGGTTCAGAATTTTTGCATATCTGGATAATTGATGATGGATAATTGATGGCCTGGCCACTTAAAGTGTGGGGGCCAGCTCGTGTTTTGGCCATATACGGGTGCCACGTGGCACAGCTGACAGCCCAGCCAGAGATTGGCAACGGACGACGGCTAGACCCCACGAAATCGGCTGACAACCAGGTAACAATTTCGAATGCTTAGCTTGGCTCTAAGCAAACACCTGTCTACAATTTAATGTGGCTCAGTGCAGTTCCTCTTTGCAATTGCTTTCATTCCAAATTGCTTAGCTCTGTGGGTGGCAGGTGTGTCAGCTGCCAAAGAAGTCCCGAAGAAAGAATATAAACAGCACAGACGAGTTTCAAGAAGAGCATCAAAAAATCAAATAGATAAAACTAAAGTAAATACATATATGTATGTATATAAATAAATTTCTCTTTTCGTATAGTTGGGAACTCACTTTTAGAGGGAAAGTTATTACAGCAAACTCTGGCTATAAATATGAATGATTTGTGTTTCTATTTTATGCACAGACATTTCCCCTGCACCATCAATCATTTGCTATGAACTCAACAGAATCAATTTGATGATTACATAAGCCAAAGTCAAGGTCAAAAACTTACTTGGGTAGGGAAAAGAAATAAGAATGATCTCATCGGGATTGATCGACTGGGAGCTACCCTGAGCAATGTTACGAACTTTCTTGAAGACTTGCATGAGTTTATTTCAGCATTGCATAGATCTTCTATAATAAAATAAAAATACAGTTTCATAATAGCACGTATATCATTTATAAACATTATACCTCTCTTTTGTTTCTTAAGGTATGAAAAGTATTTTGTTTGTTTGTGATTCCTTCCAACTCTTCTTATTGCCAATAGATTAATTTCGTATTAGGCTTTTGTTGTTTTCATGGAATTCCTATAGAAATACAGCTGTCATTGGCCAGCGTAAATTAGAATTAAAGAAAATAGAAAATAGAAATCCATTAAATTGAAAGTTATCGTCAGCTAATTAGTTGTTAAGCCCAGCCCGGCCCGAATGGTTCTTTTGGCCTCTGGACCATTCCCTTTTCGACCATTCTTTGATCATGGCTAATTTTATGCCTCTCGCCGGTCTTTGAGTGTTTGGCAAGTCGCAGTTCTTTCGAAATTGGAGCCTCCGCGTCTGGCATTTAATTAATGTTCTAACATCAATTTATGTTTTCGCTGTTTCAGTTGAGATTCTATAAGAAATTATTTTCAGCTACCTGTCGTGACTTAATGACCTTTCGAAGCTGATGCCTGGCATCAACTTGAGTTATATTAATTATTATTGGCAGCCGTTTTACAAGGCAGCCGACACGAAAATAATAAAAAAGCAAGTAACACTTTAGCAGCTAGTAGGCAGTGACCGACTGCCAGATACACTGCCCATCAAATGTTGAAGGAAAGTCAAAAATTAAATAGTTATTAAATAAGCTAGTCAAATATTTATATTGGGTATATACTAAGGTATACTAAAACAAGTCAGCTCTATATACCTTTCACATTTGACTAACAGGGTATTTCTAAGAGCGCTTCAATGAGTCTCTGTGTTAATTGCAGCTTAATTTTCTATGCACTTCAATCGGCGGCATCTAATTAATTATAAGTCTAGTTCTTTAAATTGCCAAAAAACCTGTACCGTCTATCCCGATTGTCCGTCCGCAGTTCATCGAAGGTCATTCGGCATACCGGACAAATTGTCTGCGCTGTCTGTGCGCATCCGCGAGACAGATTCAACAATTGCCAATTAACGCAGAGTCTTTGAGGCACTGCCTTGATGAAGTCTTCACAGCTTTCAGCCTCCGCTCTCCCCTCTCCGCTCAGGTCTTTATGCACTTCACAGCTGCTGCTCATCGCTTGACCTTTCAATTAATCATGGTTAATTTATTTGTGCATACATAAAACAATTTTTCCAGTTCCAAGACGAGGCGAGCTGTTTCTTCTGATGTTGAACGGTAGCTGCTTGTCAGCTCGTCTAGTTTTTCATATTCCGCACAAGCTTTGAGACGAGCGTCTATTAATTTTCACACCAACGGCAGGTTTCAAACAGAGCCCCAAACAGATGCTTTGCATATCTGAATAATTTAGTGTTTATTTTTATGTCGTTTGTATTTGAATAAATGCATATGAAACTAGCTTATGCGCGGTTTCATTTAGGGTTTAAAAGAGTTCACTCAACCCTTTCTTTTGGCACACAAAAAAATTCAAATTGAATTATTTGCATTCAAATTTAAGCAAATTCTAACTATGATTTATTAACAAAATAGAAGATTATCTAACTTTTTGTTGCTCTATTGCATAAGATTACTATTCAATTCTAAATATATACAAACAATATATATGTATGTATAACTGTCAGACTAAAGTGTATAACTGTATACAGCTCTCTCGAAAAGCCTTTTGATTAGGTCATCTGATCTGAAAGTAGACTAACGTCTCATCATTTGGAAAGAGAATTTAATTGGCTTACTTTAAAAATTATTTAACATTTATTATTATTCGTGCCTACCTTTCTATTAATAATCTTTCTGAAAGTTCAACTGTGAAGATTTATGTAATGCTGCACAAAGGCAATGCGTAAGTCCCTAAGCTCCGGCTTCTATTTACAACACGCGCCTGCGGCAATTCGCAAAGGTAGCGCCACGAAATTAGAGCAGATAAATAGGCGAAATTATATATAACAATTGCAAAAATTGATTTCCAGCGAAGAAGAGCGAACAATAGAAACGTCGCATCATTGAAAACAAAAATCGAAAATAAAAAATCATAATAAATGAAAACGATATTCGCAATGACACAATAAATAAATCGAGAAACAATTTTTGGGTGGCGATTGTGTGAAATTCCAAATTATTACACTCTCAATTTCAGGCGTTATCAATGGAGATCAGTGGGTGAGTGGCATAAAAATCAAATGCTCCGGATATGGCTACCATTGCCACACACACGCCCACATACTCACACACGAATGATGACATTTTGTAGCATCGCAAATGGCCTATTAATGGCCAGTGGGCGCATAGGCCGGGCTCAGACAATGGCCTGCTGCTTATTTAGCTGGCAGTCGGAGCACTTTCTTTAAACAATCGAAAGCAAACAATCGAAATTTGTGGAACCACAAATCAAACACTCACAACAATGAGAAATCGCTCGCATTAGTCGCAATTGTTTGGCACTTTTTGTTTATGATTGAAACTGCATTTGGCCACACACAAAGTGAATGGGCCTAATCCACCTTAACAGATAGAGTATTATACGAATATATATCTGAAATATGTAACGAATTGTTGATTGGATTATGTATTTTTAGATAATTTCCACAATATCATTTTTAATTTCATAATCAGTAATAGTTAAGTGATAAAAATATAAAAAGAGTTGCTCTGGAACTTAAAGAACAACTGTTTAAAAATGTAAGAATAGTTTTACCTATTAGATATCTTGGCTTGACGATTAATGCATAATGCTTTGGCGTATAATCATACACAGAATTTTCTTATAAGTATTTATTTTTTATAATTATTTATAATTTATTTTTATATATAACAATTTAATTTATAAATATGAATATAAAAATATATATGTATATATTTGTTAAATACTTTATTATTTTATACTCCTTATAATTAAAAAAAATATGTCTTTGTATATAATTAATATTTTCCTCTTTTATTAATTTCCATTAAAAGCTTTCATCTTTACTGAATCTGTTAGGGTATTAAGTTATTCATTGCTGCCTTTATAATTGAGTTACTTCTGCTTCCGGCAAGTCATCCGCAGTGGGAGTCTCCGGGAGCTGTGTGCACTAGGTCAATATAAGCATATAAAATATGCGCTTATCCAGCCAATCAGCGGCTGCAATTAGCTGAAATTGCATTTAAGTACTGCTAAGTGCAAGCCAAAAAGAGAATAGAAAAAAAAACTTCAAATGTTACAATTCTTCGCTCGTTGTGGTTAAAATTTCCGCTTGTCAGGCACTGGGAAAACGGCTCCCAGTCGAAAGCTGACGTTTGGAAAAACGTGTGAAAATTATGAAATTGCATTTGCAATGGACTACTGCACTCCCGAAAAGGCAGCTGCAAGCCGCGCAAAGTGCGGTTAATTGTGGCTTTTGTTGGTCTTCTATGGCCGCTCCGAATACAATTTATCATCAGCGGCAGATCGGCTGCGATCTGGGGAGATTTGTGTGTCCTCCCTCTGTCATAAAGCTCACTTTTGAGCGTGCACATCCTCCCTCCACATTTCGGCCGAAACAAAACCCAAATAAATAATTTCTCGGAATTAATGTGTCTTTGTTTGTTTGCTGATGCGAATTCATTAATTCGCATTTATCATTTCATAATCGCAAAACGTGTCTACCAAAATATTGTTTTCTGGCCAAGTTTTTCTCTGCTGTGATGCCAACTGCAGGCTGCATTGTATTTTTGAAAGATTTTTTTATTGTATAGCTGTAAATCTCTTTAGATTGGCGTTCATTATATTTTTTACTACTTGCCAACTTAAAGGCTTGATTTTGTTTATATAAAACTTGCTGTCCTCTGTCACGTATTGCTGAGGCAAACTTTAGATGCATCGATAAGAAATGAGGAGCAAAATAAGGTATATTTGTATATACTTTTATATACTGTACATATTTCATCTCTTTTATTGCTGGATAAGGAAGTAATGACACAATGTAAAGCAAGTAAAAGTTAAAGCGAAAAGTTGTTATAAATTTTTATATAATAGATTAGATTTTGACTTTAGTTATATAAATAACAATACTATATGAATAAAAGTGTTATACAAAACAAAACGTTAACTTAATTGTTTGACAAATTAACAGCTCAGCTCAAGCACAATGCGATCCCACAGAGCTACATTGAGTCTGATGAATATAAATAGCTCTTGCTTTGAAAATGGAATTTGCTTTTAATTTTTATTGTTTTGTTAAATTTGCGCCTGAAAATATTAGTCTAATATTATTTTGACCAGGGACCGTAACGATTATAATTTTTATAGCAAAAAATGAAAAAACAATAGATTATTTTTTGAATTGAAAATTGAAAATTAACATAAAAAAAATATTTTTAGTTATTAAAATTAAGTTATATGATGAAAATAATAAATAATTATTACAGAACCATTTTTGACTATAGGAGTTTTTATTTGCAGATTTATTAAATTATTTAATATATTATTTATTACCAAACTGAACTGCATACATAACTTAATTCAGTTGAATTATTTGAGTTTATTTAAAGCAACATTTATTTATATTTTTATACCCTGAACCCATTGAAAATGGGAAATCAGGGTATAATGGTTTTGTGAAAAAGTATGTAACAGGCAGAAGGAGGCGTGGCAGACCCCATAAAGTATATATATTCTTGATCAGGGCGATGAGCTGAGACGATTTAGCCCTGTCCGTCTGTCCGTCCGTCCGTCCGTCCGTCCGTCCGTCCGTCCGTCTGTCCGTCCGTCCGTCCGTATGAGCAAAAGGATCTCAGAAGTTATAAGAGCTAGAGAGCTGAAATTTTGTATGTAGACTCGTGTATACCATACGCAGTACAAGTTTATCATATTATTTAAATAACTATTCGATATTTTTTTTGTGTATTATAGATATATATTTTTTTTTTTTTTTTTTTCTATTTTTAAATTATAAATAAACTTTATTTTTATGTTGTATTTATATAAAAATCCCCTTTCCTTTTTTTTTTATCCCCCCCCCCCCCCCCCCCTCATAAAAAAGTTTTAACAAAGGGTTTGGGTTTTGGAATTTTTCACATTTACATTTTTTTATTCGTTTTGAAGTTTTTTTAGGTCCTTCAAAAAAAATTTTTATACAAAATATATATTATTATAATATCCCCACCCGGCGGCGCCCCGCGCGCGCGTCGGTGCGGCCCGCGTGCGGGGGGGGGGTTTGTGGGGGGGTGTTTTATTTGTTTTTTTTTGTGGATAAAAAGTGCAGAATGATTGGAGGGTTCAGGGTATCTCCTAGTCGAGCAGTCTCGACTAGAGTCTTCTTACTTGTTTATTTTATTTATATTTATTTTTATTTATTTTAAATATATATTGCTTATGTTATATTATTTATTAGTACCATGTTTTTATTTAAATTATTATTTATTTTATTTATTTATTATTATTCAATAATTTTTTAGTTTAGTAAGTACTAAATTAATTACTATATTAGCTAGTTTCAAGTCTTTTTAATTTCATGATTTGCATAACTATAGCTAACTGATTGGCCCATGCTCAATTTGAACTCGTAGCACTCAGACTTTCTCCAAGTCAAATTAAATAATATTTAAAGACTACACACACATATACACACACACAAGCACACAATACACGCGAAATGTGAGCTAAGCAACAATAACAACAATGGTAAAAGACCAAAATTGAATTAAGTTCAAGAGTTCAGGATGAGCTCCATGCTCCCCATGCCCCATTTGTGGCTGGCAGTTGTCTGGTTTGCTTTGACGGCGCTGTCTTGACAAGCGAGTACTCGTAACACTCACTCACTCACTCACACTCACTCACACTCACTCACTCACTCACTGGTACTCATAATGGTAATCCCGGCTTATGCAACGTCTCGCCCATACAAAAGCGACAATTTGGCGTGGTCGCTGGGATTGATGCCGTTCGGCGAACTCATCATCGAGAGCCAAAGCCACAACACGTATAGGTTACACGCGCCCTCAATTAGTGCGTCAGCTGTTTGCCTTTGGTCTCTGGCAGAAAGATGCCCAATATGACGAACCCAATGCAACAGACGCCGGCGGACATGTACATGGTGACTGGCAGGCCGGGGCCAAAGATCAGCAGCGGGTAGATCTTGAGCGAGACGAACATGAAGGCGCTCAGCGTGGCCATGCAAATGGAGGTGCCCAGGGAGCGAATCTGTTGGAGAGATGCAAATGCATGAGATCACTTTGATTATGTGGATCAGTAGATCAGTGGATCAGTCTCAGCTTACCTTGGCGGGCAGCAACTCAACAACAACGACAAATATCAGCGGTATAATGCCCAATGCGGCTATGAAGCCTACGAAGCACATGAGCAGCAGCGAGAGCCAGTTGTTGGCGGCCAGAAACTCAGCGGAGGCGAGATCCTTGAGCAGCCCAATGGCCAGCTCGCCCAGGCCCATGCCAGCCATGGAGGTGAGCAGCAGCCAGCGTCGCCCCACACGATCCACCAATGCGACGGCACAGAGCAAGCCCACCACCTGGGCAGCGCCCACGATAATGGTGCAGGTATTCGCGTCTATCTGGGTGTGCAGCTCGTTGAAGATGTTCGAGGTGTAGTTGAAGAATGCGAAGCTGCCCGACAGCTGGTTGCAGAAGATCATCAGGAAGTTCAGCCCGAAGATCTTTATGGTAGGCAGATTAACTGTAAACACAACGCACACATACACAAAATGCAAAGTTGTAAAAGCCACAGCGTCTTATCAGTATCAAGCTTACAGAAATCTTTCCAGACGATATCTTGGCGCACTCCGCCGCTGAGCACTTGCTGCTTGAAAGTCGCAAACTCTCTTTCCGTCGAATCATCGTGAGCTGACTCACCATCTGGCTTAGCTATTGTCAGATTCTTGTAGAAGAAATACGATTTCTTCGCCTGCTCATCCCGGCCCCTGCGCAGCAAGTACTGCGGTGTCTCAGATAAGCCGAAGATGGCCACAAGATAAACCACGGGCACCGCTATAGCTATGCACGGCACCAGATAGTAGTCCAGATAGGAGCTGAGCAAATAGCCGATCATAAGGCCCACGCTGACATACATCATGGCCATGGAAGACAGCGCACCACGTATGCTGGGGTACAAAAAGAAAGCAGTTACATAAGGTAGATCCAGTTAAGAGCGGGCTCAGATTACAAACTGCAATCTGCTAGAGCAAACAAACTGTTTTACAATATCATAAAGCGGCTTGTTTGTTGTCTAAATTAAACTGAATCTATATTCGCATTGTGAGCTCATCTATTCTCTACCAATATCCATTATGAAGAACTTACTTGTTGTCGGAGATTTCAGCTACAAAGATGGGCAATACCACATACACGCCGCCGCCCGTGATGCCGCCCAGAAAGCGACCTGCGTACAGATACGTCACATCTTTGGTCACATAGATGAGAATCCAATATATCTATAAGAAATACGTTAGCTTAATTATTGAACTGAGAAATGTTTCATATGGTTACCATATTGGGTATGGCTAGCAGGTTCATGCACACTTTGCGGCCCAGGCGATCCAGCAGCAGTCCAAAGATTATGTTGCCCACCAGGGCGCCCAGGCCGATCAGCGAGCCCACCCAGGAGGTTTCGGTGACAGTGATGGGCGTGTTCAGCGGCGTCAGCTCTGAGCCCAGGAAAGGCAGCGATGGCGCCAACCAGCCGACGCCAATGCCGTGCTGCAAGGTCAGGATGTGCACTTCACATGTGGATATACAAAGGGGATTATGTTTTGATTATACGGCGGCCCCATATGAAGCTCACCTGTCATGGTGGCTATCACCTGCCAGCGATAACGCGCACTAAACACGTTCGGCTTCTGTGCAGCAACACTGTAAACCATCTTGAGCCTTTACCAGCACTGATTGATGTGGAGGGCTCTGCGAACCCTAGACTACTAAACGTTCTGAATTTGCTACTCATTTGCTTTTATAGCGAGTCAGTCTCAGTCACGGAGCATCTATAAAACTATAGATTAGATATGTGCGGGAGTATATAAATTTGAGGCATTTCTGTTCACTTTCTCGACTACCTGACTCGAATAGGATTTACTGAACGCCAGCCATTTGAGTGGCAACAGGGGGATTTCTCTAAGCGAAGAGTAAAGAGATCTTCTAATAAAATAACTTAGTAACTGTGTTTTCAGAGAAAACTTAGTTAAGTTTCTCTTTTATATAGTACAATAATACTTTGTCATTTGCATATAAGTATTTGCTCAAGCATCAGTATTGTTAATGTAAGTGAACTTTGCTTTGTATACTCATTCACAAAGTGAACGGGCATATTAGTTTAGCTTGTCCGTATTCACGTAAGCACTACCACAGTTTAAATTGTAAATTACATTGCTCTAGATGACTCTACGTGACTTGATGCAAACCTATATATTGTAATTTTTTTTAAGCTGGTGTAATACAATAGAAGAGGAACGATTCTTTCTAACTCATTCATCAAAAAGATCTCATTTTTTGTGGCCCGTGAGTGAGTATTATGCAGTCGGTAGTGCTCGATTGCGCACTATTCTTACTTGAACATTTTCTTTTATCACTGATATAATTTAATTGTTCACAAGACTTGCATATAAATATTTTTGTTTACATCGTGAATGAGCTTAAAGTGCTTATTCTATATTAGTTCTCCAATGACTGACAGTTTCTCAAGCTTTTGCGTCATCATTTAATCATTACAAGATAAGTCTGCGTTTTGCATTCCAACATAATTTCATGATATAATGAAAGAGACATGTAAATTATGCAGCACTGTAATCAGCTTTTAGTAGTCTGCCTTTAAATAAAATGCGTGGGATGAGATGCATGAGTAATCATACAAAGTTGAGTTAAGAATTGGCGTAGATATTAATATTATATTTAATCTTCGACAGAGATAAGAAATAGAGATATAACAGGGTAAGAATTAAGAAAGATTTTCTATATATATACTTAGAATTGACTGATCATATTTAATCTTCACAGAGATAAAAAATAGAGATATATCAGATGTTAATAACCGGAATGCACAGCTGTGCAAAAAGTTATCGCAGTCGCACTTGCAGCTTATCTAATTTAATATTTGGTTGATTTTGCGAGCATAGTGAAATAAAAGTTGAAAATTATTACCTGTTCCCAGGCAAATCATAAAATGATAATATAAAACTCATTAAGCAGAAAAAGAGATGATTTCAGCTCGTATAAGCAATATACAGACAGACGACTTGCAAACAGGCTGAGAGAGAGCGAGAGAGAGAGAGAGTGAGCTGGCCAATTGGCTAAACAAGTTGGCAAATTAGAGATTTCTGCTGCATTGATAAACACAATTTGCGATCGAGCATCGTGTCACAATAAATGATTTGCCAGCGATCAAGTGATTATCCGCGGTTCCTGCCTGCCTGCCGAACCAAGGAAACCTATGTCGCTCAATAATGATGGATGCTACCAGCTTGTTGGCAACTCGGCACCAGACTTGCATAAATCTGCTATTGCTTTTTTTCCTCCTTCTTATCTTGCGATTGCTTCGTGATTCGTGGTTCGAGTTTGAGGTCAGAGTTCGGGCCCTGCGGTTTGATGTGCAGCTTTGCAAAATGCCCAATAAAAGAAACATTTTTGTACTTACTGCGAATCAGGCATATTATTATATGTCGATAGCTCTGTCTCCCCGTGCATTTCCATATGCAGTAAAGTCAACAGATATGTATATATATATATATCTTCCATTAGCATGCGATTGTCACTTTCAATTGAGAGCTGCTTCGCCTTATTTTGAGATCATTTGTTTGGCTGTCGCTGAAATTTATTTTCTAGAATATTATTTGCTCATTGACATTCCCATGGGATGAGCAGTTCGATTTCCAGTTTTAGTCTGCATTGGATGGATTTATGATGCGGTGCATACTAAGCTGGTGTTATATTTATTTTGTTTCTCTCTTTGCAGATAAGATCTTAGTGCTATGTCGTGAATGACATTCAAGTTTCAATAAGTGAAACTCAATTGCTTCTATGAAATATGCTTTCATTTCTGTTAATTTTAAAGATTTTCTATGGCTCGTGAGTTATATATAATTTATTCGGCAGTTTATTTTATTAATGATGATGGAATGTTGCGTTAGATGATTGCGCAAATGTTTTCTCATTTATCGTTTGCATCTATTTAATGTGTAATTCTTATTTATTTGAATTTAAAACACAAAAATGTGCCCCGTTTACTGTCCCAGTGCCTTCATTAATCAAAGCGTTGCTTCATATCTACTAACTTTGATCTTGACATTTTTTTCGGCCAGAACAAAGCCTAAGCTGCGACATTTTTGGGTCTACCTGACAAAGCGCACACATTTGTAATCTCAAATGAATGAGTAAAAATAAAAATAAAATAACAAAAAATAATGTTTGTTGTATATTAAAAATGTGCCCACACACACATTATAAATGAGGTACAGGACAGACAACAATAGATGAACCAATCCGCAGACCTTTCTGGTACCCAAAAATTAATTAGATTAATTGCATCTATTTGCAATTAGCTAAAGAAGCCAACAACAAATTGCCACTGGGAGCGGGAAGTCCCAGCTGTGGCCTCTGGCTGCTGCTATGGAAATGACGCCATGAATGGATGAGCAATTGAAGGCAGCAGTAGCAGAAGCCACCAAACGGTACAGTGAATACAAATTCGTTTTATTGTTCTCATGCTGTGACTCGAGCTCTGAACATGTTGACAGCAGGCGCGACAAACGATTCCGACTGCTGCTGCTGCCGCCAATGCTGCTGCTGCTGCTGCTGCTGCTGCTACTGTTGCTACTGCGGTGTGGGTGCAACATGCCTGTGGCACTTACAAAGGGTATTCGCGAGATGGAGGCCAGCACAACGAAAATCGCACGTTTCTATGCAAATCTTTGTTGCTTTTCAATCATCTACACGGCAGCGACTGCTCGCTTCTATTATTTCCAATACCCGTTCAAGCCACAAAACGAGTATATTCAGGCTGTCTAACTTATCAAATAAATATTGCAAATAGATTTGTGAATATCCTTCCATTGTTGATAGCTATAGCTCCTGATCAGTTTGCTGATCACTAAGCAGCTTCATTTAAAATAGACTCTACCGCGGTAGAGGCCAATAATTCAAATATTCAATAGGCTTTCTATATATAAACTCAAATTTAAATCTATTTCTTTTTAATAAACTTGAACTGAAGCGAGTATTAAGCAGTCTGTTTTTATTCGATTTAAGAGTTCTTATTATATTTTACTTTCGGGGGATCTCTCTTATTCGCTCTCTGTCTCTCTTTATATCTGTGTAGGTTTATAGGGTCTTTGTGGTCCGTAGGCAATAATTATCGCTTGAATTACGTATTTCGGCTGCTTCTCGCTTTTGTTTACGATGGCAGCGTTGCGCCTTATTTTTCTTTTTTTTTTTTTCTTTCGAGACTCTGTTTGGCAATCTGTGGCTGGCATAGAAAATGGGTGTTAAAATTAACGGGACTTAAATGGTTTTTCAATTTTACAAAAGGCTTCTTCACCGTATTGCATTGGATTGCAGCACGGAGAAGAAAAATGAAAATGAAAATGAAAAAAACAGAAGCCCTCATTTCACGTACTTTGATGGATAGTTTGGGGTTAAATATAGGTTAGCTTATGGCTTCTTGGCTGCTCTGGCGATGATTTGACACTTTGCCGCAAAATGGCAAAACGACCTTTAAGGTTGTTGCTCAACGTGCCCCGAGCATCCAACTATGTATCTGGCTCGCCTCTAAACATATGCAGCTGCAATGCGCTCAGTTGTACAGCGAATTAATTGTGGCAATGAGTTTTTGCCAGCAAAATTGCCAAATAATTTTCCTATTATCTAGTTAAGCTGCAGTCTTCAATGTTAAGCAGCGACACTTAAGTATTAAGGAAATTGGTCTAAGCGAGCAGTTGACTAGGCGGAATTAAATACTTAGAATGTGCGTGACACAGCAAATCTCTATTGATAACTCCCCAGGCACTCCAATTCTATTTCTAGCTTAGAGCTAAATTCTCTTAGCTCTCAGCTCGCCCTTAAATATAATTTTGGAATACTCAATAAAATGCGGCTGTCTAAAGCCAATTAATTATAATGACCTAACATTTCTATTAAGTTATTAAGTTGACAGAAGCACGGCCAAAAGATACCCTGTCTTGGCAATTAAATACCAAGAACTGAATGAGCAATCAAGGAAGAATTTAATTAGGCCCACTGACAGACCACGCAACTGAGTTTTCTAAGGTTAGCACCATTTAATAATTCTGCAGGCAGATTTGTTTCATTCCGCTTTGTCCACGCTTTTATTGCTGCAGGGTATTTAAAATGGTCAATGTCATTTGTCGTGGAGCCAGTGGCTAAATAAATATAAATATATTTCTGTTAATGCTTGAATGAGCCGGCAATCCCAATATGAAATGCAGAACCGACCCGCTATTAAAATCACGTTAAGCTAAGCATGCACAGCAAGTTCGTTGTTGCAGTCTTTCGTTTTGTGACTTTGAGGTGATTACCAGCGTCGCTTCTGACGATTACAGACGCTTTTAATAGAATCCAATGCGGATTTGTTCATGTAGCAGACAATCAGACGCTGCTGATGGCTGGAAGTAGATATCGCTGCTACCCAAAAAAAAAAAAAAACGAAAACAAAAACCGAAAAAAAAACTCGTGGGAATATTTGCGACTGCGATTATTTAAGCATTTCCTATAGCAAAATCATAATCGAAGGCGCAATGAATGCGCCGTGTAATGCAGCCATCTGCATCGCGTGGAGGTGGAGATGGAGATGGAGATGCAATTGGAGGTGGAGCTGGAGCTGGAGAAGGAAGCAGCGGCAAGGCAGAAGCTGTGCCCAAGAAACCGAAGCTCAACACAATTTGTTATGCAATGGCAACGTTTGTCAGGGCTTCGGTTCGTAGTCAAAATCACAGCGCCCCTCAGCCAAACCAAGAAGCTGGCCAAATCATAATAAAAACTGTCCACTGTCAACTCTTCAGCTGTCGCGCATCTCATCTGTCTTCGGCCCGGCCAATGGCCCATAAACAGAAACCACAACTCGAGTCATAAAGTCTTCAATGACAGCGTTTCGAATCAATAATTGAAAATCAAATTTGACTGCTGCCCCGCGCCGCTTCTGCTGCTGAAGGGCCCTACATTAATGATATATCTACTGGTTTCGCCTTCCCTTTCCCTTTCCCTTTCCCTTTCCTTTTGCCAGCATCATTTCGAGTGTATTTGTTTTACGATGAAGATATCACAGCTTGAGATTGATACATTATTTCTTTCTGGACTTGATTATAAGTGAGTCATCTTAATGTAATTTTAAAAAGACCTGATGAAATATAAGGGAAATATTTAAGAAAATTAAAGACATTTTTTTTTTATAAATTGATTTATTTATTTTATGATGATAAAACATTTGTTCAATAATAAATATATAAATATTGAAAGTGTTTCTTTTATTTATTGTAGTACGGAAAAATGCATTTGTATAAATAATATAGAATTTTATTTTTTCTATATAAAATTAATTTGTATTATAAAGAAAATTATTAAAATTTTTTTTTTTTTGTGTTGTAATTCATATACATATTTCCTATGAGGAATAAATAAAATTATATTTATAAATATTCAACAAATTTATTTTATTATTCTGTTTAATCGAACTTGAGTCTTACCTTTTTTTTTAAATATTTATTTACAGCTAGATTTAGATATTAATTAATGACATAATTATTTGGGGGAAAAACCAAGAAATAGAAAAATCCCAAACTTTATTTATGTTTTATTAAAAATGAAACCAAAGATAATAATAAATACATTAAACAATCATAAAGTTCTCTTCTCTTTTATTTTATTTTTTTATATATATTTTTTTTAATTAAAATTTATTTTAATTTAAAATTTATTTTTCTATTTAAAACAATTTTTTACGGTCATAGTAAATAATAAATAAATAAATAAGCAAATTTAATTTAATTTTGTATTCTTTGCTAAGTCAGAGAATGTTCAATAATATTTAAAATTTTATGTCATATATAAATTTTATCACATTAATATATTTCAAACACGTCCATTGCAATGGTCACAATTAATTCTGTTGCCTGCTGTCGACTTAACAGCAATGTAAGCGCTTAACAGTGCGGTTACAATCACTCTGTTAACTGTCTCGCTCTCACTCTCAATCGCGCCCGTAAACAGCTGATCGCTGGACCGGTCGCAAAGTCAATTGCATTTGCTTTGACTTTGCTTTTGCTTTTGCGTTTGCGTTTGCCTTTGCGTTTGCGTTTGCTTTGGCCAGGCCAAAATGTTGTTGTTGCTGACGACTACGAGGAAGATGTTCGGCTGCTTCGGCGCTTCTGGCGAAGATCTGCGGGTGGCTTCGGCTGCTTTGCCGATTGTGTTTCTTGGGTGTATTTGCTGGGGAGTGCGTTTTCGCTGGAGAAGAGTGTGCCGAATCGGAGCTGCGGTCGGGGGCCCGAGTCTGAGTCGCTCAACTACTAAAGTTGGACGCCGCATTTGCCAATTGAAACATTCAAATGTGAATATCGTACGGGTGAAGACGTCTTCTGTTCGGACTGGCATCACATTTTGTACTTCAAAGATTTCTGATTGCATCTCGAAACTCTTGTGTGCTTCGAAAAAAAAAAAAAAAAATCATTTGTGAATTGTTTCAAGCTGATTTTGATAAAGTGCTTTTAGCTTGAAACTTTAGTGCTTGATTTCAGAAAAAAATTTTAATCGAAATATATGTACATACGTGAGGACTTTGTGTAGCACAATAACGTTTTCAAATGATAGACGCGATAAATCAGAGTTTCTCGATGAAATCACTTCAAAAATCATTTGTCAAAGAACTTAATTAAATTAGCGAAAATACTCAGTGATATCAGAAATCAATTGGAATTTAAGCATTATTTCAATCTGAGCACTGAGTATTTCGTTAATTTGATTAAATGATTTTCCCATTACAACACTTTATAAAGTTTACACAATTTGCTGATGATTTGTTTTAATTTTGAAGTGATTTTGTTTTTTTCGTAACTGAAACTAAATTGTGTTATTTGTTCATTGGACAAACCAAACCTTAGTGAGACATATCAAAGCAACAAAAAATCATATAAAAAATGCTACATTATAGTTAATCAACGACGAGAGCGAGAAAAACTACGAAAACAGCGGAAAACTCTATAATAATAAAGCAAAAACATATTACTTCACTCACGAAACCGAAAGCAAAACCACTTTGTGAGCCACAGGAAGAAGTTGCTGCCACAGTTTGTTGCCACAGACAGACACCACACATACACGTACGAACTCATAAATTTGACATTGAGGCTACTCTGATGCTGATGCTGATGCTGCCGTCTAAAGGTAAGTGAATGCTCAGCGGTCTGGAGTCTCGACAGCCGTAACTTCTAAGCGCTACATAAATGGCAAAAGTGCTCAGACTCCAACGAGCCTTTCACAAGTTCTGCTCGTTTTGATAGTTGTTAATTAAGCTGGTGATTTTAATAATTCGACTGAAGTGAGAATGTAGAGCTCTGAATAGTTTAACACTGAGAAGTAAAGCAATTAAATAATACTTTTTAAAAGAATTCCCTAGCAGGTTTTGAAATGTAAATAAATAAATATGTTTTTAATTAAATCTTTTCTTGATGATAAAATGATATTTTTGATTAATATTTAAAAATGAAGTAAAAAGCAATTAACTCTCAGATTGCATAATATTTTACTGACAGCAGCTTTTTTAGATTGCTTAATATTATTAGGGGAAAGTACGCTTGAATGAATATAAAGCAAAGACAAGTATTAATAAAAAAAGTTGTGTAAAAGAATAGTTAAAAGAGTTATTTTTTTGTTATATTTGTAATTTGTTTATTAATTAACTTTTGTAGCTGGCCATGAAATTCTTTGTCCTTTAATAAATTTGTTTGGTAATTACTAATTGCAGTTTTGGCTGGGAGTACAGAAAATGCCAATTCATAGATTCATAATGGTTCTATAATCGTACAAAGTCATTGCAATTATGTGTCAGCAACCCCAGCAGCAGCCGCTTCTTGTTGCCATAATTAGCTAGGCGTAATTAACAAGATTCTTAATTATTTAAATTATTCTAAACGAAATGCGCATAAATTTCGATTGGCTTCAGACAGCGCGAGTGCCTGATTAGTGAGTTAAGAATTCGATTCAAAAATAGATCCACAGATAGAAAAAATAACTGAAGTTGCCTTTGGCTTGTTTTTAATTGTCTAACTGCATAAATTAGCCCCAGCTGAGTTTTTGGCATTGTTATTATGAAGCAGCTGAGATGTAGTGGGCGCAGTTCAAGGATGTTGCAGTTGCAATCAGAATGCGCTGCTTCGGGGCATTTGGGGCAGCTGCAAATGCTGGAGTTAGATAATGTTTGTTGTTGTTGCTGTTGTTTTGTTTTTGTTGTTTTTTTTTTTTTTGTGTATGGCAATTACGGACGAAGCGACAGACAGACAGAGACACAGAAAGTAGTTGGTGCAGGAATTAGGAAATGCTGCTTAAATGTCAAGAGTTGCTACAGATTTTTCCAGCCTTGTGGCGCAAATGAACAAAAGAAAAGCGCACAAGTTGCGGCAGACGTTGCTTAGCCATAGCCAAGTAAAAGACAAATTTAGGCCAAATGTGTGACTTAACATCTTTCACATCACAAACCCAAACACACACTACACACACACACAGAGACAGAGATAAATGTACATGAAGACGGTCGCACACCCGCACCAGACGAAGGTGTTTCAGTTTATGTGGCCGAGGGTTAAAGTTGAGCTGGCTGAAAGAAATAAAACTAGGGGGAACAACAAAAAGAAAACATCAATCTGCTTGCTTTAAATGTAAGCAAATGCTGTATACAATATAATTTTGTTGCTGTTGTTGTTACTGCTTGCTGTTGTTGTTGCTGTTGCTGTTGCAGATGGCCAGATAAAAGTTCAAAATGCGAATGCCTTTGCTTGGCTGGCTTGGTCTGAGTCCGACTTGGTCTGCTTTGCTCATTAACGTTTGCCAGCAAAGAAATGGCAAATAAATTTAAAAGTCATTCAAGCAACAATGCCCAAAACCAGACCCACGCCCCTCTGCCTCAACTGCTCAACTCCTCAACTCCTCAACTCCTCTCCCTCGCCATCTCCATCTCCTACTCCCTGCTCTGTTGTCTTCTATTTTAGCTGCTGCTGTACTTGTATCCCATTCAAGTGTTGATGCGTTAACTGGCGCTGCGTGCACATCGCTGAAAAGCCAATGAGCCGCATCTGTTGCTGCCAGAGCGTACGATCAAGTAAAAGTAACCTAATGTGTCTTGATTTTTTTTTCTTCTATGCCCCCCTCTCGTAGACAACTTTACGTTTTTTTTTTTTTCTTTTTTAGTGCCCATCTTTAGTGATTAATGAAGTGTGTAAATAATGTACATGTTTTCTGCCTTTGATGCTGCCTCAAGATTTCAACATATTCTAGGCATCAGCATCAGATTTGTTTTTGTTTTCTCGGCTACCCTGACATAATGCATTGTGTTGTTGTTGTTGTTGTAGTTGTTGTTGTCATTGTTCTTTACATTTGCTTTTTGCTGAGCGCTCAGCTTCATTACAAGTTATGAAAACACTAGGAAATACAAAAGACTTTGACAACGAACTTGCCCAGCCGCAAAAGCCAACCTAAACAAAACATCAACGCATGTTTTTTCTCTCTGTCTCTCTCTCTCGCATTTTGTTTTTGTTGCTGTTGTTTGGTTTTGGTCAAATGTCAGCTACGCTTTAAGTGTAATAAATAAATCGTTTGTCAACCGCTTTTTTTTTTTTTTGGCTGAGATACGAAAGACTTGGGCAACGAACTTGAACTTTTGTTCAGCTTGGCTTTTTGCCGGCGTATTCGAATGAACTTTAAGTCGCGGCAGATGTAACTACATATATACATTTATGTATGTATGTATGTATATATAATGTGCTATTACCACATCTGAATGCATGCGTAAACTGTGGCATTACATCACGATTTTAAATATGATCATTACAACTAAATGCCAAGTTCTTAAATTACAGCCGTAAAAAAAGACTAAAAACTGCACATTCATCAAGCCACGTGCGTTGCAAATTGCGTACCCACAAATGCTGGCTTCAATTCGTATACGGGCAGCATGCCGATCGCCGCTTGCCGCATGCGGCTAAATGTCAGAGCAAACTGCTGACCTCCATGTGCTGACAGGCAACAAGCAACAAGCAACAAGCAACAGGCAACAGGCTGCAGGCTTTGCGTCATGCCATTTTAGGGCTAACATTGAATGGCATTTGCTTTGCTCTCAAATTTTCTATTCATCTGCGGACTGTGAAGAAATTGGAACATCTTTATTTATTGCAAATATATAGACATTTATATAGTTGTATATATATTTTTTGTATATATTTTATTTTATTTTATTTTTATTTTTATTTATTTATTTTTGTTTATATATTTTATATTTTTTTTCTACACCATAACTCAATGTCAGTCAATTCTTGATATATTTGGTTTTTAGTTCAGGCCCGCATGACAAATCGCTATGGGTTTTCCATAAAACATTATGAAATAGTTGAGAAAAACAACAACAGCAAACATTAATAATAAATATATTGCTATTTTGTATTAATATTTAATAAACTTAATTATCAACTTTAATTCGACAATGTGCCAAGAAATTCAGTCTAGCGAACAAGTTTAATACTTGCCAAATATTTCTAAAGCTAATCAGATTTGTTTTGTTAAAGAATATAAAATTGGATTTTATGAGCACAGAACTTGTTTTTACAGTGAGAGAGGGAGAGAGTGAGTGAGTGAGAGAGAGATAGAGAGAGTGAGAGAGAGAGCATGTGTCTGAGATATATGTATATTGTACTACGCCTCATCAGGATCTATATTGAGGCAATGACATCATCATCATCATCATCATCTTGAGCAAAGGACGCTGAAGAACTGGTTCGTAGTGGAGTGATTCACTATTATGATGTTTATGCTAATGTCATCTTCTAGCGGTAGCGATACAGTAGGTGGCTACGCATTATGCGACTTAATCTGGTCATAAACCAAGCTCTTGTTTAAGTTGTCAATTAATCTTATGGCCCGCAGCTCTTCTTGTCTATTGTTTCGGCTTGCTCCGCAGCATAATCTGTTACCTAACTTTCAGTTCCGTATCATATTTTTGTTTTCCCAGGCCAACAGCAATTGCGAGCTGTCATTGCCATCATTTCCAAAAGTACTTAGCAGGAAGCTGGCAATGATTCGTCTATTAGGCGACTACTTAAGTAGGCATCATAGACTGCCACTAGGCGGCTTTTGGCCAATTAGAAACGCCTCACCCTGCGAAAAATCATAAATCAAAAGCACCTATAATTCCGCATCTTTAAATATATACAATATATTGTTATATAGAGTTTTGATATGAACGGGTAGGTCGTTTTGATAGTCTGCTTCCAACACAATTAAAAGCGCGAAGGCAACAAAATGACAAGAGCTCTTAGCAGTCATAATCGAGGCACTTTGATGTTGTCGACAACTCGTTGGCTTTGTCATCGCTCAAAAGCAGCACAGAAACAAAGCAGAAAACAACAAGAAACACGAGAGAGAAATCAACAACTTGTAAGACGGCGTGTCTGCCACAGTCAAGTTCGTTGCCTAAGTCGTTTGCTTTTATTTAGAATCATTCGCGAGAGCACACAAAAGAAGATAAATTATTGATTTTATTATTCATGTTTATTAGCAATCATTTGATAAAATTTACTTTCATTTGCATATTGTAAAAAAATAACAAAAATGTCGAGACTAAAAATTTGCTTTTGATTATTCAGAGGGGATTATTGAAGAGGCGAATTCGTATTTAATTATTACAATTTCATTTAGCAACTGCTATTGTTTTATATTTACTTATTATTAGTGTAAACAAATTATTATTTTATGCCATTTCCGCTTGCATTACATTTTCCGCTACTGACCCAGACAGCGCAGATAAGCGCAAGCAACAACAAACAATAAATTCATAACAAAACGAATATCAAAACTGACTTTCGTTTACGTGGGCCACAAAAAAAAAAAAAAACAACGAATAAAAAAAAAAGCACAGATAAACAACACAGCCAACAACAGCGTCGGCAACAAGAAACAATTACGCCAAACAATAAGCGACTAATTCGCAGCTTCAGTTGAGATGTTGCTGGCGTATGAGCAATGTAGATTGAAGCTGTATGCACTTCAGTGTGCGTGTGTGTGTGTGTGTGTGTGTGAGCAGAAAGTGTATAGAGATGAGTGCGAGTAATCATAAAAAGACCATCATGATGAGGAAAAGTGCGCTGGTGTTGTATAAATTGAAGAAAAGCCGCAAAAGCAAAAGAAAATCGTGGCCCATTGTTGTTGGCTAATTAATCAGCAGCAACAGTAGCAACAACAGCTGATTATTTAACCAAGTGACATAAATCTGCAGTGGGGCTGACCCACATTTTGTGGGTGGCACATAAATCAGATATCGAGTCAAAAATAAAATGCAACAAACAAACAAAAACGAAAAGAAGGAATCGAAATGCAATGCAAGAGCTGCCACCGGTTTTTCAGTTCGGATTGTGGCAACGCCCGGCCAGACCAACTGGCGGCAGAACAACACCAATTACCTATTAATAACAACAGCAGTTGTTATCGTTGTTGTTACTGTTGTTGTTGTTTGACTGCTGCAATTGTTGGCGGCGTAGCTGGCGCCGCCTTTGCTTGTCATAAATTGCAGTCGCTGCTGTTTTCGCTTGCCGGCAATTGCCCAACAACAATTGCAGTTGCCGCTTTTGTTTGTATTCGACGCTATTCCGATCTTATTTATGTTTATTTTAGTTTTAATATTTGTTTTACTCGCTGACTTATACTATTGCCGACTAGCAGAGGTATACTTGAAATCTAGATATTTAATGAGGATACTGAATTGGAGAAATAAATGTTCGAATGGACTTCAGATTTGTGTACTAATTGCGATTAATTTCAATCTTTCATTATTCATTATATCGACAATATTATTTTATTAATATTTAATTTGAATTGCCTTAATACAAAAACTTTCTGAGTATTTAATTTTAAATTTACTACAATTTTTGTTTTATTTTCTATGTTTTTATTTTTGTACTTCTTATTTGATTATGAGTGTTTCATTCCATTGAATCATTGCTCTATTTCAATTCTATTTTTATTGTTTTTTATTTATTTATTATTTTTTCATTATAATTTAATAACGCTGATCCACTGCTCAATTTTAATATAATTTGGTTTTTATTTATTTATTTATTTTTGTTTTTATTTATTTATTTTTTTTTTGTATACATCTTATTTAATAACATATTTTTTGCGCTACTGAATTGTTATTTAATTCAATTTTATTTAATTTGTATTTTATTTTATTATAAACTTATTTCTTTATTATTATTATTATTTTTATATTTTTGTATTGTATTATAAGTTTATTTATTTAGTATTATTATTTTTTTAAATTTTATTTATTTATTTATATATTTTTTTTCATTTATAAACATATATTTTGCACAAAAAAGTTGTTAAATTTAATTCAACTTTAATTATCATCTTTAATTAAACTTTAAATTTATTTTCTTTTTGCTTATTTTATTTTCTCTTTAAAAACATATGGTTGCACAATTGATCTGTTGTTTAATATGAATTTAATTTTAATTACTACTACTTACTTTTAATTTAATTACATACATACATTTATTCATATACATTAATTCATTTATTTTATTTTATTTTATTTATTTTATTTTTAATACTTACTATTTAATAACACAACTCTACCGAATTATTGTTCAGCTCTATTCAATTAAATTTATTTTTTTCTATTTTATTTTGCATATTTTTTGTTTAACAACTTATGTTTTGCACTACTGTATTGTTGTTTATCTAACAAGATTTAGTGGCACTTAAAAGTCTTAATATGCTTCTAAATATATGTTATAAAAATATTCCACCCTAAATATCACATGCGACGCAAGTTTTCGAAAAACAGGTTCGATCTCGCAGTCTTTAGTGTGCAGTTCACTGTTTCAGTTATGATGCGATTGAATTCTTGTTATTCAAATTGATTCAATGTATTTTTTATGATTGGCTATAATATATAATTTGGAAATTTCGCGCGTACTTTTATAAGCCTTACAATTTATTATCATTTGCTTTTTTTTATATTTCTACTTTGAACTCATAAATATTCAGAACTGGACCTAATGACGTCTGTTACTTGGGGTTCAGCATTAACTAGTTTACAGGTCATAAACTCATAAGATGATATAGCCCGAGCAAAACAATTGCTCAACAAATCACTCATTTTTATAATTTGAAGCTATAATTTAAATTTAAAAAATACCCCAAAGCAAACAGAAGTAATAAAGATGAATAAATTGAAGGAGATTTACAACATCATAAGCCGGAGCGATTGTTGCTTGGCCAGCGGAGCGAACCCCCAAGCAAGAGGCGCTCAATTAGCGCCCTTCGGCGGGAGGTCCATTGGCGCTGCGGGGCATGAAAAATTGGGCCACAAAATGGGGCAAAGTCTATGGCGCTAAGTGCTAGGGTTTGCTTTACAAATCTCAGCCGCGCTCCAATACAGTGGACGACGCTGTGGGCGGTCCCGGCTAGGGGGCAAGTGTGAAACGGTGCAGACAGGCACGCTGGCACGAAGCGTCGACCTGTCTGGCGGGCAGTCAGTTTTTGCGCCGCTTCAAAAACTTGCAAATGAGCTGCAGACGAAAAAATTGCGCTGCCTGCGGAAATGCACAAGAATTCTTGTGCAAAGAAAAACATACCGTAATCGTATCACGGGCAGAACAAGACGGCAGAAAAAAAAAAAAAACTCAGCCACTGGCCAAAAAAGATTCCTCCCAAAAAAAAACTGTTGCATATGACCTCAAAATCTATTAGCACGTCGAACTCTGGCGGCTATGAAATGCAATCGTAGCCGCCGCCCCGTAGGGCATTTTGTTGTTGTTGTTGTTGTTTGTTTTTTTGGACTGCAAACATTAATGTCCAAAAACTGTGAAGTTGGCCCAAAGGCAGCAGCAACCGCAGCCACCACAGTTACCTCAACTGAGCAGCTGAGCGTCTGTCTGAGCATGTGAATCTGTGGCACGTAGGTCAACGCATCAGCAATCGCAGCGACTACATCGTCTGGCTGAGCAGCAGCCACAGCCCGTCCACCTGTCCAGCTGTCTGTCTAGCTGCCTATCTGGCGGCCTTTAGCCACATCTTCGTCTAAGTTTTGTTATTGCAAAATGTACATGGTCTGCTGTTTGACGCATATTCACACCTGACTTTGTTTCCCTTGCGGTGGTGCTGTGGTGCGGTGGTGCTGTGCCTTAACTGAACTCGTAGGTGCACGAAAATTGTATTTAATGCATGTTGATTTACTTAAATGAATGCCGTATTCGAATAGTATTCGAATAGTATTCTTAGCTGTTTAACACGTTCCCTTTTCAATTTGCCAAATGGCTCATTAATCCTCATTTGTATTTTTTGAGCCTGAAGCGGGGCAGTGCAATGCATTAATTTAAATGAAACCCGTCTAAGATCACGGGGTAATTAAACGTTTGTTGGTGTTGCCTTCATATGCTGTTGTTGTTGTTGTTGTTGTTGACCTAATCATTCATTCGTTATCTATGCGCTTGATTTACCGTATTTGGCCGTATTTTGCCGTTAATAACACAACAACAACAACGGCAACAATTTAGCCCGATTCACAGGCGTTACAACATTTGCCGTTAAATTATTCAACTTAATTATAATTATAAATTATGCAAATGATTTAACAGCCAAAAACTCTGATGGAAGCAGACAATATCACAAAATGCGACACAATTGTCCAGAGAGAGGGGTTCGCTCCATTGGCCAGATGATGCCAATAAGAAATAAGCTTTTAATTGTTCGGCTCTTAGCTGTTGCTAGAAACTTGCAAAATCCTCTCCAAAAAAACAAACTGAACAAAGTAGACTCAATGGTTTTTTTTTTTACTTTCAAAAATCTTGCTGTTGCCGTTGTCTGGGAAACGTAGCGCAAGTTGAGTTGTTGGCGCGATTTATGCTATTATAATAATATTTTTCACACAATTAAGTTTAAAGCGCAGCTAATGGAAAACAAAAATGTATAGAATCGAAATGTTTAACATTTTAATTTGCATTGCGTTTAATTAATTGTAGAAATTAGCATAAACTTGCCTATTCGAAAGTGTTAAAAGCAAAAGACTTAAGGCACGAACTTGAACTTGCCAAACTGCAACGAAGCCGAAAGTGTTCAGCTGTGATATATCGATACTATTCACTGACTCGCAGGCCAGTTGCCGTTATACTCTCCGTCATTAGCCCAGGAAAAGTGACCAGCTGCAAGCGACGCTCCCACAACGGGTTTGAACATTATCTTTCGCTTATTTATTTATTTACTTGTGGGTGTTTTTTTTGGCAACTGCATCGAAGATGCGGCAATTTTATGCAATTTTCACAACAGGAATTGTCAGCGATGCCCTGACCCGCGCCTCCAGCTGCCGTTTCATAATGCCGTGAATGCAGTAGGTGCACATTTCGCATGCCATTCGATAAAGGTGAAATTTCTGCTTGGCATATGCAGACACAATGCACAAACCGCAGCAACAACAATTGGAAATGAAAACAATTTACCTTCAGTTACTCTTCTTCGGGAAGGTATACCAAGATGATGGCTTTAAATGAGAATAGGTGGAATACACTAATCCCAAGTAGTTGGTAGTATGTAATGGACCAAAGTCTTCTATCTTATCTCTATCTCTTGTTCCTCATATGCCTAAAAAGTTTCCATTTATATTTCATATTCTACTATATCATTTCTAAGATCTTGTATTATTAATACTGTAGGGTATTAAATATTCGGCTTGCGATTCCTTTTCTCGTTAGTTTTTTGAGCGGGCCGCACACAAAGAGTCAGCAAAAGGTTCGCTTGAATAAACAACATGCACGAGATAAAAATGCCAAAAACAAATAAATCAAAACTACAAATAACACGTATACGACACGTTGCACGGCGAGACGAAGACAAAGCGCGAAGCTAAACAAAATATTTTCGCTTAGCATGGAGGATGCCTCACTTTTCATATCAGTTGCTGTGGGTGTGTGTGTGTGTGTGTGTGTGTGTCGTTTCAACACTTGCCCGACCAACAACAACAACAACAAAATGCTTCCTTCATGTCAGCGCAGCAGCCGTAAAGGTTAAGCGGCAACTTGACAAAAAGGTTAAAACGATTTAACAGACATTTGGCAGGCTTGTCTGCAGCGCAGATTGGCCGATACATGCAGCGAACACCCGCATTGCGTCCTGGACAGCATCAGCTAACACTATGTGCATGTGTGCATGTGTGTGTGTGTGCTTGAAGGCGGAACAAATTTTTTTCTGATTGTTGCGGCTCTCAGCTTGGCCAAATGTTAAATCCAAGAGCCGGCGTCTCTTTATTATTATTTTTATGGCCGCTCCAGCAACACCTGTTGCCATGGCCGCTGTTGACAGTTTGTTGTTTTTGTTGTTGTTGTTGTCGACTGATAATGATTCAGCAACAGCAACTGCAACTGCAACAGCAGCAGCCGCTTCATATCTGCAGTTGCAACTTCCTTATTTGTCATTGTAGTCTTTGGTTATTTCGCTTTTTACCTGCTGATCTTTTATTTCTTTTCACTTTCGTTGCGGGCGCTCGCGCCATGTGAATGCCCAGGCATATCCCATTTATCATTGCGAAGATGATTGAATTGAATTTCTTGTTTTCTTCTGTCTTCTTCGCATTGTGCAAACACTTTTGCTGGCAAGTGCAAGTAATGAATATATGTATATGTTATTGAATGACTCTCAAATTGATTTCGGTTGGGATTAGCTATAAAATGAAACGAATAATTAACAAAGCAAAGAAACATGAGTACTTATTATGTAAACATGCAAATTTTTATGGATTTCTATTTTTATATTTTTTACAGTTATTTCTTATAGATGGCTAACACTAATTGGAAACAATTGTTCAATTATAAAAAATTAAAATACAAAGTTATATATTGTTCTTCTGTTTTATAAGATTTTACATTAAATTGTATTTTATATATCTAAATTACTCAGCATATTCTTAAATTTAATCAAAAATCGCTTTCAATTTCATTTAATCTGCTGCCTTTGGCTGAGCCTTGGCCATGACAAAACTCTGGCGGGTAATTGCAAATTGAAAAACGTGGCCAAAACCAATTGAGGCAATCAAATTAAATATATTCAAGAAGCATGCTGCAACGCTTGAACTTTAAGTTAATGAAATTGTACAGTTATTTATTGATGAATTCAAAAGCGTTTTATTTAACTCAGCAGCCAGATGCTTGTCTTGCTTTGTGTGTGTGTGTTGTGTAATTTGTGTGTTTGATGAAATGCAGACAACAACAACAGCAACAAATAAATTTATTTGTGAGAACAAACAAGAACCCCAAATCCAAGGCAGGCAACTAATTTAAATACAAAGAAGCCTCCATTAGACAATGCATATAAAAATAAATTAAAAAAAAAAAAAAAATACAAATAAGCTTTCGCAAAGCCGCACCCACAGTGACTGCCCCGCCGACCCGCCCTGCATTTAATGTTAAGATAAATAATTAATGTGAACATAAGAGATGTATTTCGATAGTTTCTGCTCGTCGAGAATATTCAAAATGAAGAGATTGAAATAGATGGATAGAAATGAACATGGAAAATTGTTTAATTGAATGCAAAGAGTGTCACTGGGTAAGCCGATTGCCAGCTAGCCACTCGCTCTCCCCCGTTCTTCCCTCGCTCTTCATATTGTTTGCAGTTGTGCAAATTGAAACAATTATTTGAAATTATGCAAAGTACGCAGCAGCAGCAGCAGCAGCAGCAACAACAACAACAACAGCTGCAAAAATGAGCTGACGGAAGTGACAACGACTCCAAAGTGAATGTCTGCAGCGTCTGACTGACTGACTGACTTAGTAACTGACTAACAGCTGCCGCTGCACCGCTCGAATCATTTACTGCTAGCCTGCGTCCAGGCCTCAATTTATTGTATTACACATACGCCAGGTAGGACGCCTTTGTCTGCGCTAAGGCCAGCCAGACTGATGGATTGATGGAGTGCTGAACGCACAGCTGTTGGCAAAGTCTTTGAATTTGATCATTAGATGTCCTATATATATATGGGTGATTGTTTACCTAACTAATTTCTAATGCAACTCTCTGACTGACTCATTATTTGATCAGACTTTGGCACTTGTATTACACGACTCTATGACACCTACGCCCTGCGCATAATTGTGCTTTATCTGCACATCTAACACACACACACACACACACATATTATATGCATATATGCATATGCATCTATCTAGGCATCGCAGCTATCTATAACTTGTCTCTGCTGACTGCTGCAATGGCATTATGTAATTAATTTGCAATGAATTTTTGTCTCGCACAATTATATAGTATTTTGTGTCTTTGTTGATTGTTTCATGTTCATTATCTAATAAGCCCGTGTGCCTTGTTTGTGATATTATTTATTTATTTATTTGTTTGTGCCATCCCACGCGCTGTAGCAATAAATATTCATAATTCATTTGTTAACAAGCGAACAACAAATTGTAAACTGACTTTTTGTGCTTATTTTTCTTTCTGTTTATTTTTAGGCATTTCAGTGCACAAAATGCGGCGTACACAAATACAATTGTTTTGGTGTGGTAAGTCTGTTTAATGATAACAAATTATTTAGAAATATTTAATTTTTGTTGTAGGCAATATTTCAAAATATTTGCAGTCTTTCTTATGAAAACAATTAAATGTTTGGTATTGTCGGGCTTACAATGTGAAAGTCTGAATGATGTCTTAGATCTCCTTGAGAACAGCTTTAGTCAACGACTTATTTATTTATGTATTAAATTTCGAGCTCTTAATTTATTGGGCCTTTCAATTTGTTGTTCATAAGTTGTTGGTCGAAAACAACGCCCACATGTTGCAACAATCCTTGACCTTGTCACCGCAGCAGATTCCCACAATCCATTAACACTAACGGCACATTTAAGCCAGGCCAAAAAGCGACGCGCGGCGCGTGACGTATGACGCATGCGTAGGCAGCAAATTCACAAAAAACCAACACTCAAAAGGCGGATTGCGTTTAAAACTGTCTTTGTTTTGTCTGAAACTCTTCTTGCTGTTGTTGTTGCTGTTGTTGTTGTTGTTGCTGTTATTATTGTCGTGCGACAAAAACGTGTTGACCCCAGTCAAAGACATGCGTTTCGGCTGAACTGTTAATTAACGTCGCGTTGTCTTTCCCAGTTGAGTGCCTGGGAAATGGCTGATGGAAATGCCACACGCTGAATAAACAGTCATTAGTCCAGCCCCGCTGACCCAGACCCAAATGTCAGCAGCTGTTGCTGCCCAGCTAAGCGTCCAAAATCAACAATTGAGCTATTGAACAATGCAAATATTTGTGTAATTGGCAAATGAGCGACGCGACGCGACGCGACGCCTGTCCACCTGGCCTGCTATGGCCAATGTGGGCTCATTCGCTTCGCTTCTTCTTTATTTGTATTTATTTCTCTTGGGGCGTTTCAATCAACGTGCACAAATTATGGGCAATTGTTTAATTATCTGAGCCAGCAACACCCTCGATAAAGCCGATTCACGGACAATTGTCTAATGATTCACATAATCACGACGATTATGCAGCAATCGAACCTTGAATCTTGCGGTCGATAGTTTCGGTTTGGCTGTGGTGTCGTCTTCCATTCCATTCCAGCCGCCAGTTAAATTGTCGTTCATCCGCGAGCAACTCGCATTTTACAGGTTTGCCTCATACATTTAATTGTTTTTATGCTTTGAAAATTTAATTATTGCATTTGTCCGTTTGAGGTCAGTCACTAGTCACACTATCGTAGTAGCAGTCGCAGTCGCAGTCGCAGTCACAGTCACAGTCACCATCACAGTCACAGTCAGAGTTTTTGCGTAACTCGTATAGACGAAAAGTCAAGGTTCGGGAAGTTAATTTTATATCATATAAAAAATCAAATTTATCAAAATCTCAAGACACATATGCTTAACTTATAAATAGCTTCAGTTTGCAATTAGTTATATTGGTTGCGTTCCAATGATATGAAACGACAACGGATCATTAGTTTCGGCTTAAGAAAATATAATAACAAATAAGCAATTACACAGAATGTTGTTCTTTTAAAATGCATTAAGAGATTTATATAATTGCCAAGCGATTAAGCACAAAACTTGATAAATTATTTAAAAAATAAGTATAATTAATAAATACATAAAAATAAATTGTGCAAAATGCAAAAATAAATAAAGTAAAATAAATAAAATAAACTACATAAAATGAAATAAAAAATAAAAATAAAATAAAAATAATAAAATAAAATAAGATAAATAAATATAGATATAATCTATTTATATATTTTATTATATTTATATATATATATATATATATATATATATATATATTTTTTTTTTTTTATATACATATATATATTTTTTAATATAGATGTATTGTATATATTTATTTTATTTTAATTTATTTTATGTATCTATATTTATTTTATTTTATTTTTTTTAAATAAAATAAATAAATACAACACATCTATATTTATTTTTTTATTATTTAATTTTATTATTTTATTTTATTATTATTATTTTTTTTAAATTTTTATTGTGTTAGTAAAGTAAAGAAACAACTAAAATTTACACAATTTTAAATGAATATTTTTTGATTATATAATATTTATAATATATATATATATATATATATATATATTTATAATATTTTTCTTTATTTTCCCACAGTGCTACTCCTGCTGACATGCTTAAGCCAAGGCAGTGCAGAAACCAAGGTATAAGCCCATTTCTCTTGAATTTCAGTCCCATTTTAATCAATCCATTTTACACGCAGCAGTTCCGCACGCCAGCTCGCGTGCTGGCCAAGCAGACGGGCGCCACACAGTTCGAGGAGGAGCGCTACGAGACGCACACAAACTGCAACGAGCACAAGCATCACCTGAAGAAGCGCGCCTCCGACGAGGATGTGGACTACGAGGTCTATCAGGGTGTTGTGGGTAGACCGGGCATAGATTTCCCCATCTACCCGCGCATACCAAAGACCACGTTTAGCTGCCGCTCCTATGGCAATGGCTACTTTGCCGACATGGAAACGGATTGCCAGGTGAGTGCAGCTGGAAATCGGGTCTATGTAAGAAGTTGTAATTAATTCCTCCCTTGACTGCTTGCAGGTTTTCCATATATGTGAGGAAGGCCGCAAGATATCGTTCCTCTGTCCCAATGGCACCATCTTCCAGCAGAGCGAGCTCACCTGCGACTGGTGGTTCAAGGTCAACTGCCTGGGCTCCTCCGGCTACTATGCAGAGAGCGCCGAGATTCTGAACAAGCAGCGCGTGCATCGCGTGCGTCCCTCAGTGCCCGTGCAGGGCTTCAATATTGTTGGCGGCGGACTGAACATCAAGCCGAAGGTGACCCCAGTGGTGGGTCAAGCGCGTGCGGGCGGCCGGGGCAGCAGCAAATCCGACAGGCGCATCGACTCCACGGAGGATCTGCATGCCTCGCTGGAGAGCGTCGACTTCGACGATGTCTCTGGGGAGAAGCAGCGCAAGGTGCTCCCCAGCATAGACAACAACAGCAACGACCATGAGTCGCAGATCACAGCCGAGAGCTCGTCCTTTGTAAGCGGCACGGGCAAGCGACGCAGCGACATCAGCAGCAGCAGCAACAACAACAGCAACGGCAACAAGAGCAATGGCAGCAGCAACAACAATGGAAACTCCAATTCCAGTCCGAACAGCAGCGACGATTCATCCATTTTGAAGCCAACGCGTGGCCGCAGCAGCAGCAGCAGCAGCAGCGGCAGCGGATCCTCTCAGGAGTTCAGGGAGCGCGCACGCAATGGCCAGCGCGGACAGCAGCGCTACAAGGATCTGGAGAGCGAAGAGCAGTACAGCAAGGAGAAGAGCAAGGAGAAGGCAAAGGAGAAGCCCGATTTCTTTGAAGCCTTCTCGGTCCGCCCCGTGCAGCATACGACGCCCCATTATACGCCCAGCAGCCACTCCACTGTGCGCCGCCTGGAGCCGAGCAAGTCCACGCCCTTCTACACGCCCACCGTGCCCAGTGTACCCAAGTCCAAGGCCTCCGAGGGCAAGCTGAACTATATTAAGGGCGGGCATGCCGTGACCACGCCCAATCCGAATCGCTTTGGCAGTGCAGCCATCTCGGGTCTCTTCCTGGAGGCCAAGCCAACAGCCAGCGCCAGCCTGGAGCTCGACAGCACCTACAGGCCCATCGTCATAGGCATGCGCCATCATTACGATGTGGCCAGCTCCGGAGAGCTGAAGCACACGCCCAAGAAGAGCGAGAGTCGCGATTATCTGCCCACGACCCCTGCGCCGACGTCGACGAGCAGCGGTCCCACCTACTTGCCCAAGGTGGGCGCCTCTGTGCCCAGAACGAATGCAGCTGCGGCTGCAGCTGGTGAGGAATCGCTGCTCTTTGCGCCCAATCCCGTGAAGGAGGAGTCCGTTTATCGCAATGTGCAGGATATGCTGAAGACGGTTAATCTGCTCAAGGACAAGTTCGAAGATGTGGAGCTGAACGCACAGCCAGCGACAAACGGGCGTGCTGGCCTGGAGATTCCGCCCTCTTCCGGCCCAGATGCGCTCGTCTCGCTGGCCAAGTACTTTGCCCAGGAGCACAACGAGTCCGGCAACTCTCTGGTCAAGCCGGAGAAGAGTGGAGGTCAAACGAAGCTCTCGGCGAAGGTGCCTGTCTCCATACTGCCCACGGTCAAGCCCTCCGACACGACAGCCACGCTAACTACCTCAGAGTCGCCGCCGAGCATCAGCGAGCAGGCGGATGATATCAAGCAGAGTCTGCTCAGTGCCAAGACCGTGCAGAAGTATAGCAATCTCTTCGGCCTGAAGGACGCCAAGGGTCGAGGCTCACTTGAGGGCCAGGTGGACATCAGCGCAGGCTTGCTTTCCAATGAGACGCAGTCGCCAGCCAAGTCGGCGGACTATCAGCCATTCCCACAAATTGGCAGCACGGGCTCCACCATTGCCAAACTGGCCGAGCAGCCCGAGTCACGCAAGATAGCGCAAATCTTCTCGAACGCGCTGACCAACTACCTAGATAATCCCGGAAGCTTCCGTGCAGAGCTGGCCGCCAGAGCGCGACCCACCGAGCCGCCAAACTTTAAGCCCGTGACGACAACGGATGCCTCGCTGTTCAGCGATGGCACGGCCAAGTACTACTTGCCTACGAAGCCTTCGCCGGATGTGACCACGCCCCAGAACATTGCGCTCGAGATAAACCACAAGTTCGACTCGACTCCGGCGCCGGAATACTCCACGACCACTGAGCTGTACGAGCTGAGCACAAGCCGGGGTCAGGACTCGGAGCTGGAACTGTCGGCAGAGCTGTCGCCGCCCAGTCCCGACTCGGGCGAGGGCGACGAGTTCCTGCAGCAGCAGCAGACGCAGTCGTTCGTCAAGTCCCGCAACGATTTGCTGAAGGACGCACGGCCCCAGAAGCTCATCACGACACTCAAGCCCACAGAGCATCCATGGGCGCTCAAGTCCCAGACGGACTTCCTCGATCCACTGACCATCAACGATGCGCTGATGAAGGACCGCACCACGACCACAACATCTAGCACCTCAGCACCGTTCACCTACTCGCCCAGATCGCTGGGCAGCAGCACAGCCACGCCCTCGCCCGTGCATTATGAATGGGAGGATATATTCCGCAGCTACGACATTCCTCGTGACGCCCTGCCCTCGAGCAGCGGCCTACAGCGCATAGCCAACAAGCTCTTCGGCGGCCTCAACGAGCAGGAGGCGCTCCATTTGCGCAACGTGATGGCCAAGGCGGAGCACGATCGCCAGGTGCTCAGCCTGCTGCTGCTGCTCATCCAGACCTGCGACGATCACAATGGCAAGGCCCTGGAGCGCTCCCGCAAGCATCTGCTCAATGCACTCATCGACATCGACAGCAAGATATCCAGCAAAAATGTGTCCAGGCAGCAGAAGCAGCAGCAGCAGCAGCAACAGCAGCAACAGCAGCTGGCAACGACGACGACGCGTGTGCCCGTAACCACATTCCGACGCAGCAGCAATGCGGATTACTATACAAGCACCACGCCCGGCTATACGACCAGCACGGAGCTGCCGCCGTACTCGACCAGCACCACAGCGCCGGGCAGCTACGAGGAGACCACGAAATTCGAGATACGCGTCGAGGATGTGGACGATCTTGACTTGGCGGCAACGACGCCGACGCCAACGCCGGCGCAGCCAGAAATCCAATCGGATCGTCGGGCGCTCGAGCTGCTCAAGTCATTATACTCGCTGGCATCAAAGTTTAGCAGCAGGCGATAGGCGAATGGCGATAGGGTTGCCAACGGTCGCCAATTCCTAATGGCAGTGTTGCCAACTGTGCGCGTTAATGCTTAACTTTTAGTCAACTCTCTATTGCCTCCCCCCCCCCATTCCACTCTGCGGCTCGCACCGAACCCTCCTCCTTCTACTACTTGGCTTGAAACCTTACGATATTCTATTTTTCCGACAGCTCTTCTTCCTCTTGTTAATGCAATTGTCGCAACTAGTTTGTAAATATGTAAAACGAACAAATACTCGAATATCACATAATACTCGGACAATCGACAGCATGCAGCACGTCGAGTTGTATTTAATTAGTATCTTTTTAGCTGTAATCACAAACTACGAGTATTTGCCCAATCCAGTTCCCGATCCAGTTAATTAACTACGATATGAACAATCTACATATGCCCATATACATATATGTATAAATATTGTATGTTGTCCTTATGTTGTGCTCTTTTTTTGTAAATATTTATTTAACGTTAATAAAGTACATATAAAAAAAAAATAAATAAAAATATATACATATACCAAAGTTTTGTGATTGAGGGAAATTGAGAGGGGTTTAAAATCAATAATAATATAATAATTGCAAGAGGCTCTGAAATACTTTAGGAATGAGCAAAATTCTTTTCAGCTGCGGGAGAGCATTGAGGAATTTAGGATTATGTCATATGAGATATAGGGAGATCAGTAATATACTTGTGCCCTATGCTCTAATTATACAACGTAGAACACTATGGGGAAATTTAGTAAATAAATAAAATAAAATACATAAATAAAAATTATTATTCACAAATTGTAAATAAAAGGCGTCATTCCTTAGAGTAACAATTAGTTCAGTTTATATGTGATCTAGTTCACAGATCGATGTTCTCAGTCATCATTCGCTTACTTTTTACAAAAAATACTAATAGATGTACCAAGGAAAAATATCTAGGTAAAAAATTGGCCTAGCCAAATATGATTAGAGTAAAGCGTAATAAAGAAGTTCAAATAAGTTATTTACTATTATTATTTATGCTTGTGCGATTTATAATCATTTATGCTTCTTGCTGCGTATTTGATTTCCATTGATTCGACTGATTTGGCTACCAATTAAATTTAACATCGAAATAATATAGCATATGAAGGAATAAATAAGAGAAGCTGATACACAGATATCATAATGTATCCCAATTGAAGATCCACTCTTCATGGCGAGCGAGTGAGCGAGCACACAAAATGTGTACGCATTATTGAGGCTCATAAAAAGATTAGCCCGCCAGCTATACTAAATCAAGCAGCGGTAATAAATCAATAATCATTGGCTGCCCATCAAATAACTCAACTTGGATAATCGCAATGCTTCACACAAATTCAAGTCTGCAGTTCTAGCCAAGCGGGAAAGGTCAAATAGAACAAAAACCCATAAAGCGCTCATGTAATCAGGCAAAAATTTAAATATTTTTGTCATTTTGAGTTTGCTGCAAACACAAAGAGTGAGATAGATATATTTATAGAGAGTGAGAGAGAAGTACAACTGATTCGAATGTTATTGTCAATGGCTCAAGGGCGCAGCAGCGGCAGCTGATTTCAATTGGATTGCACTTGAAATGCAATACATATTTAATTTAATTACGTATACGTAACAAGTACGCTACGTTACGTATACGTACGAGTTAGCTGGCACATCTGATAGACGGACGGTGCAACAATGGCTAATTCAGTGTCATAAATCTGCTAAAGCGCAGGCACGAATCCGCGCTGACGAACTGTCAACCAGACGAACTGGCGATCCGCATAAACATAAATCGCACAAAGATGCAGCCCGGCTCAGAATATTCATCCACTATAAATGCCTGCTGCTCGACGACTGTGGCCTGCAGTTTGTTCTGACGAGTGGAGGCGCTTGCTGGCAAGAGCCTTAAGGATTCGATAGACAAGCAGCAACTGGGAGCTCATTTTCGTCATGCTGGTAGAACGTAACGCCGCCGTCTTGGCAGGTGAGTTAACCAAACACAACTGCGGCTCAGGGTCGGCATGGAGTATGGGGCATGGAGCATGGGGCATGTGCAACTGACAGCTGGCAGCGCGTAACTCAAGAGTGACCGACCCGCCTCATCGTTATTAGCACTTCCTTTGGAGCTGCGGTTGCTGTTGTTGTGGGGCGTCTGTCTGTCTAACTTTTTGCTGCCTTGCATATTTACGAGGCATGCGTCTTGTTTTTGGCCATAAGCGAAAAGCAATCGCAATACTTGCCAGCCCATTGATGAGGCCGGTGCGTTGAGCCACAGTAGAACGAAAAAGCGAAAGTCGAATATCGAATATGAAATGTGCCTCAATCTAATTCCATTTGGTCATTCGATTCCCAATTCATTACAAAATATTTAACATAATCTAATTGAAATGAATTTGAAATTCAATTAATTTTCCTCATTTTCCACTGCAAATCAAACACTTTGCCCCACTGTGGCAGACACCTGAGTAGGAAACTGATAAATAAGAATCGTAGAAGATGTAGAACCGTCCGCATTCGCTATCAGCACCAAGCATCGCATCGCATCTGGCAACGTACTTGGCCCTAAATCGGACGTGGGCCGTCCGATGCCACAGCAGCGCGCCACAGTTCATTTCCATTTGTTGCGTCGATTGGTTAGAAACTCGGAGCGAATCGCCAAATCTCTGCCAGACTGAACGCGTTTAGAAAGCTTTAATGTTTTTGCATTCACTTCTTTCAGTTTTCCTGCTGCTTTGGAGCGGAAGTGGAGCACAGTTGCAGGTGCAGGTGAGTTGGCTCTAGGATCTCAGTTGAATCCTTTTGAAGAACGATATTTTTTCTGGTTTGTATTGGACCAGGCCCAGAGCGGCTATAACTATGTGCGTCCGGAGCTGGCCACCACAGCGGGTGGCGGAGCTGTTGCGGGTCGTTTGCAGCCTAGCGCCTATCCCACGGGCACAGCGGTTCCCTTGACGCCAGCGCCGGCCACCGCCTATGGGGGCGGACTGTTTCCATCTCCGGCTGTGAGCTACACGCCCAGTGGACAGGCAACGACTGCATTTGGAGCACCTGCGGCTGCTGTGGGAAGCACCGTCAACCTGCCCAGACGTCCCACTGGTTCTGGTCTGCAGAGTGTATCCGCTGCAGCGCGCGGAGGTCCCTATGGCCCACAGACGCAGTACAGCAACACTGCTGTTGGCTCTTCGGGACAACGTGCGTCTGCTGGAGACGATTACTCCGACGGCGCCGATGGCGACTACTCGGCCATACCGGGTGTGGCTGGCGTAGACTATCCCGTGTATGCCCAGGTGCCGCGCACCAACTTCGACTGCGCCCAGCAGCCACTGCCTGGCTACTATGCGGACATCGAAGCTCAATGCCAGGTCTTCCACATTTGCGCACTCAATCGCACCTACTCCTTCCTGTGCCCCAACGGAACAGTGTTTAGCCAGGAGACGCTAGTCTGCGTCTGGTGGAATCAATACGACTGCGTCTCGGCGCCCAGCCTGTATGCCAACAATGCCTACATCTACGACTACAGTGGAGCCAGCTCCAGTTCCAGAAATGTCAATCTGAATGCCAATGTCTACCGAACTGGCTCTCAGCCGGTGAATACGGCCTATGGTGGAGTTGCTCCATCATCCGCGCCAGGCGGTGGTCTGCGCACTACCAGTGCATCCCAGATCCCAGGCTATAATGCACAGCGTGGCGCCTACGCCTCTCCCTCGCCCACGCCGGCCCAGTCGCAGTCGCAGTCTCTGTATGGTGCTGGCGCCATTATACGTCCGGCTAGTGTCTCCGGCACAGTCGCTGCAACGGGTGCCAATCGCCTAGCGCCGGCAACAGCCGCTGCCGGACTGGCAGCCACTGCTGCGGGCTTGCTACCCGACAATGCTGTCGGCAGCTTTGCCCAGCCTGTGGTGGCAGTTGGCAATCGGGAGTATTTGCCGCCGGCCGGCGCAGGCCAACGCCAGCAACGCAACCAAGTTTAAGCGTAAACGAATCTTAGCATCTGTACCCGGTAAAATGGCAATAGACCCGATCTTAGACCCTAGGCTTAGCTTAATTAGCAGTAATATTCACACTCACACATACACACTTAGGAGCTCCTTACACAACCTATGTATTTAAAACTAAATTCATATGTATTCCGATTTTTACTATATAAATGGCATTACTCTCAAATCGATTTGTATATATAAATTATATATATATATTTACAATGGTAGAACTTGAAGGGGTCAATTTTAGTAACAACAGAATTTTGTGTAGCTAAGCAAGCTATTGAAATAGTCAGTGCAGAGGTTTCTATAAGAAAACGATAATGAAGATTAAAACAGGGCTTCCTTTCAATCCTTTGTTGCTGCTCAATGCTTAGTGAGTTCACTGAGGAAATCTAGTTGTAGCACCTCTTTAGACTTGGTTCGTTGCGCCCTCGCATCCTTAAGTATTTTTCCATACTGTTGCTTAAAGTCCGAACGTAAATACATATGCCTGCCCCGCTTCAGCTTGGGCTCGCCCTGCTTTGGCAGCGGTATAGTGGGATTGAAAGCCATTTGTGTGCTGTCGAATTGAGCAAAGAGTTCATGGGCATTGCTGGAGGTGATAAATAGATATGTCAGTTTCTAGTTTCTCTGTTACAGCTGAGAGATAACTCACAGTTTTCCGATGTCTGTGGGCAGCGCACCCTCGCCAGATGCTGGCACACCATTGGCTATATGCGAAGCCATGCGTCTCACTGTGGGATGATAATGCCGGGCGAGTAACGTGAGTTCGTAAAGGCAGGTACTCGCGGCATTGCAGTACTCCGGATCATCCAATTCAGGGTCATAACGACCCGAGCCAATTGTGGTATCTGTATCGAGCAGAGCATCCAGTACCGAGGTCAGCTGGAATGTCTGCTTAATAGTGCCCAGCGTGGCCAAAGTTCCATTGTGCAACAGATGCAGACTGCCCGTGAGCAGTCGCTTGACAAAGGCCATCAGACGCTGCTGGCTCATATTGCGCCGTCGTTTAACGAGCACCTCATCCAGGGTGCGAAGGATAATCGCGAAATCCTCATGATTCTTGCCCGCATGCACGACCAGCATGTTGCGATAGAAGTGCTGGTAGAAGCGTATGGGATCTATGTTCAGGACTTCACCTTGACCGGACAGTATAACAAAGATGGTTTGGATGCAATGCAGCTGCTCGCGGTAACCCAAGTCCTGCTCCTCAAGTATGCGATTGAGCACATCTATGAGATCGGCAAAGAACTCCAGGTTGATGACATGAGCGAATCTGTAAGATGAGATTTAAATTAGAGAATACTTTTCGTAATATTCATTGCATTACTTACTCCGCAAGGCCCTCTAGAATTGCACTGAGTACCCGCGACGTGGGATCGTTCTTGAGCACGCGGAAATATATGGTGAATACCATTTTGATAATTTCCGTCAGTTTGTGGTGCTTTGTCTGCTTATTTTCCTCCGCGCGCGTCTCCTCCAGTTCCTTGTTGACCTCGGTGAGCTTCTTGCGACGCTTCCGCTCCTTCTTTGACAAGCTGAGCAAGCGCTGACGATGCGATTCCAGTTTCTTTTGCTTCAGTTCATTTTCCTTTTCTGCATCCAGATTGACATGCTTGATCTTCAGGCCCATCATGCATGTAATGCACTCGACATGCACATTGTTCTGCTTGGACTTGATCAGATGATTGATGCGACGTACAACAAAGAGCGTCATATCCAGTTTTTTGTCGTTACTGAACAACGTGCGAAAGCATTGATTGACGGCAACGCGCATTGTTCCATAGTTACAGTTGAGCATATAGACGAGGAGTTGGGCAATATTTTGCACGTAGTTGAAGTACGGATGGGATATCAACAGATCACACATGCACTGCACTGCCACCGCGGCGATTTTGATGGCTTGTGGCGTCTTTTGGCCACCCCGCTTATTAACCTGAGCCGTTAGGTGTTCCAGTTTCTGCAGGAACTTCTTGAATTGCTGCAACAGCGCATTTTCAAAGGTAACACGTTCTAACGTGGCTTTGCGTACCGTTTGCATCTTGGTATCTATCTGGCCCACTCGATACTCTGGGAGAATATCCTTGAATATCTCAGTAATTGAGATCATCGCCAGTTTGCGCACGGCGAATAAATTGGGAATGCCAGTTTCAGGGTTCACATCATTCATCAGCTCGTAGAGCGCATTAAAATTGCGCATTTTATCCTCTGGCTTCTCTAGGATTCCAGAGCAGATGATACCTATGCGATATTTCTGACGCTCGATTTCCTGCTGTCGGGCAATTAACAAATCTGTGGTGGACACAAGTTTTTGCTTAGGTACGGGTGCCTCATCGTTAACTATATCATCGTCGCTGTCCTCGAATATCTCATCGCTGCCTTCGTCACTCTCATCCTCTTCAGCATCTACTTCCTGCTCCTCCTCGGCCACTGCCTTCCGTTTGGGTTTCGGCACATAGTCAACCTCTGTGGTACGCGTTATAATTTCTCCGTCGCGAGATTTAATGGGCAACAAGTCAAGTTTTATCTTTTGTGCCGCTTGCTCCTTTTTGCTAGCCGTTGTGTAGGCCATTTCCAGACCCACCGATTGCTGCTGTTCCTCCTCAGGAGCCGCCTTAGCTTTCCGTTTCCGTTTGTTTGCTTGCAGCAGTGCCAGATCATCGCCGTCCAACATGTCCGCAACGTTGTCCAGCAGGTGATCGCCGCCAACGTCATCATCATCATCCTCATCTGCATTGAGTTCTCTGTGCAGTCCCAGTGATTGCTGTTTATTGTGCTTCTTGCGCTGCGCTAGATTGTCACGCTTGTGGGCTTTCTGTGAAAAGATATTTTGTCCATGTTCACGTTTGGAATTCAGTTGCTCGCGCTTCTGTTTAATTTTTTGTTGTTGCTGTTTGCTCAGCGGTGCCTTTTTTGATTTCAAATGAGCGGCACGCTTCACCGAGCTGATTTTTACTTTTTTCTGCAAGTATTCAGAGTTTTTAGTTTAAGTGTGTATTGTAATGCTAAGAATACTACTTACAGTGCCCATTTTATTTAATTTTAAACAAATACAAGCCGCTATTTAATAAAATAAACGCGAGCACATGGTACTTGCTAATAGCGCTGAGACTTGTTCGATATTGCCGTACCGATAATACAATTTATCGAAATTTCTTATGTATCGACCGCCGCCAGTCGCAATTACAGTTCAGTGTCCAATACATCTGTTTCAGTTTGTTTACGTTTTCTATAAGTATTATCTCGATGTCTGAAGAAGAGGATGATTACATGTCCGACAAGTTCTTGTCAGGGTAAATAATACGCCAGACTGCCAGTTATTTGGACTTCTGAATTGCTATTGCTTTTACAGCTTGCAAGATGTGCGGCCCAGCTTGGTAAACAATCGCGCTAAAAAGCGACTGATCAGAGTGGAAACAAAGCAAGCGGAAAACAGTAAACGGCAGCGTGAAGCAGCAAATGTTTCAACAGTGAACAATGTTCGGCTTCAAGAGTCGCTCAATAAGCCCATTGCTGCGGACAACAAAGGCTTTCAGCTGCTGGCCAAAATGGGCTATAAAGCAGGCAGTGGACTGGGTAAACAGGCAGACGCGCGCACTGAGCCCATTGGGATAAACATAAAAAATGATCGTGGAGGACTGGGGCGCGAGGCAGCGATTGCCGAGCTGGCAGCCAAGCGACAGGAACTGCGGCTACGAAAAGCAGGCATTCAATCTGTTGAGGAAATCAGCACTGAGGCATATCGACGCCGAGCTACACAAAAAGCAGAAGAACGTAAGCTCAACTACGATATACGACGTTGTCAACAAACGTGCGAATCTTTGGACTTAGCAGCAGGCGTCAGAGAACCAGAGCTGGACTTTTTCTGGCCCCCAAAGCCCATAGAACCAAGCATCGAGACAGAAGAAACTGAATCAGTCGAAAAAGAGGCAGAGTCAGAGGAAGAGAAAGAAGAGCTATACAGTGGAGCGGAGCAGTTAGAGCTCCTCACGAGCTACTTGCGCACAGCATATACATTCTGCTATTGGTGTGGGACACACTACGAGAGCATTGAGGATCTGGACAGCAACTGTCCAGGTGAGACACGGGATGAGCATTAGCTTAAGATCTATTTTCATTATATCATTAAAAATTACTTTTACAAAATACACACACATTTATATATATTACAATAAAACGTAGTCCAAAACAATTATGTATAGCGGTGTACTAGGATTGAATCGAGTTGGCTATACGCGTCCTTCCAACTTCTGTATAAGATCGTGCGTTTGCTCGATAACGCTGTAGATGAACGGTCGCTCCATGGGATCGATGCGCAGCATGTACTTTATTAGCTCATGCATATCCTATGGAATATAGTTAAAGCAATATAGTTAGCTGAAGTTTTGGAATAAGCTAACTGACTTACCTCTGTGTAAATGGAATCTTCAGGAATGTTTACATTGCCACTAAGCACGGCCAAGGCAACGCTGTCGCCACGCTCATAGATGGGATCGAATGGACTGTTAAAGTAGCACATTGCATACAGAACACAACCAAGACTCTGTGAAAAAGTAAAATCATAGCATTTATTAAAATTGTCTATACTGTATATGTGTATGTATGTTACCCAAATATCCGTGCGCTCGTCAATGGTGCAATAGGTTTTCACAGTAAACAGTTCAGGCGCCCGGTAGACAATTGAGCTCCGTTCCTCGGCCTCGTCTTGGAGGCGTTGCGCATCCGATTGGCCACAAATTTGCAGGCGTGCCTCCGTCATCGAGCCGAGGTCCACAATGATGGGCTCAAATGAATCGGATAAACATATATTGGCAGTTTTCAGATCACGATGCGCCATCGGCACCGGCTTCGTTTCATGTATTGCACGAAGACCCTCACAGACGCCCAAAAATATTTGCAGTATCTGCGCCTCGGGCATATGATCCTCTTTGCGAGCTCGCAGCTGCAGGTGATCCGACAGCGAGCCATGTTTGTAGTAAGGCAGTACAATAAACAACGTGCTCGTTGTGTTTATCACAATATCCGCCTGGCCAACCAGTTCGTAGTCAACGACGCGAATGACGTGCTCCGAATCGATTTTGCGACAGTTTTCGATTTCACGCAGGGCAATATTCTGATCCTCGATGCTGTGGCAAGTGATTCGCTTTATCGCATAGCAGCGCCGCGTTGCCGCATTCTCCGCCAGGTCAATTAAACTAAAGCCCCTGCAGCAGATAGTGTAATAATTGAGATAAGATAGTAAAAGCTGTGTAACCATATTAATTGTACCCTATATGTGAAGCAACTATAATGGAATCTGACTATCATTTAATGGCAATCACTACTGTATATGTGTCTATATATGTGCAGCACAGTAGAGAAGCTGGTGCAGGGTAAACATGTATATACAAGTATGTAAAATACATCAGAAACTATTGGAAATCATTTTTATAACGGGAATTCCTTATATTTGGTGTTGAATTTACCCCTGTGCCAGGCGTTCTCGGACGGTATAGCGGGAGCCATTGATGTTGAGCCTTTCTTTGCTGCAAAAGCAGCCACGTTTCACAATTAACGTCCATCCAATGCTTTGCATTTTACTTTCTCCAATTAATTATGTACAAAGCGCACAAATGTCGACCCTAACAAACTAACTAAAAACAACAACTAATTAATGTCGCGCAGCACAGCTGTTTAGCAAGAACAGGGCTGTTAACCGCAACACATGGAACATGCTGAAGTGGCGTTGCCACCTGATGCAATTTCTGCATTTCAATTCAACTATATATTTTTTAACGCAATTTTAAAAGATTCTTCCATTTTAACAAATGATGATTACCACGGACGAAGTTTGGAAGGACCTTATTGGTATTAGCGCCGATCCGCCTCATAGACGTGATAAATGCGACAAGTGCAAGTAAGTGAATGCCACCATAGCAAACCCAATTTAATGCAACAACGCCTTCCACAGACGACCCGTCGTTGTTTGTTGGTGCTCCTCACTGCCTCAGCCACCCGTTGCGGTGGCGTCTCAAATTGTGATTCTGCAACACCCTGCCGAGGAAAAACGCTCACTGCGCACAGCTCTTATGCTGCAGTTAGGTCTGATGCCTGGCAAGTGCGTGGTCTATAAGGGCAAGCGATTCCCCAATGCTCGCCACCCGCCTGAGCTGCAGCAGGTGCTGGATTCACCTCAGACGCTGCTACTGTATCCCAGCAAAGATTCGGTACCGTTGGGAGAAATTGATCGCAGTGCGGGTCCCTATACCTTGGTGCTCATTGATGGCACCTGGCCCCAAGCGAAGGCCATCTATGCTAGTAGTCCGGCTCTGCACGAACTGCGACAGGTCAAACTCATTGCGGTGGGTGTGAGTGATTATATTATACGTACACAACCCACTGAGGGCTGCCTAAGCACACTGGAGACAGCGGCGCAGTGTCTGGCGGTGCTGGAATCGAAGCCAGAGTTGCGTCAGCTGCTGGTTCGTCCACTGCATGCTTTGTGCAAATACCAACTGGATAATGGAGCCGTCGAGCATCAGTCTAAGGAATACCTCATGAAAACTAATCAATACCCCAAGCCGATTGGCAAGAGGCTAAGTCGCTTATTGAACTATAGCAATACGGTCTGCGGCAGTGCCACGGCCCTTGAACAGCAGGCAGATACGGAGGAGTCTAGATGAAAAATAAAGTAGTTAATGTTCTGTGCACGGCCGTGGCTGCATATTTATTAAGTACACATAAACTATTTGTAATTTGTATACAGAATAATGTGATAATTTGTGTGCGTAATTGCTTGCGCAATTTCTTGGGGCATTCAAACCGTTGGCTTGTTCCGGGCATCCGTCAGAGCACGCAGCATGGCGCATTGCGCTATGGCGTAGGTCCTCTTGCAAGCATTCTGTTCATCAACTGCAATAGTTTTCAATTTACTTTAGTAAATCTCTATAGCGCAGCGGATTGCTCTACTTACTGCCCTGCGAATCGCAGTACTCGATGGAATCGCCCGTCGCTGGCCATATATACTTGCGCACTATGTTCGGAACTAGCTTGAAGTTTTCCACTAGACCGGCCTTTTCGAAGAAGCAGCGGAAATAGCACTGCAATGCATTAAATATGATCTGCATTAGCTGTTTAACTTTGGATTGTGAGTCACATACCATGCTAGTCAAATCTGTCTCATCAGGTAGTTTGCCCGTATTATTGAACTGCAGAACATGAGCTAAAAAGAGAATTTCGTTAAATAATAATACTCCTACTTCTGGACTGCTAAACTCACACATGGGCGTAATGAAACTTGCATTACAGCCATGCATGATAGCATCAAAGTCAATAAAGTCGGGATCTCTCGGTGCTTCTGTAGTGGTCGATATGTCGTCCACATCACCATCGAAGCTGTCGTAATTTATTATAAATATATCTCCGTTATCCTTGGCACGATCACTCAATGCACTGATCAGCCCGCCACTGAGGCTCAGAGTACTCAAGAGAGCAACAGAAATGGGAAACATTTTCGCAACGGTAAACTGAATTTACTGAACAGCTACAAGTCCAGGAACACATTTTATATGAAATATGGTGATTACAATTAGATAAACAAATTTGTTCTACACGCAATATACAGTTTTGAAAACTTTATAATGTTTACGACAATGGCGTGATAATTCTATAAAAAGAATTCCACACAATGCAAATGAATGACCTATTAAAAAACAGCTTTTTGAATGACCTAACAATTTACATACATATTTAGTTTTTTTTATAGACAATTTATAAATCAAAGTTTATAGTTTCCGTGGGAGTACTCTTACTATATAATGTAAATATATAATAGTTTTATATCTGTATATACGCAATGTATGCATATATGTATAAACGAAAAGTATCTTTATTTCTATTAAAGCTGGAAACTATAAATTTTTAATATCTGTTTGTGTAGACAATCACACACTAAAAACAAATAGTATATTTAAACATAAAATGAAAATTAATCTTCTATTACAATGCATTGTTTAGACCGAGAATAATCGGTAATGAATGATACAAACCCCCACCCACCCAACATCATTCATTTTTATATACTAAAACACACCCACCACACACACCCCCCCACCACCCCCCCCAAAAAAATATAAATATTTTTTGTAATATAAAAACAAAAAAAAAAAAAAAAAAAAAATATAATAAATAAAACCCAAACCCATCCCTACTTTTTTGGGGGGGGAAACAAAAAAAAAAAAAATCACCCATCACCCAACAAAAAATAAAATAAAAAAAAAAATAAAAAAAAAAAAAAAAAAAAAAAAAAAAAAAAAAAAACAACCAAAAAAAAAAAAAAAAAAAAAGAAAAAAATAAAAAAAAAAATAAAAAATACTGCTATATGACCCACCTACACAAAAAAAAATTCCTCCTCCTCTCCTTCCTATAACCTCTCCCGGCGGGGGGGGACCCTCCCCCCCCAAAAAAAAATATATTTTTTGGCCCCCCCCTCCTTCCCCTCACATTACCACACCACCATCCCCCCTTCCTCCCTTTCTGACAGAGAAAAAAAAAACAATCTATTGTAGACTTTGAGAGCTCTAAAAATGTATATTTTCCCCCCCCTAAAAAATAAAAAAAAAAAATATCATATTTTGTTGAGCTGTGACCGAGTATTGTTTAAATATGTATTTGGGTTCCCATATGGGTACTTCTCTTCAACTTACCATATGGCAGCAGGAACTCCTCAGCGCAGGCTGTCCTGACCTCCAAAAAAAGCGCATGGAACTGACTTTGCACCTCCGGAGTATCCGGATCGATCTGTAGATCTTCAGCGCGCAGCTCGCTTAAACACAAGCCACACAGAAAAAGGAGTTTAAGCAAATGGAAGCGCGACATCTTTGCTGTAGAGCAAGGTAAACCCGTTTGACAGCATAGAGATGGGTTTGGCCTTTATAGATCAGTCCGACAATGGATCGATTAAATTACCAAACAAAAACATTTTTAAACTAAATACATAGTTTCTGTTTAATCGAACAATAAATACATGCGAGAGCAATATTCTCATTCATATAATACAAAATTAATAATATTTAAATGAATGTTAAACGAAATCTAAATAGTTCAATGGGCGCGCTTTGATTGGCTGTGGTCAATTTTTCTCTTCTGTCGAAAAACGTTCACGAAAATTGGGTAAATAGCGTTAAATTAACTTAATGAGTGTCGGGAATTGTAGTATAGATCGCGCAACGAGGTCGGTGCTTAGAGTGAGGATCATAATGTATAGAAATAGCTGAGTTAGTATAGCCAAAGGTTACAAATTTACAAGTATATAATTGTACAATGATGTATATGTATATAGAGTAGTTTAGTGAGTTAGCCTTATAAATAATTTCGCTCAATTTTGCAGTAATTCTTCATGGAATTTGTTTTGTTTTGTTTAAATTACTCTATGCAGCGTCCACGTTGCATCCACACGTCAAACCTTGGCTCCCCAGGCCCGTTTCAGCAGATAGGCGCCCTTCTCGGCAATCATTACCGCCGGCGCGTGCGTATTGCCGGACGTTACCTTGGGCATGATGCTGGTGTCCATCACGCGCAGTCCCCGTATGCCATGCACCCTCAGCTCGTGATTGACAACCGCCAGCGGATCCTGAGCTGGACCCATCTTGCAGCTGCCAGCCTGATGGTTCTCGGGTCCGGTGTTCTGGCGCACCGCGCACTCCCAGTAGGCGTCGCTGCCAAAGGTGTGCGACTCGCAGCCCTTGACAACGGTCTTGTCCAGCCGCATGCCATACTGCTTGAGCGGCGAGCTCTGCGATAGCCTTATAGCAAACTTGATGCCCTCCACCAGGGTCTTCACGTCATGATCGTCGGTCAGATAGTTGGCGAAAATGCGAGGGGGATCCAGTGGATCGGAGGAGCGTAGCTGGATAGAGCCACGGGATCGGGGATTGAGCACTGCCGGAAATATTTGTATGGAGCGCGAGTTGTTGGAGAGCAGCTCACCCACTTGGCCCGTGCGTGCGCAGCTGGCCAAATAGCCGCCAAAATAGAGCTGTATATCCGGCACACCTGGGCGCTGGGCCCAGCGTGAGGACAGCTTGGCGGTGACGTCTGAAATGCCTGTGCCCGACATGAGCCCATCGCGGAACAGCAAATACTCCATGGCGGTGGCCCAGTTGAGTGGCGCAGTGTCCGCATCATCGATAAAGAAGTTGGTGAAGAAGGCCACATGGTTCTGCAGATTCTTGCCCACGCCAGGTAAATTGTGCACGGGTCGCACATTCACCTGCTTCAGCTCGTCCTTGGGGCCCACGCCGCTGAGCAGAAGGATCTGCGGCGAGTTGACGGCACCAGCGCTGAGCACCACCTCCTTCTTCGCCATTATCTTGCGCGTGCTGCCAAACTGATCGGTGACCTCCACGCCCAGCACGTTCTTCGTGTGCGGATGAATCAGTACCTTGGTAACTGTGGTGTTCAGCAGGATGTGCAAATTGTTGCGCATGCGAGCGGGTCGCAGGAATGCCCTTGCCGAGCTGTAGCGAATGCCATTGCGCGCAGTCATTTGGGCGATCATGAAGCCCGTGGCATTCTGCCCGTTCAGATCCTGCACCGTGAAGCCCATTTCCTCGCCGGCCTTGAGAATGGCATAGGAAAGTGGCGGATTGTAGGGGAATTTACCAACTGGCATTAGACCTCCTTTGGCGTGGTATTCAGTGCCAACGGCATCCAGCTCGAGATTGTCTTCGGACTTCTTGAAGAATGGCAACACATCGTTGTAGGCCCAGCCAGGATTGCCTTGAGCCGCCCAATCATCGTAGTCCTCACGGTTGCCGCGTATATACATCATGCCATTCATCACCGACGTGCCGCCCAAGACCTTGCCTCGCGGCCAATAGCAGCGCTGCTCCATGGAGGACAGGCAAGCCATCGGCTCCGGCTCTGTGTTGAAGCGGTAGTCAATGTCGCTGCCAATAAAGTTCAAGAACATAGAGGGTATCTGAGCGCCCACCGGCTCATCGCCACCTGAAAACAGTATAAATTGAAGCATTTGATGGTTATATCGTAACTATTGTAGCTAAATTATAAATAATATATAAATTGAAAAAAAAAATTGTATGTATATATAAAAAACATATAAAACATCTATAATAAATAAATCAAAAAAATAAAAATAAATAAAGAACAAAAAAAAAAAAAAAAATAAAAAATAAATAATTAAATAATTAAATTAACTGGTAAACTGACGTAAAGCCTTGCGGTTTAAGTTGATTATAAACATAGTTTAATAAGAGAACCGAATGAATTATTTGTTTTTATTTTGTATTTAATTTTTTTTTTATAATTTTTAATTTTGAAATATATTTGCAAAAGCTGTTTATTTTTTCATTGATATGCATGAAATTTGGACTTGGCTTAAGGTCTCGTTTGCAAACTTATTTTATTCTAGAAAATTGTTCTGCTTGGTGAACTAATTAGTTTGTCTAAACTATTGACTAATTGAGAGGAATAGTTACTGCTAAATTGACTAGCGTATTATTTATTGCTTTACTCTTTTTAGCTGCCACAGTACAGATTTATTTCTGCTAATTTTTGTGACTAACACAGTAATGAAAACAATTAGGCTGATTGAAATACGATTTCGAAAAACTCGAATTGTCATTTGTACATTTGCTGATATTATCTAAAGGTGATTCTTAATTTAATTTTTGTATTCTTCTTTCAGTTTTGAATCAGAATTCCAGAATTTCCGTTTTGCATGAGCACACGATTTTTTTTGTTTTTTTTTTTTTTTCTTGGTAATTTAATGCTCATCAATTAATTAAATCAATGCAAATAAAAGGGTATCTGATTGCTATTTAAACCGTGGGAGCTTGAAAATTCACCGCACGCTGTCTAAATAATAATTTAGCTTGTCATTTTGTTAGCTGCGATAAAAACAAAAGAAATTAATTCCAATTGTAACAAATTGCCAGGAATTTTAACTAATAACTAGTTCCACAACAGAAATTCGTTTAGTATGTTTATATGCTGTACACGAAATAAAACCAGATTCTTTCAAAAGTTAATCTGCGGGCAATTTTTATTATTTATGTACGTCGCAACCAAAAAAAAAAATAAATAAAATAAAATAAATAAATAAATAAAATAAAATTAAAAAAAAATAAACAAATAAATAAAATAAAAATAAATAAAAAATGAAAAGTAATTAGCACATGGGACTTGATTGTATTTATGTATTTTTGCTTATACTTATTCAACTGTAAACATTTAGAAATGACATAAATAATATTGTATAAATAAACACGCATAACAATTAAGTATGCAAACAAAGTCTGGACTTTTTATACGAATCTCAATTGCGAAGCAAAAGTTATTAATGTTAATATAAATAATTAGATAGAAGATACAAACCTCTGAACAGCATTTAGAACAGAGTCAAACACCTTTTAAATGTATTTATATAAAGCGCATTAACTGAAGACCTTAGTAAACAACATACATACATACATACAAGATTTTCGAATACAGTCTCTTATGAAATGCGCAGAGCTCTGCATTTGAATCGTATTAGTTTTAATAATCTCACTTAAACTTACGCATAAACGAAAGACTTAAGACACAAACTTACGAAACAAGCTGTGACGATTCTGACAGAGCTTCTCACATTTATTTAGCATTTAAATAAAATATTAATTATATATATATAAAGAAATAAAACGTGTTTTGACCTCAGCTAAAATACATCCGCTGATGATGCACAACTCATGCAGATGGAAGACATTGAAAATGAATAATGATTCGAAACGAAAGACGTCTATTGTTAGAATTGGAAATTCAAAATTGTCAACCCCGTGATTAAGCATTTTATTGAGTGTGCAGCCAAATGGAACTAACGCACTTAGCCACAATCACGAGCACTTAACAAGCACTCACGGTAATATAATATGGACAAGTAGCTAATTGTTGTAAATGCACTTAAACCATTGTTGGATCATTAGCACCAACGCATTGACAATTACAACTCACTATCTATATAATTTTTTGTTGTGGTTTTTCTTTTTTTTTACTTTGATTTTGGTTTCGGTTCGCCAATTATTATAATTAGTGACAAGGCATAATAATTGTTGCACAATAACTACTAATTAAAGGGGTTACAAGCAACGCTAACCCCAAAAACAATCCAAGCAGTGAGAAAGTCCGCCTGCCGATCAACCAATTCTAGTGTTAATGGCTCTTCAAGGTTAAGAAACCGAGATAAATCATATTCCAGCTGCCAAATTAGCATCCTTATCAGTCTATGACCCAAAGACTGGTTGCTGCCTGGTACCGACTCAAGTCCGGATAATTCACAAAAATATAAAAAGTACCTTTGTAATTTATGATTTCTGAAATTTAAATGCTTGTCACGTAAGCACACAACTTTTTAACTTTTAACTGGATATACAAGTTAGGTAAAGGCCCCAAGCCACATAAGTTTCGCAGAAGAAAATATATATATATGTATGTATGTATAGATAAACAGCTGAGTGCTCGAGAGCTTTCAAGAGCATCAAATGTCTTTCGCTTTATTATTCCAAGTGCTCTCTTTAACGACACAAAAAAAGAATCAGAATCAGTTTTATATATTTTCGAAACTTGTGCCATAATTAAAGATTCAATCTCTTACACATTCGCCGGTCAAAGTGAGCTGTGAAATTCACCAAATAAATTAGAGCGAATAGAGCAGGTTTTTTTTTAGTGTTCACAACATTTTTGCACTTCATCAAGTATAAATGAATAATCTAGAGCAATAAATGCTTTTATTGAGGCACGCGAGCTAATTATGCTTAAGTGCTCAACGAGCCAAGTGAATGCCCTTTATTGAACTGTTTGTCCGCTTAGTATGCGCATCTTAATTCATTAATAAAATGTTGAAAAATTTTGTGAATCGATACAAAAACAATTGTCGATTGTTAAGTGCAAAAAGGTACTGAAGCGTTCAATAAAAACACTGCAACTGGACGGCAAGACCAAGTGGCATACAAGCCCATAAACAACGTATATATACTTATTTGCATAGGCGCAAATTACCGGCGGGCTGAGCCAGAGAGGCAAGTGGTGGTGGGTGCGAGAGCGGGTCAGCTCATTTATTTTACATAATGCTCAAGGCAGTTGTGGTTGCTTCTTTGCCACAATGTTGTTGGTGTTGCATGTTGTTGCTATTGTTAACTGTTGCTCAAGTTCCATTGCTGTTGTTGTTTTGTACTATTTCTTTTTTGTTTTTGTTTATTGTGCGGCTGTTGCGGTTAAGCTTCAATTACTTTTAAACAAATGCCACATAACGCGCGTCTAATTGCCCACAGCACCCCCAGCTGGCAGCATGTGTACACACGCTGGCAACATGGCAGTCTGGCAACATGTTGCTGGGCAGCAGCGCAACATGAGATCGTTTAGCAGCTGTCAATATCAATGGTATACCACTTACCGGCTTCAATGAGCAGCACTTTCCACTGCGGCACCTCAGAGAGACGTGACGCCACCACAGAGCCAGCTGAACCGCCGCCAATGACAATGAAATCGTACTCGTAGTCCGGCTCCGAGCGGAACTGCATTGAATTACAATTGAGTTATAGAGATTCGCAGCGGCATTTCATTTTTGGCAGCGTGCTGACTTACCCTTGAGCTTGCCCGTCCGCATGGATCTTCCAGGTCGCACTGCGAGCGTATGAATACCTCGAGCAGACCCATGAATAGCATGAATGCGCTGCCGCCGCATGTGGAGGCGAGTGTTGGTCCGGTGGGCACGCCCACCAAACAATCACAAGCTGATGTGCTGGTAGACATGTTTCGAATCGCTGTGAATAGCAGTTAAAAGTAAAAGACTTAGACAACGAACTTTATAAGCATTTATTGTAGAAGCAAAAGACTTGGGCAACAAACTTGAACGTCATATATGTATATATAAATATATATATATTTTTTTGGCAAATTAATGTTAATTATCAATAACAATTAAATACACATTTTATACATTTTACAATTAGATGTGGCCTTGCAACTGCAATCCATTGCAAACCTCCAAGAGCCCGAAGCCCAATTTAGTTAACCACCTCGAAGACAATGCCTTGGCTGACGTCGCTAAAGAGGCGTCGCCGGTGCACGCGAAATGTCTATAAAGCAAACACACAAACCTTTGACCAAATTGCCGCCAGCATTGGCAATAGCAAAAGGCCAGGCCAACATAGGCAGAAGACAGACACAGAAGTCATAGCTCATTATCAGCAGACGTCGAAAAGAGCTTGGCTTTCGGCTGCCTCGTAGTTTGCATAGTTTCACATGACCTTAGCCCAATGCTAGCTAAAGTGCTGCCTATCTTTTATCTTACTTCATCTCTTAACTCTTAAAAAAAAAAATCGGAATTCAAATTTCAAAACGCAGCTCGTTGAGTTCATGGCGCCTAAAACAGAAGCAATTGTTAAATAATACGACCAGCTGTAGTCCAACATGATTGAGTAATATTCAAGCCAGTTGCTGATTCAATTGCAGTTTGGGTCAGAAACTCTGAACTGGCCGACAAAATTGAGACTGATCTAGCGGACTTTTGGAATTCCGTGTTTAATTCAATATGGAATTTTGCTTTCCATTCAACTTGGTTACGGAAAGCAATCTTAATTGCTTCATTTATATGGCTTACTTTGGTCATTAAGGCGAAAAGAAAATATATTTAATTTAATGTAAGAGAAAATTGCTTTCAGTTTATAGAAATAGGGAATAGGATGACCCTGAGATCTCTCGACTTTACATAATTAACTTAGCTCTTTTGTTATATTAATTCTTTATACAATCAACTAATGATAAAATTGTCTATTCATCAGATGCATAATTAAAATAACTCAATTTGTTTTCCGTACATTTTTCACACAGTTTTTGGTAAGCAATTACGGCGACGGCCGCCCAAAATTCGAAGTGCACAATAAAAGTGGCCATACAATTGAGTTTAATTTTTCTCTTTTTAAGGTTTTTGGAGATGTCTACAGCGTTTTTGACCTCAATTAGAGACTGAGCAGCAATTCGCTTGAATTTGGCTAAAGCAATCAAATTGCAATTTGTAAGTGCAAAGCCAAAAACAGAAAGTCCAACAACCAAAACCAAAACCAAAAACTGAAACAAATAGTCGTCACAACAAAATCGAGAAGTTCAAGCAATTGCTACAGTTGGAGATCGCGATATCGACTTGAAGCAATGATGGTGCGCGCATTTGACATTTGAAACACGATTCGCTCAGTTGCCATTTGTATGCGGCTGGTCTCTGGCCTCAGCCGGTGTCTCAGTTACAATTTCCAACGGCAAAGTTGAAGGATGCCTCGAAAGTAAAGCATAAAGCATACGCAGCGCGCACGCGAGCGTGAAAAATCTGAAAGAGAGGCAGTTGACCTCGTGGCAAGTTTTTCCATCAGGCCAAAAAATAAATACAAGCAAAAGCAAACAATCAACTACCCAAAAAAAGCAGAAACCAGGCAAACTTCAGTGCATGGAAAATGCGTGCAGAAATCGTGCACAGTTGAATCCACTGCGATAAATAAAAATCATAAAATAAACAACAAATAAATACTTAAAAGTTGCTCCAAACAACTTTTGGCACCAATGCCTTCGTTAAAGTAAAAATGTGTAGCAAAAAACTAACTTGAAGCTTTATGGCTATTAAAAGGAAAAAGAATTAACAACGAAAAAAAAAGTTAAAATATAAAATTTTAATAAAATAAACTAATATGTAATGAAAAAGAACTTCATTTAAGTTTTTACAAATCTCTTTGCCTGCTACAATATATTTATATTAATAAGAGAAATAGATTTGAAATATATTTAATATAGCCTTATTATATAATGATCAGAAGCTCATAATATCTTTAGAGCCCACAGGCACCGTTGTTAGCTCTTCAAGCATTAGGTAATTATAGCTATGATAAGAGATTTAAATCTTTATGCTTGGCACTTCCTTTGACAGCGCCAACTGCCTAATTAACTGTTGTACACTTATATCTCCATATATCGCCGTGTGCACTGAAGCGATGCGCCTGTCGATAGCACGAGTGCCACATATCAATTGTTGTTGCGGTTGCAGAGGCAATAGCATTCATTGTATTCATGCGATGGGTACGTATGATATCTTCATTGATAGGGTTGGCATTGTCTGCATGGCTTTTGAAGGTTTCTTTCAGGTGTCAGTCAGTCAGTGAGTCAGTCAGTCAGTTAGTCAGTTAGACACTGCGTGCAGACTCGTGCTCATTGAGACGTTGTGCTGGTGTGAACAAGATAGTTATTAAAGAGAGATACGGCTGTAATCCGGCATATGGCTATATATTTGACAGCTTCCTTTTATTATTATTTGTGTGGTGTTTAATAATTGTGGGAATTCTGCATTTATTAGAATAATAACAATAATAAACTAACGGAATTTATGCGTGCCATCACAAAGGCGTTAGATTAAAGCGTGCGATTTTTGCTGTCTGCCTTGCGTAACACTCATTATAGACAGGGCCTATGCTAGACAAGCTCACGGTCTGTTTATAGCTTCATATTAGCTGTAACATTAGTTGTAAATATTAACCATAATCGATTCGTCTAATCACGACTAAGAGCCATAGCCAATTTAACGCTCTGCACATTGTTTGGCACTTTGTAGCAATTAATTTATAGCAATATGACGCTCGCTGCTAAAACTGGTTGCACAAATCAAAGCCAACTGTTAACGAGACCAAAATGAATAAAATAGATAAATAATGCTGAAAAAAATAGCGGGTCATAAAACGCGTCAAGCTGATTAGCTGGCAAAAAGTACGTATAATTTAAAAGAGATGCAAATAAAATGAAAAGAGAGCAACAAATGAAGAGATAAAGGAAAAACAATCATAATGGCCAAATAAGCCGCAGCGTGTTGCCGATGCGGCTATTACTGTTGCTGTTGTTGTTGTTGTTGTTGCTGTGTAGCCGGATCTATAAATTAGCAGCAACATCAACGCGACGCGCTGTGGCAGCAACACGCTAATGTAATGCAAACATTGCGAATGCCACGATATTGATAACTGAACTGAACTGAACTGGACTGCAGCTGTGGCAGTGGCTGTGGCAACGCCGGCGGTTGGCCATTAGAAATTGGCCAAGAAATCAAACAGTGTGGCGGCTAACAACGTTAACAAGAGCAGCAGTAGCTGAAACAGCAGCAGCAGCAGCAGCAATTGCATTCGCAATTTAAAGGAAGCAGCCGCGCAATGCCTGGCTAAACTTGGCCAATGCATCTGAAAAGCATCTGTATCTGTATCTGTGGCTCTGTATCTTTGTATCTTTGTATCTGTGTCTCTTTCGGATGCCGGTGCCGGTCTCATGGTTTAACTTCCTATTTTCACTTTCGTTCGCCTTTTGGCGCCCAGGCTGGCCGTACAAATGCAACAACAACAACAACATTAACAACAACTACAACAATTGGCTAAAGTGATTCGGTTGTTTATGTTTTTCGTATTCCTTTACATTTTCTTTTTTTATTACTCTTGCTTTTGCTTACTTCGCATTGTCAACGCGCTTTCAACAATGTGCGAATATTTTTATGTGAGAATTTGCCAATTGTTTATGTTATTTATTTATTTTTTGTTTTACTATTGTCATGCCCATCACGTAAGTGTTAATTTTGTTTTTTTAATTCGTTTCACATTATCGAAATTTTGGAAATTATTGTCAAAGAAATTTGTGTTTATTCAAGAAGTTATGAAATAACAGAAAGAAATGCAAGAGAAATTTTGTGTAAAGTATTTGATTTATTTTAAAACAAATTAATATCTGATGTAAGTTACAAATATGTAATAGTATAAATATTATGTTATAAACGTTTCATTCTATGAGAACTATAGAGAGAGCAGCGCTGTGATGTTAAAAAAATATAGGAATATGCTCAAATTTGTATGTATATAAACTAATTTAATAATGTTAAAAAAATTACTATTTAATAAATAAAAAGTTTTAGTTCGATATATTCAATATTTTCTTTAACCAGATATTAATTATTGTATTATTTCTATACCCTGAACCCATTGAAAATGAGAAATCTGGGTATAATGGTTTTGTGAACAGTATGTAACGGGCAGAAGGAAGACCCCATAAAATGTATAAATTCTTGATCAGAACGACGAGATGAATCAATTTAGCCCAGTGCGTCTGTCTGTCCGTATGTCTGAACACATCGATGTCAGAAAATAAAAGGACTAGTGACTTGAAATTTAGTTGCTCTAAGTATTTCCTCTTAGTATTCCCTCTATTTCCTCTTAGTATTTCCTCTTAATATTTCCTCTCAGAATTTCCTCTTAGTATTTGCTCCAAGTATTTATTTAATGCTTAGCACACACCACTTCACTTGACAGCTCTGCACGACTGATCGATCCCCACTAGTTCTGGATGACTGAAGAAATGCTGCAGCTGCTGCCCTTTATATAGGGCGACGTTCACTCAAAGCCTCAGTCGCTCTCAAATGCTAAGCCCGGTGCCAGGTAGACATCGTTGCAGTCGACCTTCAAGTGAGCAATGCGAGCACTCTCTGCTGCTGCTGAGCATTCCAGCTTCGTTTTACTCAGCTATAAAGGGCAAATGAATACTGCTGCATACATGCAGACAATTTAAATGATCTCTAGGTCTTCGTCAGCCCTTGCTTTTGTCAGGCAGACAGATAGTGAGACTGTCTGTGAGATTGACAGAGGACAGATATACAGACACACATACAAACAGTTTTAGCAAACACGCATAGTTAAATCGGATTAACTTATTATACATTTACACATTATAATTATTTCATTAAGATTGTACGTCTACAAACGAAATTGTTCAACAAATAAATTCTTATAATATTGCTGCTTACTGCGCAGTGCTTATACGTGTGTGAAAGCATGTGTATGTATGTGTGCATAAAAGGAGAACAGAATGAGTAGAATGAATATCTGCTTGTAGGGTTCAGGGTATCTCCTAGTCGGGCAGTCTCGACTAGAGCCTTCTTGCTTGTTTTATTTTATTTTAATTAAATAAAAATATATGTATAAAATTTTACTATATTCGATTTTACCATTTGATGATAATTGTCAACTGTGGGGTTTTTATTTTTTTATAAATAGATTTCACGAGAATTAAAAACACATTCAAATCAAATGGCGATAAGAATCTAAGGACGATAATAAAAATGTAAGAAAAAGCCATTTGAGGAGGGAGCAGAGTTCACCTCAGTTCAATTCAATTATACATTTGTGCAATTGTTAATGTCTAATTATTTCCAGCTAATGCAGGCTCTCAATTTGCATAGCACGATTTGATTTGATGTACTTTTACGCTTTTCGCTTGAAACGGAAATACCATAAATAATACTTAAAAATTTGCTTCCACTAAAAATACCAGCTCGAAACGTGAATTTCTGTTTTACATAATTTACTAAAGTTTTTGATTTTTATTTATGTTGTTGTAGTTGTTGTTGTTGTTAGTTTGTTGCACGAACTACGTGATTGAATATTTGCAACATTTCGCTGCATTTGCATTTTCACCCAAAAATTTTCAGTTGCATTTTGTGTTTCGTTGTTGTTGTTGTTGTTGTGTTGCAACTGCAACATGTAATACCCTTGGCTGCCCAATGCACTGCCGCTGGGCTGATGCTCGCCAATTACGTTGCCAACAACAACAACAACAATAGCAACAACAATAGCAACAACCACATTGTGACCACAATTAAGTTTAAAGTGAAATTCTGCAATTGCTGGCGCATCATTTGAGCAATGCTGAGATGAGCTTTGGGCCTTTGATTGATCGCTGGTTACGTGCTGAAAAAGGCATAAAAGTAGATAGCAATAGCAGCAGCAACAGCAACACCAGCAGCAGCAACAGCAACAGCAACAACAACAACTGCAAATGAAATGTGTTGCTGTTTTGGCCTCCAGGCGGATGCAAAAGTGGGCAGCGCGTCAACTCGTCGCTCGGGAGCTGCCTGTCAACTGAGTGCGGCACCGTGATTTCTGCCAAATACCCGACACTAACAACACTTTTAGTTTCATTGCTAAATGAGTGAATTTGTTAACAGAGTTGTTGCTATTTGCTGCCGCTATAATTGAAGATTTATGCAAATTTCTCACGCTTATCACAGCACGGCAGCATTTCGTATATCGATTGAATGGCAACGGTTCAGCATTAGCTTAGATAACATGTGATTATAAATTATGTTATTTATTTTATAAGAGAAATTTAATTTGTTGCACAGTTGAGGCTTACATTTTGATTCATTCAAATTATAAAATCCCCATAGAATGTGAACAAAACCTGTATGAATACAGAATATAAATCAAATATTTGTATAAATAATATATTAATATTTATGAAATATTAACAAAAATCGATTGAATTAAATTTTGATTATTAAATAAGTATTAAATTTTTTTATTTTTTTATAAAGCACTTATTATCATAAATATTTGTGTATGTATATGATAATTTATTAAATATCGAAATTGTACTTTTTTGAATGTAATGCTAATTATAATTTTCAAATTGTCTAATGCTTTATCATCAAAATATGCATATGATAGGAAAACAAGATACAATCCATATTGAATGACTCGCAACGTAAGCCTTTTGTCTTAAGCCTTTCGACTTTCTAAAAAGTAAATATGCATAAAATGATATGCTAATCGAAAGGCAGTTAAGTATTCTTGAATGCCAGGCCGAGACTTCAACCAATTGACCGAGTGTTATGTGACCCAGTTAGGGTTTTATGTTGGTGCTGTCACCGTCTGTGTGGCATATGCCACTTCTAAGCCGAGATATAAGATCTGCCATAACGAATTGTAAACAAATAGTGGCCTGGCCGACGAAGATCATTTAAATGGCAAAAGCCAAATAGCGACGCGATGCCGAGCCAGGCTAAGTAAAAGGCATACGGATCGCAGTTGAATGAATGAATAAGTGAATGAATAGAAAAAAGGGAGCCAACAACCAGCAGGCAGATAAACAAACAGATACCAGCAAAAAGTCAATCGTTCAAGACTAGCAACAATAGCCAACAAAAATCCTATAAAAGTAGCAACAGCAACAACAATGGCAGCTAGCTGTGCAGCACGCTTCCCAAAAACAGGGAGATACAAATTGTATCTTTAGCTGACATTTCAACATGACTTCAACTACAACTCCAACTTTGACTTGAGTGCGTACGTGTATGGGTGTGTGACAATGTCTATGTGTGTGTGTGTGTATTGGCAAATACGTTTGTAAGGCTTGCTTTTTTTCTTGGTTTTTCGGTTTTCGGTTTAACTACATGCCAAATCTGTCAAGACGGCACAAAAGAAAGCGAGCAATCGGCGTGGGTGTCTGGCGGTCAAAGCACTCGGCAGTACAATATGTAGCTGAGCATTTCGTTTCATTGCCCGCAGCTGACACATGTTGAAGATACCCTAGATAATGGATAGATTGCCAATTGTTAATAAACCACAGTTTGCCCCCAATAAAAAATGATTTATCATCGTCTCGATTCGTCTTCCCTTCAGGCTTCAATGTACGCGATCTTTAAGACTATATTCCATATATAAATTATATATATATGTGTGTGTATATATGTATATATTATATATATTTAGATATATGTTTTTGCATTGTGAAAAAAAAAAATGTGCGCGCTTTCGAAATTTTTGCTTAATGAGTTCAAGTCAAGCCATAAAAACGTAAATGACTTTTATATGAATTATTCTTTTATCCCAAATAATATTGATTGCATTGATTTGCAATTTAGATTAAGCTCAAATTACCCATACTTTGTTTTTATTTTTTTATTTTCAAGAAATAACAAGAATTTTTTTAATGAGTATGCGTTTTTTTTTTTTTTGGGTTTTTGTTGTTTTGATATCCAGTTAATTTAGAAGAAATTAAAAATAAATGAATGAAGCATGGCCATTGCTTAGGGTAGGCCAGTAAAGTAATCTGGTCACGAATTGGGTGTATTCGTCAATAATAAATTAGATCTTAGAAATGTTCTAATTAATATTTGAGTTACATTTAATAATTTCAATTTTTATTTATTTACTTTTTTGTCCAACTTTTCTACTCGAGACTCAACTAGTTTTCTTCTTAAATATTTGTACTTTTTCATTAAATTTAGTAGAATTATTTTTATAACCGGTTGAGCAGCGTCGCCTTTAAATTAATGAATATTATTAATTATGTGATAATTGGTTAAAGTCTCGATATGATTTATAGAAACCAAACAAAGGGTATCTTCTAGCTGTTTGTCTGTGTTTTAGTTCATGCTTAGTTCCACGCTTCAGCTCTAAAATTAAACAATATAACTAGTTTTTTGTTTGTTTAGTAAGTGTAGCAGTTCATAGGGTTTCCTCGTTAATGCAGTCTTTACCAACTTTTTTTGTTAAAAGCTAAAATGCATTTATAAACGGATATTCACATGCATTCAAATCGATTGCAGATCTTGAGACAAGTCTTGAAGTCTTTTACAATGCCCCAAGCTTCCGTTGGCAAAAACAGAAGAAGAAGACGAAGGAAAAAATTGAACCAAAAACCGGGCTAATTTCCTATTACTGTAATGAACGTTTTATGAACCGCTATAACGCAACACCTTTATAAGTGTTCGATACAGTTTTTCATTCGAGGCAGACAAAGCAGAAATCGAACCGATTAGCGACTACTTGGGTCATATAAAAATATATATGTGTGAAAGAAAAACCTGTACAATGGGCCAAACTAAAATTAGAAGCATGTCTAAAAATCGTGAGACACACACACACACACACAAATACACATGAGTAGAGACTCATAAACATTTAATGTTCGTTAATTGTGTCAATCCGTAACGTAGTTGAGTACTTTTTTTTTTAGAATGTAATTGCAAACTGTAAGCCAAGTTTGTTGCCAAGTTCCCTTTTGGGAGTTAGAGCTGTCATTGGTGCTTCCTCAAAGGCCAAAAGACGGGAGTTACTTACGTTTTCAGTGCCCGGGTACAGTTGTTGGCCAGTTTCCTTTTCGGTTGGCCTCCAAACAATTTGCTTTTAGGCTTACAAACTTGCAGTAAGCCGCTCCTTATTGGCAATGTTTTTTGGCCAATTGCACAATGCGTCGAAGATGTGCAGCAAAATTTGTCAAAAACTATTTAACAAAAATGTTTTTCGTTTCTTTTCTTTTCTTTTTGGGTTTGTTATATGTTTGGCACACACAGTTGCACACACACGCACAGTACTTAGTTTTTCCTTTTATAGCTTGAACGGGCGGCTCATTAGCCCGCTTGCAGTTTGGGCCTGGCTAAGAGCTTAATAACTTGTTTTGAACTGCGCGCAATCGCAGACCGTCGTCGACTCAGCGTCTGGCCGGCAAGCGCGGCTCTTTTTAAACTCCCCTCACAAAGCCCATACAAAGCTTCAGCTGTTGGCCCGTTCATTATAGAGGTTCGCGAACCAGTTCACTACTTTAGCTTAAAGCTGAATTCGCGCTCTCTAAAAGCTTCAGCATTGTAAGCTTCGTGAACTATTCGAATTTAAAGTTAAATTTGATTAATACTGTACTGTTTTAAAATAACTTTAACAAACTTGAATGTTAATTATGTATAAAATATATGAACAAAAAATAGCAATCACATTTTTGCTTAGCTAATTTTATTTATTTTCTTGTTAAATTTATTTTTATTAATTATTTTATATAATAAATTCAATGAATAGGGAAAAGCAGAATATATAATAAGTATAATTCATAAAAATTAACCTAAAGTAACAAAATTGTACTTTTGGCTGCATATATAGTATAAAATAATTTATTGTAAATAACATATACATGAAAAACAAGTATGAAAGCTCAAGTCGAGTCCGCTCGACTAGCAGATCCCCTGAAAAAAATTATTGAAGCAGCAGAGAACGTTCCCATTGCTCACTTGAAGTTCGACTGTAACGAGAGAGACAGTACTTGAATTAAAGTAAAAGCAAGGAGAGAAGAATTGCAGAAGATCATTGTAGTTCTCATTTGGTATTTGTATTTAGGTAAAACGAAGCTAGAATGCTCACAGCAGCAGAGAGCGCTCCCATTGCTCACTTGAAGGTCAACTGCAAAGAGCTCTACCTGCCGTCGGGCTCAACATTTGAAAGAGACAGTGCTTGAGTAAAAGTGGCCCTATATAAAGGGCAGCAGCTTCAGCATTTCTTCAGTCAGTCTTCAGTCGTCCAGGCCTGCTGGGGGTCAGCGCAATAAAGTGAAGTAGAGTGTGTGATCGATCTGCTAAGCAATAAAGATGTAGAGGAATTACGTAGATGAATTACGTAGATGAATTACGTAGATGAATTACGTAGATGAATTACGTAAAGGAATTACGTAGACGAATTAAGTAGAGGAAATAAGTTGAGGAAATACTTAGCGGAAATAATTGGAAGAAATACGTTGAGAAAATGCTTAGAATAAATACTTCGAAATACGTAGAGGGAATACTTAGAAGAAATAGACAGAGAAAGAGTGCTAAATTATCAAGAATATATGTATATACTTTGTGGATCTGCTACGCCTCCTTCTGCCTGTTACATACATTTCAACAAAACCATTATACCCCATTTTCAATGGGTTCAGGGTATAAAAATAGCAATCACATTTTTATTTAGCTATTTTTATTTGTTATTTAATTAATTTTTTTTATATATTTATTTAATTTATTTTTTTTATTTTATTTTATTTTATTTTATTTTGTTTTTGGTTTTTTTTTTTTTTTCATAAAATAATTCAATAAATAAGGAAAAGTATAAGCAGAATATAGAATGTATATAATTTTTTATTAAATTATAATTTAATACATATAATTTATAAAAATTATTCCAAAATTAATAAATTATATATTTGAATGCAGATAATATTTAAGATAATATCTATGCAATAAATTACACTTACGTCTATTATATATTCTTGTAATTTTCTTATAAGCTGTGATTTTGTAAGAAAAACTAATACAGATGTTATCAGTTTCTTAATATACTATAAATAATTATAATAAATGTTCTTTTAAGGTTTCAGCATGTGGTCGAATTGTAAGCCCCAGTCTCTCACAATTTGAGCTTATCCCGACGGCCATTAGGGTGACTCATGCAAAAGTACCGCAATTTCCGCCAGTGTTGTAGAATTTGTTTACGTCAACCCATCGTCGAGTAACTGTAATATAATCAAAATACGTCACACGGCCTCTTCAACCACTGCTGGCCAGCGAGAGCAAAGCGGCCCACACAAAAAGTCACCCGTGGCGCAGCACTCGTCGAGCAGCCCACACAAAAAACAGCGAATGGAGGCAGTGCGCCTGCGCAGGATTAACGATTGGCAGCTGGACAACGAGTTGGCCCAAGGCACTTCAAAGGCAAAATAAATCGCAAGTGCTGCGGAACTGCGTTTTACAATTTCCACTGTAAAAAAGGTTGCAAAATATTTGTAAAAATACAAGGAAGTAAAGAAGGAGCTGTACAAGTAAGAATATTATAATTATGAGTATTTATGAATTAAAAGAAACAAAATTTAAAACGTAAATATATAAAAAACATTGAATCATTGAAAAAATACCCAACGACAAGCTGCTGCAGCTAAATACTTAAAGTTTAATAAAAATAAAAGAAAAGAGTGCTGATAAATATTTAAAATCATTTCTTGAATACATTAAGTGAAAATATAAACTTGTAATATTCTAGTGAAACAGTCTGAACAGAAAAATCTCTGAAGTAACGTGCGATGGCAGGGGTGGGTTGATGAATCATGCGAATTAGCATACACAAGTATGCGTGTACAGGTCTCATGTCTGTGAAATATCGTATCTGTGTGTGTGTGTGTGAGTGTGTGTATGAGTGTGTCTCAAGTAATGAAAAATAATAACAAGAGTGTGCGAAAAACGTGAACACTCCAGCAACAGCAGCAGCAGCAGCAGCAGCTGGTGAAGAAGAATAAAGCAAAAGTTTTCAAATGATTTGTGGTAAAATCGATGTGTGAGAACAAACAGTTCCTTTTGTTTTGAACTTTTCCTTGATGTTTCTATTTATACTTTGCCATTTGGACTGCTTTTCATCTCGAGTACTCATTCCAACTAATTGCTATTCCATGCAGCTACGCGAAACTACGTGAACGCAGCGAAGAACCCAAGCGCAGCGCGGCTCAAGCCAAAAGGCATTTAAAATGGCTGACGAGTATATGCCAGATGTCAGCTTGATGGACACAAGTGAGTAACATATTGTAGCCAAAGCTAATGGCCCCACTTAACAAACATCGTTAGCCAAACGGCACAAAGTTGCAGCCGAAGTTTTTATCGAAGTTTTCTGTTTGCTGAAACTCAATGATCGCCCAACCCCCAAAAGGAACAGAAGTTATTTAATTATGTGCAGACATTAAGTGTTCAGACTCAGGTCTCGTATTAAATAATATATATTTTTTTTTTATAATTTAATATTAATATTTTTAGTATTTTACTTACCATACAGTGAAATATTTAATACAATATTTATTATATGAAAAATAATTAAATAGATATAGAAGAAGAAAACTAACTATACTTTTTACCAACTCAATGTAAATTACGAAATTATGGAAAAATAAAGAAATTAAAGTTAGGTTCATAATAGATAAAAACTGATAGAAATTTCAGCTTTAAAAGTTTGCATTTTGAGAAAGGTAGAAGGATATATCTCTAGATATGACTCACTTATTTTGACAAACAGCCCTCAGCCCCCAGGCTAGCTTATATGAAATAGGAATTAATATATAGTGCAACGGGTCTATTCAGTTTATAACAAATACTTAAATTTTCGTAAGACAATGCTCTGTATTTAACCAATTGCTCCTCCTCTGCCGCAGTTGTGCCCGCTATACTGGGCCTCACCGCAGCCGCAGTGCTCTCGACTGTGGCTTGCATCTGTGCCCGGCAGATGCGCATACGGAACAAGAAGCAGAACCAGCACGATGCGTCGTTCCCGTTCCAGCCGACGCGCCGTCCGACCGCAGTTCGTTCGCCGAGTGGCCAGCCGCCGCATTATCTGAAGAAGTCTCCGTCGCCCACTGGGGGCAAGCAAATGGGTCTGCTCTCGCCCATGCAGGATCAGTCGACGTCGCCGATAGCACCGCAGAACATGAAGTACGCCGAGGAGGATGAGGTGTCGCAGCAGGCCCAGCAGCAGCACCACTCGAACAAGCTGAATGTTGTCGACAATGCCAAGCACCACAATCAGCACCACTCGCCGGTGGAGACCATTGCCAATGGCAATGTGACCATCACCTTGGACGAGTCGCTGAGCCAATGGCAAGGAGCTGACCGTCACCGATCAGTATGGAAAGCTGGGCACCATTTACTTCAAGCTGCGCTACCTGGCTGAACGAAACGCCCTCATGGTCTCCATCATACGCTGCCGCGGACTGCCCTGCAAGGGTGGAGCCGGCGGCACCGGCGACATACCCACTGGCATGAATGGACGCACTCAGGCAGCCACCGATCCGTATGTGAAGCTGCAGCTGCTGCCGGACAAGCAGCACAAGGTTAAGACCCGCGTGGTGCGCAACACCCGGAATCCGGTTTACGACGAGGACTTCACATTCTACGGCCTGAACATGAACGATCTGCAAAACATGAGCCTGCACTTCGTCATACTCAGCTTCGATCGGTACTCGCGCGACGATGTCATTGGCGAGGTTGTCTGCCCACTGTCCTCCATCGAGATTGGCGACATATCCAAGGAAGCGCTCTCCATCAGCAAGGAAATACAGCCACGCAGCCTGAAGATACGCGCCCAGGGACGTGGCGAGCTGCTCATCTCGCTCTGCTGGCAGCCGGCCGCCGGACGCCTAACTGTCGTCTTGCTGAAGGCGCGCAATTTGCCTCGCATGGATGTCACCGGCCTTGCTGATCCCTACGTCAAGATCTACTTGCTCTACAATGGCCAGCGCATTGCCAAGAAGAAGACCCATGTCAAGAAACGCACGCTCAGTCCGGTCTTTAATGAGAGCTTTGCTTTTGATATTCCAGCTGCAGAGGTGAGTTCCATTCGAGATCTTTAATTTAATTACTCAGGAGTTTTTTGTTATCTCTTATTTTACATAGTTCTCTATGAGTTTAGAGAGAGTGAAAAGTTTCCATATTATGCAAAGCAGCATTAAGGTTCGCATATAAATATGCATTTCCTCTTTCTTCTTATAATCAGAGTCCACTGAAAATAGAAATTCAAGATGTCAATCTTGCTCAAATAGGTAAAGCGAATTTATTTATATGTTCTTCATATTATAGATTAAAATTTTCATTCAATAGAAGAAACCTCTACATTGAACTGAATGCTTCCATTTTTATATGCCATACTTAATGAGAAAAGGATTAATGGATTAAAATAAATAGCTTTCTTTTCCCATTAAGTATTTCATTCATTTCAATCTGTCGGTTTCTGTAATTAAATGATTTGATATATTATACATATTATATTTGATATTCTATATGTATATATCCGCTTTTCAAAGGCTTTGATATATTTACTAGTCTCGACTGAAATCTTCTTACTTGTCTAAGTATTTTTGCTGAAATAAATATTTATTGTTAACATAATTAAGTTTCAATTTGAGCCCAGAGCAATCGCCTATAAACTGTCGAATATCTTTGCTCTAACCTTATTGTCTATTGTGACTTTAGTATCATTTGTTGTAAATCAAAAAGTTATCCACTCCTTTATATGGATATACAATAAAATGTATCGTCTTTTAGGGCACTGGCGCCACATTGGAAGGCGTCTCATTGGAGCTGATGCTACTCGACTGGGATCGCGTGACCAAGAATGAGGTAAGCCCACATATTACTTTTTAATTGGCAGCTACCTAAAGGCCTCTCTCTCTCTCACACACACAGGTTATTGGACGCCTAGAACTGGGTGGACCCAATTCGAGCAGCACCGCTTTGAACCACTGGAATGAAGTTTGCAATTCGCCACGTCGCCAAATTGCCGAATGGCACAAATTGAACGAGTGAAATGCTTGAGCTGTATCAATTTTTAGGGGCAGCGACCTGGCGCTGGCGCCGCCTACCCAACCACAAAATAACAACAACAACTTAAAAAGAAAACAGGCAAACAACATATACAAAATATTAAGTTTTTAATATAAAGTTTGATTATCACTTTTAAATTAAGCGCAAGATTTTACAATGTTTTCTTTCGACTTATGCTCAATGATTTTTTATTATTATTTATTTTTTATGATAAACAAAAGTTGAAGCAAAAAGTAATATACCAGATGAAAAGAAAGGAGAAAAACTTAAGTATATTAAATGTATTAGAAAATGTTTAGTGTATAACAACAATGCGTGTAAATGTAAGATAATTAATTAACAACTTCACCTACTCCTACGTATATAAAGAAAGATAAAACAGGTACCACTATGAATAGAAATAAAAAACATTTTGATTTGTTGCTGTATAGAGATGATTTATGAAATTTACGATTCATTCTATGAGAGAAGAAAATTCTTTTGAGCTTTTGCTTTTCATTTGCATGTGGAAAATACGTTTTACCTAAACAAATATTGTTTGTAGTCCATTCATTATAACTCTGCCCACCATAAATACTTTTGGTATTTGTTTAAAATGTATTTATATTGTATTTAAAATGTAATCTTTACATCTTAGGCATATGTTGATTTCTTCTTTATCAAATTAGAGCCCTCACAAAATAATAGTAATACCAATACTTGAATAGAAACTTTTCACAATGTGTCCGAAGTGAGAAAAACGCTTACTGCTTATCACTTATATAGAGAAATAAAATAAAATAAATTTATGAAAAAAAATATAAATAATGCAAAGGAAATCGAAATGAAAAATAAAACTTGAGAGAACACGCAGCAAATTGCTTAGGCACCAAAAAGCTACAAAATCACACACAAAAAAAGAACGAAACAAGTCAAAACCCAAGAAACCAAAACAACACAATAGAATAGTACTTATAAGAAATGTAGAAACCACAATTAACAACTAATTGTACGATGTAGAGTTACGAGATATCACATATGAAATACATAGAATGCATAGCTCAAACTGAATCCAGAATCTAATAGGCATTACTTAAAGCTAACGCCACTCTATGATATATACAAGCATAACTAAGCAAAGCTTACGACGCAGAGTTGAATCCATTATTGAAATGCGACATTTTGTAAAATGTAAAAGTGCGAGAAGGGAAAAAACCAAAAAAAAAATATATGTAAGCACACATTGCGTAATATAATTAACATACCCCCGAAGAGAATAATTCAATTTGAGTCCACAATCAAACTTCAATTCGTCTAGAACGCATACAATAATTTAAAAAATAAAAAACAGATTTTCATATACATAGATCTATAACTACATATATAAATACGTATAAATAAAGATACATACTTCATGCAAATAAATAATTAAATATATGTATATCTCCCTATATATATATACATATATGACAACTACATACATGCACATATATATAAAGCGAAATGTGAAATTCCACATATGCATATGTAATAGGAATGTTAAGAAACATTGAATGGTTAATTTCAGTAATAAAACGTATATAAAATGACAAAAAAAAAAAAAAACATATTCTATTCATTTTATTACTATTTTTTTTTTTTATAAAATTAATTAATAAATTGAGCAAGATCATTTAAAATGCAAAATATTCACCCCAAATAATATATATTTGCTCGACATTGCTGATAAGGGCCTTTAAGCTTTGGGCTGTTCTCAGTTCAACTTGAGCGCTCGAGGTGAGCCGTGAGCGCTTGAATTGTCTTTCTCAATATATAATATGTATATATTTTCGAAAAATGCATTTAGCTATTGTTTTAGCAGCAATTGCTGCGTATGTGCAAGGTGAGTTAATCAGATATTTATTAAGCCACTTTTGTTTTTATTCTTTCTCTCTATTTGCTCAAATTTTCTTACCTCTTGATTTGTGTACACAGTCTCAGCTGTGATGGGTATTTGCACGTCGGATAAGTTTAGGTGTCATTGTAATTACGGCCGAGGCCCGTTTTTCGGAAAATCGAATTTCGTGAGGACGAGGATCATGGCTATGCTCTGCATAACCTCATGGACATACATATTGTGACATAGTGAGTACTTGCAAAGACCACATTCCATTCATTAATATAGAATTCATTTATGAACTCTCATCTTCATTATAGCCGGCAGTCTCATAAGGCAGCCTTGCTTCGTGTGATAAAACCTTTCATCTTTGGTGCTCGAGTACGACCTGCTTGCTTGGCTCCTGCGTATGATGAGGCGAAACCCATCGAGCTCGAAGGAGTTTTCAATGACGATCAGTTGGGAGAGGGACAGACGGAATATGAGAACTCTAAGTATTATCTAAAGTACTTTGTGGCCAGCCGATCGATTAAATATAACGTAAGAAGTTTTATCACACCAATCAGAGGTGACATATCAAAGAGCGAGCAGAATCTTTGAACATTGAATTCACTTTATTATATTCTGATTTAAGAGCTAAAAATAAATGTGAATGTACATAAACTAAAACACACACACGTCCACTACTTGACAATTACATAATTATTATATATATTTCGATATATATAATTAATTTTATTTACTTATATTCGGGTTTAAGTACTAAATTTCGTGTTTTCATTTGCCATGTTCACGAAATAAACCATTGATGAAAGTTTTCTCCTGGCTTTCATTTGCTATGCTTATGTGTATTGATAGTATTTTACTTTTCCTCAAATTATATGCAATTTTTTCATCATTATTATTTTGAATTAAGTTTTTGCTTTTTCCTTTTTACATTGAGATTTTTTTCGGAATTACATTCTAACTATATAAGTTTTTTTTTTTTTATTATTCTTTTGAATGAATTTTTTTATTTTTATTGTTTATTTATTTTTGTTGTAGCTGAACTTTTGCCATGCAATACAATATTAATTAGTAATTAATTAATTACTGACATTTAGTATGAATTTTAGGACACATTTAGTTGAGTTCACTTAGTTAATACTTAGTTTTCAGTAAAAACTTTAATTATATATATTTTTATTTGTATTCAAATGTTTTCGCTCTTGATTTCTTCTTTTTTTTCAATTTTGATCACTTCAGTCTTACCAAAAATAGTTTAAATTTATTCAACAGCTTCTTACTTCTTGCAGTTTTGAACATTAGAAATTGAATTTTAGTTAATATTTCATAGTTCTTACGCTTAGTTCAAAATAGTTTTTTTTTTTTTTTGCTATCGCATGGTTTCCTTTATAGTTTGTAAACACTTGAAAATTTTAATGCTCAACTTTGTGTTTCTTCTTATCTCCATTTTCTTTGTATTTAATTTTTAATTTTAATTGAAAAATTTCTTAGAGAAACTTTCTTACTCAATGCGTTACATAATGGATTAGTTAGGTCTTGGCTGCTCTAGCCTTAGTAGTTGCATATGTACATAACTCTTAAGGATTTTAGATTACATTTAGCTTTGATTTCAACGCTGCCATTTGAATTTTAGATATAACTGCGAGATCTGTTTTGCGCACAAAATTAAACTAAATCTTACAAATGAATGCGACGATCATTAATATATATACACACGTGTGCCTCACACGAGCTGTAGACTTGGAAGCTGGACAGGGAAGGTCTTGCAATGATAATGGCTAGAAATAACTGAACTGTGTCTGCCCCACACATTGCTGATCCTCATTCAACATATGGATACCATGTAAGCAGGGCAAGTTGTCAAATTAGTGTTGCCATATGCATCAATTTTAGCCGGGTGGCACTACCTTGCTTTCTTTACAATATTGTCGGGGGGCGTACCTTGTCCTGTTATAAAGTTATAAAAAAAGTTTAATTAAATGTTAAGAATTGCATTCACAACGGAAAAGAGAGGAAATTCGGAAAATGCATAATTCAGTTGAGGGCTCCAAGTGTGAATTGAGCTTAAGCATGAAGTTGGACGGTGTTGGTAAATTAGAATAATTAATACGTATAGTTGGCAATTTACAGTGTTGTTTATTAATAACTTAAGATAAGTAACTGCCTGTCTGTATGTATATATGTGTGTCTGTGTGTGTGTGTATTGATGTGTAACCTAGGTAAGTTTAGGAGAGACTAACTACGAATTAATACTGTACAGGATACGCGACACTCCTACTAAGAACTAATTAAACGGGCCTCAGCTCGTATTGCATACAAATCGGCGGTCAACACAATATGATGTATATATAGATACATATATACTTATGTATCGGTTATGTAACTTAAGAAGATGGGGCGTGGCCAACTTAAAAGTACGACGTTAGCTATCCTTTATCCTTGCCAGGGCCGACGCTAACGCCCAGCAGATGCTCGCCGGCCATCAGGCCCGCCGGCTGATGCGCATAGTTGCGGATCTGATGCAGCGAGATCAGCTGGTTGGGAAACGCATTGGCATTGTTCTGGTTGACGTTCTTGTTGGGGAAACTGATGGCATCGTAGAGATAGGGACGCTGCGCCATCGGATGGTGGCTCAGCGAATTCAAGTGCGGCGGCATCGAGTTGATCGGCGTAAAGGCCGAGTTGCTGCTCGTCTTCGTTATGGATGCCGCATCATACGGTCCCACGGTGCTGGGCGTGGCTGCTGTCGATCGAAAAACAACAAAAATAAGGTTGACTGGCCTGCTTGGGCAATGATTATATTAGTGTCTATGATTACCTATATCCTCGCGCACCGGATCGGGCATGATGCGATGATGCGACTGCAGCTGCTCCGGCGCATGGCCATTGCTTTGGTTGCTGTTGGCCGCTGTGGGTTGGGCGTAGTGCGCCTCCATGCTGTGCTGGGGCGGCGGCTGCTGCTGCTGTTGCTGTTGCTGCTGTGGGTGGTGGTGCTGCGGCTGTTGCTGCTGCTGTGGCGGGCCGTGTTGCTGCGGCGGAACACCGAGCTGTGTGTGATGCAGATGTGGCTGCTGTTGCTGTTGCTGCTGTTGTTGCTGTTGTTGCTGCTGCTGCTGCTGTTGTTGCTGTTGTTGTTGTTGCTGCTGCTGTTGCTGGTGCATCACCTCCATGGCATTGGCCGCAGCTGCAGAGTCCGGACTTACCTTGGGCCAGTAACTGTTCTCGCTGGGCGCTATCGAAACGGGCGGCAAAACCAGATTATTTCGCTGATGCTGCTGTTGTTGCTGCTGCTGTTGCTGTTGCTGCTGTTGCTGTTGCTGCTGCTGCTGCTGCTGCTGCGTGTTGCTGCCTGCTGCAGTTGGTGTGGCAGCAGCAGCAGCGGCGGCTGCAGCGGCCACGGCTGCTGCACTGCCGGGCACAATGGGCGGCCGCTTGTCCGTGCGCTCCGCATGCTTCTGCATGTGCTTGGTCAGGTATGTCTCCTGGGTGTAGGACTTGCCGCAGTACTGGCAGATGTGCGTCTTCAGATGCTTGGATTCCTTGTGCTTGGGTATGTGCTCCAGCAGCGATGGCTCGTCCGAGAAGCACTTGTAGCACGAGTTGCACTTGAACGGCTTGTCCGTCTGATGGCAGCGCGAGTGCGACTGCAGATTCGACAGCTGGGAGAAGGCCTTCTGGCAGCCGGGATGCCGGCACTTGTACGGCTTGTCGCCCGTGTGGGTGCGTATGTGCTGCTGCAGGTGCGACAGTTGCGTGAACTTGCGCTGGCATATCTCGCAGCGGTACGGCTTAATGCCCAGATGGATGCGGGTGTGCTGCGACAGATACGACGAGTTGGCGAACGCCTTCGAGCACTGCGTGCACTTGTAGGGCTTCGCCTCTCGCATGTGGATCTGCGTGTGCAGCTGCAGGTCCGCCTTCGAGCTGAAGATCTGCAATAGACGGAATAGAATTTGTGAGCGAGCAAATCAGAGCTGGCAAGGATTGGCTACAAGCTGTTACAGTCAGACATTGCACTTAACCGAGGGCATGGGAAAACCTTAGTCTAAGTTGGTATTCAGGTCTGTATCGAAAACTGGGCTTTATATGTGAGCATTATTAAGTATGGAAGGACAAGCTCTGGATGAAGAGAGCGCTGTGGAATTTCTTCTGTAAATCAGATGCCAAATCAGGCAATTACCAAATAATAATTTACATATAATATTATATATAATACAGTGGAGCCCCGATAATAAAAGGGACCACAATATTTTACTAGCTACATTATTTTTTAGTTTATCGAGAATTTCATTTAACGATCCTCAAGTCACCTCGATTATTCCTAATATCAATGGCTTGATTAGATTATATAACAATTTACAGAATTGCTATGCACTTGGATATTAGAAATTTATAAACTAAGAGATATCAATAAATATCAGAAAGTACAGCGGTAAAAAGGCGATGAATTGTAAGAGAAATTTTCCCAGTTTATATGAAATTTATATATTGCAGTTATTCGTTCCATATTTCCTTAAATTTTTAGAAGAGTTTTCGCTCTCTCTATCTTCCTTTGCAATATTTGTAGAGACTCAACATTTGTTCGATTCGCATAGAAAGATAATTGTCTAATATAAGCTGTTTGATTATTTGAACTGAAATTTGAATATTAAAGCTGAAGCTATACGATAAATATCGGTAGGTTAGACTGTTTCGCAATATATGTATATACATAAATACATATATACATATGTATGTACAAAATGACTATCTAATAATTTCCCTTCTCATTGACTTCCACACCATTCTATTGATTATTCGTAAGAATGAAACCCAAACGGAAAATATCAAATATTATATTGCTAAGCAAATAGCTAATATATCGAGTATATAATTATAGATCCATGGAGTGTATATGTATCAATACAGAAAATAATAATTATTATTCGATACATGTATATTGTATATAGATTTGTTAGCTTCGAGTCAAGGCAGAGAAGACTTAAAAGAATCTCCATAAATGATTCCTCCTATAATATTTGTTTACATTTTTGTAAATATTGCAAATGATAATCATTACTACTATGATTATCATTACATCACTGTTGTTATGAAAATTGATTTTATGAAAAATAACAACAAAATAAATTCGAATAAATTCAAATAAATTCAAATAATTTCAACTTGTCCAAATGTGAAATATCTCGTCCTTCACCTTGGTGTCCTTTACATCGTGGGTCATATGATGCGGCGAACTGGTGGAGGATGAAATGCCATTGGCATTGCCAGCGCTGGCGGCGACTGTGCTTGGATTTGGATTTGGATTCGAACTGCCATTGGGATTGGCGTTCGGATTGCGCTCGTTGATCGTCGCGTTCTGCATGCGAATGCCGCCGTTGTCCACGCTGTTGCTGGTGACGACGATGTGCTGGTTGGGATTCGGATAGATGCGCGATTTGCGTCCGCGCGTGGAACCAGTGGGCGTGGCTGTAGTGCCGCCGCTGCTGCCCACATTGCTGCCGCTGCTGCTGCTCACGACGGCATCGTTGACAAGCTTCGAGCTGTTGCTGTTGCCATCCACAATGGCCAGAGCGGAGCCGCTGTCCAGGCTCGGCTTGGGCTGATGCAGTGCCTCTCCTCCGCCGCCGCTCAGATGGTACTGATGCTGTTGCTGCTGTGGCTGCTGCGCCAGCTGCGGCTGCGGCTGCTGCTGCGGCTGTGGCTGCGGCTGCTGGTTATAGCTGAGCACCGAGCCACGCAGATCCGGCGTATTGGAGAAGACGCTGAGCGGCCCAAGTGCCACGCGCTCATTCAAGCTGTTGCGCAGATGATCTATGGAGCGATGCACCGCGTGGGAGTAGTCCCCGCCAGCGGGCGGAATCTCTCCAATCAGCGGCGAATTGTGATGGTAGTCGAGGCCGCCGCCAATTGGGCGATACTCAATTAAACGGCCCTCCATTTTGTATATGCTCCGTTTATTATTTGAATTGTTGTTAATATTATTATTATTTTTATTATTATTATTTATTATTAAAATTTCACAAGTAGTCTTCGAATTTAGTTGTCAGCACTTATTTTATTTCTCTGAAAAAACATGTAGCACGCATTAATTATTTTATTTTTGTTAACACTTTTTTGTTTAGCTCATTTTTTTGTTTAGTTTATAATTCATTTTCTATCACATATAACTATAATTTTTAGTTTCATTTTGGCATTGTTGTGTTTTGCTAAAATAATATCAAACACTTAATGTTTTTTATGTGCACAGCTTTCACTTTGTTAATTGCTTGATATCATTTGATACTGATTCATTTATTTTTTGCTTTTTATTATTTTTTTACTAATTCTCACAATTATTTTTGCAAATATGCCAACTCGGTTGACATGAATTGTGGCAAAACTCAGGTATTTAATTCATTCACGATTTATAATTCGGCTTAGTCGATTTTGTTTCGTTAATTATTTAATATTTTTATTTATATTTTTATTTTTTTCTACAAGTTTATAGACTTTTGTATTTTAAATATTATAGAGTTGTGTTTTGGAGAGCATAAACCTAAGACATTAACAAATTCTCAATGTTTGATTGAGAAACGTTTGATTGACAAACGAATGCCCATAACATCGCCCTAACAGTAATTGCTGCGTCAACTGCGCAGTTAGCAGAACGCTTACTTCTGTGTGTGTGCGTATATATATGTGTGTGTATGCTGTATGCAGAGAAGAAGCGAGGAATTATTGGAGTACCAGTTCTTCGAAGGAGATCACCTAAACTCTCGAGCAGTCTCTATAATCACTAAAATATATATTCAAATTTCATTGAATTTAGCAGCTGAACTATTCCATATGGAATATGAATGTAAATAATTTCTTTTTATTTTTTTTATATATATTTTTTTTTAATTTTAAAAAATTTTTTAAAATTTATTTATTTATTTATTTTATTTTTTTTAAAATTTTATTTTATATTTGCAAACTGTCTTATACTAAACAATAAAATAAAATCTTTAAACAATAACTATCAATAACCAGAAGGTTTGAACTCAAACGAGATCTATCCGTATATTTAAATATAATAACTAAGTTCTACTCTCTATTTGGCAAATCTAGTACAATATAAAGAATTTACATTAATATGGAAACATATATCATAGATAAATCTTAAAGAGAAATATTTAAATTATAAAAATTTTAATATTGTACTTTAAAATATTTCAAAGAGAAAATGATGAAAAGGGGGATTCCCGTAAATAAACTGAACTGTTCTACAAGAGGAATTAAAGGCATGGTTAGCCCAAACAGAAGTTCAACCTGGGCCCAAGTAAAGTATTTTATAGTGCATCTACAGTATGTAGTTTATTGTTATTTATTTATTGTTACCAAGAAATAATTCTAAATATCAATTTTTTAAGCCAGAGCGACAGAGGGGTTCAGGCAGCATATAGTTTATATTTGCTATTTATGCTTGTATTATATTTTTATTATATTAATATATTGCAAACTTCATTTAATAAGCAACACTGGATTTGCCCTTCTGTCTGCCCCTTGTCATGCATTTGTTTACTTTAAGAAATCAAAGGTGTCGCCTGTTGCCTGTTGCACATCTTTTTTCTGGCCTCGTTTTTTTTTTTTTTTTTTTGTGAGCAATTTCTTTTTGTTGTTTTTGTCCGGTGACACTTTTAAAAAATTCAAAATCTGCGAGACGCGACCGCAAAAACGTTTTAGTCTCGACTCGCTGCAATCGCATTGAATTTAACTTGCTTTTGCGTTATTTTGTGATTCTTCCTTTTTTGTTTGTTGTTGTTTGTCCTAAATCTAACGGCATTTTCTCTTCCTTTTTTTTTTATTTTGCATTTTCAATTGCTTCGTTTGCGCCATTTTTTTTTTTTTTTTTTTTTGCAAGCGTTTCTTCCGACGCGGAAATATTTTTTCGCCACGCATTTGACTTTTCAGATTTTATGCAGCGCACGCCCTCAACTCTGGCCTCCTCCTGTTTTCCACTCTGTGGCTAGATTTTTTTTCAATTTGACTGTTTTCCATTTTCTATTTGCCTTGCTCGTTTTTGCGGTGCTTCGATTAGATTTTTTCCCCTATATAAAATCGGCGCTCTCTGGCCGACAGTGTCTGTGATTTTATAGAGCATTGCATATTTTTTCTATTTCCTATTTTCTATTTTCTATTTGCTTTTCGCCATTTGTTGTGGGAGCAGCCAGTGAAGCGCAGACAAGCAGCAGACATCCACCGTATATGTCAGGTGAAAGTCCTCGCTGTTTTTATTTGCTATTTGTATTGCCGTATTGCTGTATTCTATTTTCTATTTTCTATTTTGTTGTCTCGTATGATATGTTTCTATTTCTAAACGCTGCGAATAATTCATTCATTTGTTGCATATTCCAGCGCATATTTTTTGCTCATGGCTTTTGATTTTTGATATAGATATATGTATATGTTTATATATATATATATATATATATATAGAAGTGCCTGCTGCCGAGTGGTATCTGACTGCTCGCGGCTTTATTTTGTTTATTTTACGTTTAGATGCAATTGCCAGTTCGTTTGTCATTCACGACATTGACCTTGAATGTGATTTTTGTGGGTTAGCTTTTCTATTTAACAGTTTTGTTTATTTTCGACTAGTTTGGCCAATAAATATTTTTGGGAAGAACTTTTATTATTACTTATTTAAATTTTAATCTGCTAGTGTCTACTTTTTTTTTCATATATTCATTGCTCTGAGTTTAAGAGAAAATTTGAAAATATATTAATAATACAAATCGGATTCGCTGCTCGAGATCTAGCAGCTTTTTCATTGGGTTCAAAGAACTCATGCCTTCTGATAGTCTATAGCTATATATAGGTATAAGTATGTTTGAGTTCACCGTTCAGATTTTAATAAAATAACTATTTTGGTGTCTTCATTGTCTTAGGTGTGTTCTATATAAATATGCATAAATAAAGCTCAATTGACAAACTCTGTCACAGAATTCCTTTAGAATTACTAAAAGAAACTCTGTATGTTTACTCTTTAAAGTAATGACAAAAGTTCCTTTTACACAATTTAACAAACTTTACATATAATCTTAATACAATATTATTAAGTCATTAGGAAGGCTAGCAGCAAACGTCTCTCACTGTGCTTAAAACAAAATTTGTATTTTTTGCGGAAAGTTAAAAATAAATAATACAAAATAAACTCAGCTCATACCTTGAGAGATTAGACTCTCACTCAACCAACCTATCTCTTGGCAACCAAAGATCTGGTACCTACAATAGCTAGCGTACAAGAACTGGGAGCAGACTTAGACGCACACCCTTAAGACCTACTCAACCTGTCTAGACTAAAAATATATCAAATATCCACTTCAAATTTAGCTGTGATAATTAGACCCTTTAATTCTTTGTTCTGAATGTATAAAACGTCATTTTGTCGTAGACTTAAATGAGCTTAATTTGTCTCAAAGGTAGATAAATCCAAATGTACAAGTATTTAATGGCATTTTAGTAATCAAAACTCAACTCAAATCTTAAAGATGAGTTTTGATTACTAAAATGCCATTTCTGATAATTAAGAACTTTTTAAATGCGAAAATATTGGAATTGCTAGTTTATAAATTTTTCAATAATAGCATAAATGCTTTCCTTGTCTCGTTTGATTTAATGCAAATGGAGCACGAAAATTGTCAACGACCTGAAATCACGTTTTGCACTTGGGCAGATAAGCCCCAGCATGAAGGGGCAAAGGTTGTGTACATATGTATTCAACTGCATATAATTTTTCTGATTTTTATTTGTTAGCTAAATAATTATTTGTATACAAATAACGGAATGCGTTTCACGGTATGCCGAGTGTTATGTAAAGAGTGGGCATTCGACTCGTGTTATATACAGTTATATTTATATATATAGTAGTAGTATATAGATGTGCTGCATATAATGTAAGCCCCGTCCTAAAATAGAATTAACAAAGAAGCAGAAAAATTCAAAAAAAAATACAACAAATAATCTGTTAAAATAGGGGAATGTTTGTATGTAAGTATGCGAGAGAGTGTGTGTGTGTATGCTTGTTTGTGTAACTGTGTGTGTGTGTGTGTGTTTGTTCTGTGGGTTGAAGTTCGGGTTAATGCATAGTTCGAGCTTTTAACTAATTAACATTTAGCGGTTTGGCCTGCCCTCATGACTCAAACTTCGTTTTTTTTTTTCTTTTTAATATTAATTGAAAATTGTGTAAAATTAAAAACAAAACAAAAAAAATGTGTTAATGGGGTGGCAGGGGGAGGGGCCCGCTCTTTTATTATTCATAACTTTTTACTATTGTTGTTGGCTGATTAATGCATTTTTCACACCACTTTTTAGCGTGTTTTATTAAATTGTAGAAAATCACAAAAATATTTGCGTATCAGGCTACATTTTTTTTTTGTTATTCTTTTTTTTCTTCCTCTATTTGTCAGTTAATGAAAAATGCATTTCTCGGTGTCATACGATCCGCACAGTTGCATTTTTTCAATATTATTATTATTATTTTTTTTTTTATTCATTTGATATTTAATTTCACATTTGCCGTGGATACTTTTTATATTTTATTAATTTTTTTTTTTTTTAGCTTGGATTCACGTTTGCTTGCACTAATCATTAATTTATTTCACATCATTTTAAATATGCAATTAATTTTTGCACTGCTTGTTAATTACAAATAACATGTTTTTGCTTTTATTATCACTATTAGAATTATTCGGCCCGTGGACGTTGTGAACGCTGCAATTGCCATTGATTAACTGATCGATGGCCGAATTCAGTTGCTGGCCAAAAGGGCTCCAAACGAGCATCTGAGTGTGTGTGTGTGTGTGTGTGTAGGGGCGTGGCACAGCTGTGAACTGGCAGCTGCGTCTCATTAACGGACTATGCAGCGCTTTGTGTGGCGCTCGCTTTGCATCTTCTCAGCATATTGAATTCCCAAACTTGGATCATGCGTGCCTCAGGCTCAGACTCAGGCTCAGACTCAAGCTCAGACTCTGCCTGAGGCTGTGTCTCACATATTCAAATGGAGCTGCAGGTGTTTGAGCTGCCCAATTTCTTTCAGCTCGAATGATTTCTTTGATCAAGCTCACAGTTGCAAAGAGCCAGGCGAGCAGCACCAGATCGAGTTCATGTGAAGTCAGCTCGAAAAATATGTGCCTGAGGTAATCGAGCCTGGGATTATGTGAGCAATGTGTGCAAGGCATGATATAAGGGTTCTGCATAGCTATAACGGCTTAGAGTGCAATATTTTCTAAAAAGCTGCAAAGTTAATTCAGATTTAAGTAGAATATGTTCAAGTGTCTCTCCCTTCATATAAATGAGTCTAAGCAGCTGTTTCAGTTTCAGGAATTATTATTATTGGCATCATACTGATCTCTGTCCAAAGTGTTATCTATTACTTGTAGAGCTCGTAGGAAAGCAGAAGTAGTTTCTGATTGGTAAAGCCTTAAACTAAATTTTGTGACAGATATTAAGATGTATGTGGGAGTACGAAAAAAAAAAAAAATAAATAAATAAATAAATAAAATAAAATAAAATAGACTTGCTAGAGATTTATATTAACTAGTTCATCGTCACGAAAATCTTTAAAATATTGGCCTGCTTTAATTATTTAGTGTATATATATTTGTTTTTAATTAATAAACAAATATCCAATTTTTATCACATACGATAAGATAATTATTAAATTAAGATAATCATTAAATTTTTTCCTTATGTTATTCACAAATATTACATGAATTTTATTCAAACGAGTCTCTTGGGTTCTTCAAACTAAAATGGGAAACATGTTTTTTATATTCAAGTTCAAAATTTCGAGAATACCAAGAAAGAATCACCAAAGCACTATAAATTGATTTCCCATTTTCAATGGGATCAGGGTATAAATAGAAATAGTATGAAGAAGGTAGCACCTCTGTCTTCCTAGCTCTTTTGGGTCTTTCTACATATTGAATTACGACTTTTTATTTGTAAATATCTTTATAATAATATAAATAGATAAAGGTATTTGTTCATATTTTTTGAAAATATTTATATATATATTTTAGTTTTATAGTATAATATAGTAATGTATAAATAGGTACATATATATTTATTATATTTTATTTAAACATTACTATAAATATTTATATATATAAATAATTATAACAAAAAAAATGCCCTATAGAGTTAAGGGCAAAAGCTGCAATAAAATATATTTATAAAAAAATTATAATAAATAAAAAATAAATAAATAAAATTATAATAAATAAATATATATAACATTTCTCAATTTATTATGGCTTTATCAACGGTTTAAAATCAAGATCATTAATTAGTAAAGTACTAACTAGAGAAAGATAATTGAATTGCTCTGGGTAGAACTGACTTCTCTATTGACTATTAGCTCACCTATATCTGTCTACTTTTGCTGAGCTATGTAGCTGAGAATATTATGAATTACAGTTATAATTCACGTATTTATATACACACAAATATATTCCCAAATGGAAGAGGAGTTAAGAGAAAGCTTGCCCAGTTAAATATTTAAAAACAAAAAAAAAATCGAAATACGTAAAGCAATTGCATTCCATAATTTTAAAATCTTTAAGAATTTGTTACATTTAGGTAAATATTTCATAAATAAATTCTACTTCTTTAACTTTAATAAATGTCGTCAGAGTTTAAGAAGTATTTCCATATTTTAGCAAGTGCTCAACAACTGTTTCTGTACCGTCGGAGATTTTGTTGTGTTTTGTCGAGTGAAAGGCGGAAGCTGAAGGATAATTGTGACCTTGATATTGAACACAAGTAACAGCTGATATGCACCCACACTCACACACCCACACACACACAGTTAGAGAGTCACGAAGTACGTAAAGAACATTTATTATTTATATGCACACACACACACACACACAACACATCCACATCCACGAGCACACACATACATTCACGTGTACGTGTGGCAAGGAAAACAAAAGCCAGCTGCTGCTGCTGTGTTTGCTTCGCTTTCTTCTTAGCGGCAAAGCACGTGACGGCCAGACATGCTGCATTAGACGCTCGCGTATCTTAAAGATACACCAACACAGACACACACACACACACGCGTTCGTTGTTTGTGCGCTGCAGCAATAAATAAACACAAAGCGCGCTATTGAATCGAAAGGCAGCAGCCAGAAAAAGTCTAAAAGCGCGCACCGGAAACGGGAACCGAAACCGAGTCAAGTGCGAGTTCGAGTTTTTAGTTTGTTTCCGTTGTTTTTTTTTGCGTCTTTGTTGTTGTTGCGCTGTTTCTTCTAGCTGCTGTTGTTATTGGGATTGCTACTTTTTATAAGCCTTGTCGCGGCGACACGGACGACGCCAGCCGAAGACGTTGCGAGTTGTTTGTTGTGGCTGTTGTTGTTGTTGCTGCTGCTGTTGCTGCTGCTGTCGCTGTCGCTGCTGCTCTTGTAGTTACTTTTATTGGCGGCGTCTCAAGGAACATGTTGCGCACACAGAAAAACACACAGCTGAACTGAAAGACGCGCGCTTTGGCCCTGTAGAGCAGCGAGCGTCGAGCGTCGAACGTCGAGAGTCGAGATTCGTTTCGTTTTGGAGCAGCAACGCGTACCGAGCCGAGAGCACGATCCGTCACCAATGTAAAAACTCAACTAAAGCGATGATGAAAAAATCTGAAACAATATATTTTTCGGGGGGTCGCACACACACACACACACATACAGAGAGAGAGATGCAAAGCAACGCAGCATCGACAGGCACGAGCTGGCTGCCAGACAGACAAAACGCGCACTAACACAAACGCAGCGGCTCTTCAAAACGCAGCAGCAGCAGCAGCAGCATAATGTAGTTGTATGCGTGTGTGTATGTGTGTGGGTGGCGGCTTACTAAAGGCCGCCGCCGGCCGACACAGCAGCAAAAACGACAACAACAACACACAGCAAAGGGGCAAGCGCCAACACACACACACACACTTTGCAAAATAAAAAAGCAGCAGCAGCAACAACAACAACAACCAACTAAACGGGCAAAAAAATGCCACGCACACACACTCACTCACTCACACTCAGTCACACACACACAGACACTCGGCGAAAGGCAAAAAAAAAGTTTTGGTTGCATAGGCGGCGTCGCTGCCGGCGCTATTCAAATGCTGCGCTGTTCGCGACGGCAGCGCTGTTCGCGTCGCAGCCACCTGACAGAGCAGCGCCAAAACAACGATAACAACAACAACAACAACAAGCACTTGCCGTCAACATTGACCCAAACTCAATTTGGTGTGGGGCAAGTTTGGAGCCAACCGATGGGCTCTAAAAAACGCGCAAAATATAAAAAAAGAGGAAGTATTGTGTGTATGTATGTGTGTGTGTGTGTGCGAGTAAAAAATTTAAAAAAGGGGAAGTTTTGCCCACGCACACACACACACACACCGACACAGTCGCATAGACATACAAACGCACGGAATTTTTTCGCTGGCAGCTTCGTGTTAGCCTTTACCGCCCCCAAATTTGCTGGCCGCCCCTCGCCCACTGCTCCCCCCAATGGCGAGCCCAGACCATGGCATTTTTTCCAACATTTTGTTTTGTTCGACTTTGATGCCGTTTGTTTTTTTTTTTTATTTTTTTATGTCGTTTGCATTGAAGAGTTTTTTGCAATTTGACTTTGCATTTTGGTTTTGGTTTTTGGCGGTCGAGGGGAGCGGAGGGGGTTGGGGGAAGAGTGTGCAATAAATTAACTAATTAAGCTGCAAATAATTGCTATTATAATTGCAATTATTGTTATTGTCACGCGTTATTTGTATAATAGAATATTTGACAGCGCACAAAAGTAGGCAATAGTTTTTTTTGTTTACTGCTGCCGCCGCAACTCGCAGTCAGCGCTGGTCACACTGCAATAGAAAGCGCAGTGTTGTCAAGCGCCAGAGCACTCTATCAGTCTAGCAACTCGAAAGCATGGCAAAACTGGAAAAAAAATGTTTCACACACACACACACACGCACACACACTCATACCCACAGAGAGCTACGCAGCGCACACCTCAGTCAGCCTCTGTCCTGACCTAAGCCACCGCGTGGCTTAACAGCCAGCAGTCTCCACCCCTCGCTCCTCACACTCTCCACACACCCCACTCCTCAACCTTCCTCTCACTCACTCACTCACACACACAAAGCGTACTCCTTCCGCTGCGCTGCAGCCGTCGTTTGTCTGCTCGTCGCTGCTATTCCTAAGTTGTTTTTTTTTTTTTTTTTTCTCCCAGCTGCTGCTGCTGCTGCGGCTGTGGCTGCTGCTGCTGCAACCTTGCCTCGACTTCTACTCCATACGCTTCAGCTGCTCTGCTCGCCCCGCTCGCATTTTTTTCTTTCTATTTTTTCGTTTCTGCACTTCTTCCATTTCCATTTGCTGTGCATTTTTTCCACGCAGCCTCCCCTTCAGCATTTTTTTTTTTTTTTCGTGGCCGCCTTGTCACAGGAAACAATTTTTTCCATTCGCTCGTGCCGTCTCGCTCGCACGCCGCACTTCTGACCCGCTCAAAAATGGCATTTTTTGCTGTTCCGTTTTGCCTTTGCGTTTGCTTTGCCCGTTGCCCCTTCTGCGGCTTGCTGTTGTTGTTGTTGTTGCATTTGTGTTTGGTATTTTGTGTTTGGTTTTGCTTTTAGATTTTGCTTTTTAGTTTCATTGCAATTGAACTTCACGGTAAAATAAAAAACAGACATGGAGTTGCCATTGAAAAGTGTTTATATATATTACAAATAACTGTTCTTAGTGGTATAGAATTGGGTTAGACAATTTAGGTTGACTATTGTCGCAACACTTTGGGCATATAAAATGGGATTTCAGTTTGTAATATACAATATTAACTCTTATTAAAAAAAAAAAAACGGAGCTAATATAATAGCTCTCATTTTGGTCAATGCAAATGGTAATCTAACATACAAATGTCCCTAGATCTAGTGATTTTTGCAGTGGTACATAGTTTGTTACTCCGCACTAAATATACGAATTTAATCTGGTTATTAATAACAACTTGCGAGGACGAAGAGGAATCTGCATAGGAATCTACAGAGCTAGAAGTATTGTAGAATGGAATCACAAATAATTTAGTATAGATTTGTTATATATATTCTGGCTTACTTAAATAAATATGAAAATAATTTAGTCCAGATCTTTCATTCATGTTCTGGCTTACTACTTCTACTATATAAATATGAAATGCGCAATAAGGTGTAAGACATTAAGCAGATCAATCAAAATTTAAAAATAAAAAAAACAATCTCATTTTAATAAAGTAGTAATAAGCTTTCGATCCACATAAATCTCTTACACTAGTAGACCTAGTCGCATATCAATTGAGTCGTTCACTTAGTAGTTTCATTTTGTCGACAACAGCTGAGCTTAATAATACAAAATTACATGAGATAAAATATAAAATAATAAATAAATACAAAAATAAATAATAAAAAAGTAAAAATTAAAATTAAATAAATATAAAAATATATATATAAAATAAATAAATAAATTTTACTTGTGTTAATAGAAAGTACTATTTAATTTTTAGAGATTTTTTTTTTTTACAAATTCCATTAATTCGTGATACCCCATTTATTTACTTTACTTTAGCAGATTCAAGCCTTTTCAACTAAAATAAAAATCTACTTTTAGCGAAGAATTTTATGGATAAGTTTACGATTTAAATAAGGTTCTCATGTCATCCATTCGATTAGGAAAATAATCATAGTAAAGTGAATGTGAATTTGATGACATTTGGATGTGAATAAAATATTTAATAAATATAAGACGTATTCTCACTATCATAATCCAAACTCATTTAAGCTCAGAAAAAAAAAATAAATAAATAAATAAAAATAAAATAAATAAAAACAGAAAATCGACTTTAGTTTTTTATTACTTAAAATACAGAAACTTAAAGAGTTAACCCATTTTTTGTATACCTAGATTCCACATCTTTATATGTATGTATATATCATAAAACATCTTTTGCAACATTTTCGCTAATCTATGCAAAAGAAAAAACGTTTTCACTTTTAGAAAAAGCTGTGGCAACATTTCCGTGTGTGAAAAATTAATTAACACCATGTGGCAACACTGTCAGTGGATTTCGATGTAATATTTCCTATTTCCTTTTTTTTTTTTTTTTAGCGTGTAGGGTTGTGTGTGTGTGTGTATGTGTGTGGTTCTACGTTGTTTTGCATTTTGCTTTGGCTTGCTTTACTTTTTGCTTTTTTTTTTGCGTGTCACAGAGATTTTTTTTAGTTGTTTTGTTGTGTTGTGTTGGAGCACAGTGGACAGTAGAAAGCATACATACATATATGTTGGGGTTGAGGAGTGAGGGGCTGTGTGCGTCGGTGTGTCGGCTTTTGGGGCCAAAGCCCGCACATTTGCTATGGTTACTTGCATGGGCTTATTCCAATGCGTGACTGGTGTTTGTGGACTTTGAATACAAACAAAGCTCACAAATACACACACACACACGTAGCTCTGTCGATATGTGTGTGTGTGTGTGTATGCACATGTGCATTTCAATACGCATTAATAACTACGAATTCAATGCGACGCCCATCACACAACACACACACACACAGTAGAGTAGACAGCCCATCCAATCAAACACACACACACACACACACACAGACACACACACAGTGCGTTGACTGCGCTGCTGCAGCTGACGCCTAAAAAACGGCAACAAAAATATAAAAATCAAATTCATTCGCCTTTTGGCCGCCTCGTTCGTTAATTTCGCCCGTTGCTGTGCCTCATTCGCACCCAAACCAACCGCCCCACGCCTCCCGCCCCCCAACCACACCACTCTCGTCTATTCGTTCGTTAAAAAATTGACGGCAAAGCGCTGCGCCGGCAAGCATACAGAGTGCGGCACATTTGTCAGACGCCAAACTCAAAAATCGAGAATAAAAAAAAAAATATTCTAAATTTTTATTTTTATTTCTAACATTTTCGCTTTTGATGGCAATTTTTTTTTAGTGTTTAGTTTTTGATTTTTTCTTGCCTTGTAAGTTTTTTTTTTTGTGGACGTATTTTGTTTGTCGGCCGCAAAGCGTTTTTCCATGAATTTTTCATCCATTTAGCGCGGCCATTGAGCCATTTTCATCGCGCTTAGAATTCATTGATACTTTCACAAATTGTTTTCCCATCAGATTTTTTACACCAATCTCGGCGGCGTGACATTGAATTCTGCCGAGTCTCGCACAAATATTTAAAGTGATATTTGCTTTTGTTTTTTTTTGTAATGTTTTCCCATTTGACTTTCGCTTAAAGTTGACTTTGAATGATTGACGAGGAAGGTGGAAATTATTTAGATTCTATTTGCAAATATCGTACGTCTACTCTTCTTTGTAATGTAATATTTGTACATAAAAAATATATTTTTGGTTTGATTTTAGGTTTGTTTAAAGTCAAGTACTACAAAATGTTAGCTCTTGAGTTCCATTTTATATATTTATTTTATATTATTATTTTGTATTTATATCTTTTTATTTAGTTTATATTTTTTCATCTTTTCTATTACGAATATTGTTTTGAATGTTTAATATATTGCAATTTATTAATAAATTTCAACTTAATAATTTAATTTGCTGTCACCTTTTTGCAAAAAAAAAAAAAACTGTGGGATAACATATAGAAGAGAAATACCAACACAAACAACAAAAGACTGAATAGAATCCACCTCCTTCTCCTCCTGCATTTGCTTGATCTCAGAGACGACTTCAATAAAAATAAATTCAACGTAGTACAATCAAAGGCGTTTAGCCATCTTTCTTATTAAAGAATATTTAACTATGGGGTATACAAAAAAAAAAAAAATAAAAAATAAAAATAAAAAAAAAATAAATAAATAAATAAAAAATAAAATAAAATACAATAAAAAAATAAATAAATAAATAAATAAAAAAAAAATAAAATAAAAAAATAAAATATAAATAAATAAAAAATAAATAAATGAATAAATAAATAAGAAAATAAATAAATAAATAAGTAAATAAATAAATAAATAAATAAATAAATAAATAAATAAATAAATAAATAAATAAATAAATAAATAAATAAATAAATAAATAAATAAATAAATAAATAAATAAATAAATAAATAAATAAATAAATAAATAAATAAATAAATAAATAAATAAATAAATAAATAAATAAATAAATAAATAAATAAATAAATAAATAAATAAATAAAAAAACAAGTAAATAAATAAATAAATTTAAAATTAAACCAATCATATTCAAATTTCTTATTTATATTTATATAAGCATTTTTTTCCGCTGCAAATTAAATAAACACATGCTTCAGCGTCAAACGAATGACGTAGATCCCTCCAATCCAACTAGATGGAAATACCACAATTTAGCTACCTCGGACAAGCGCAAATAAATATCACGATAGACTATTGAAGTTGAGCTAGCTCAACAATAAGCGAGAGGCTGTTATGGGATGGCAGAATTGAGGGATTGCTGCCAAAGCCACTCAAGGTGTCGTATACCTCCCTAGCGTATACTTCCATAATAAGCTCAAACTGCATACAGTTGAAGAACAGATTGGAAGACGTACCAGATGTTGCAGCGAAAGATAGCTGAGATCTCTCAGTCTGTTCGCATGGGAATGAGTCTGAGGCACGAGCTTTAAGACAATTAAATTGTGAGTAAGAAAACCTAAATTCAAAATCCCCATACACTCAAAATAAATCACCTATGTCTACAGGTGCTAAACTTAATAAAAAAATAAATAAATAAATAAAAAAATTAAATTAAATAAATTAAATTAAATCCAACACATTTGATAGTTTCTCATAACACGATATATATCGCATTAGCTGGTCAAAACAATTGCAATCAAGTAGCTATCAAATACCAAAGTAACCTCAGCTGTGTTCGCCAGACTTAAAATAAAATAATAACAATATTTATTATCTGTTTTCGAGCAGGCCGCTAAAGTTTCAACTAACTACGAATATATAGCGTGAGTGCGAGTCGGCGTGGAGCGAAGACGTAAAGCAAACATTCTGGGAAGTAAAATTTTGCTGGAAATACATTGGCCAGGCAGCTGACTCAATGCAGAGTGACAGCTGATTTGCTCAGCGCACACACTTATATATTCACACACACACACACACACACACACAGACACACATGTATCTATGTATTGGAAATTGCGATAACTGGGCAGAACAGACGACCAGCGTTTGGCTTGTGCGGCATTCGAAGTTGGGAGCTAGTCGCTGCCACAACACGCTGCAATGCAGGCCAAGGACCGTCTGAGACGCGAGTACAATTCGTTCAATGATCTGAGCAGGCAGTTTCACATGTACGATGAGCAGTCGATAGACTCGCTGCTGGACGATCGCCTGCGCATCCACATGAATCCCAATGGCAGCGACGACATATCTCTGCAGCTGCCCAACTACGCCACGGCCCAGCCGCAGTCGCCGCTGCTGCTGCTGCGCCAGCACAACTTCAAGCTGAAGGCCTACTACTCGAACGTGGGCAACTGCGTGCAGTGCAACAAGCGGTGAGTGTATTCACACCAGATTCACGCCACATTCACCTGAGTCACGTGTGGCTCTGCTTTCAGCATTCGCTTTGGTGTGGCTAGCCTGAGGTGCCGCGACTGTCCGCTGCGCTGCCACACGGAGTGCTGCAGTCAGCTGACCGTCAACTGCATTCCGCAGCCGTTGGCCAGCACGAAGCGGGGCCACCTGAGCGACTATGTGCCGCATGTGGCGCCAATGGTGCCGGCGCTGATCGTGCACTGTGTGACGGAGGTTGAGGCGCGCGGGCTGAATCAGGAGGGCCTCTATCGCGTCTCCTCCACCAGGGACAAGGTGAAGCGTTTGCGGCACAAGCTGCTGCGCGGCAAGGCGACGCCGCATCTGGGCGACAAGGATATCCACACACTCTGCTGCTGCGTAAAGGACTTTCTGCGCTCGCTGGAGCGACCCCTGATACCCATGTACCACAGGCCGGACTTTGTGCTCGCCACGCAGCTCAGCGATCCGCTGGCCGTCGAGGAGCAGCTCTATCTGGCCATGGTGGATCTGCCGCAGGCGCATCGCGACACCCTGGCCTACCTCATGCTGCACTGGCAGCGCATCGCCGAGAGTCCAGCCGTCAAGATGTCCATCAGCAACATAGCCGTCGTATTCGCGCCCACGCTCTTCGACGACGTCGACTTGAATCTGAGCAACATTGTCCTGTGGCAGCAGGTGCTGCGTCTACTGCTCCTGCAGTCGGCCGGCTTCTGGGCGCAGTTCCTCGAGGTGGAGCCGCTGCTGCCAGCCAGCTCGCTGGACGACGACGAGTGGAAGCGTGACAACTACCACACCTCCAGCGCCCACTGGCAGTCTGTGAAGACCTACTTCCGATCCATGGTAGGTTTGTATCAACCACATCCTCCTCCTCTTTATTTCGATGTCTAACTACTGCGCTTTCACAGGTTAATCTCGCTGACTGAGTGCGGCTCAAATTAAGTTTGTTGATAGACTAGCACCGTTATTTTTGTTAGCTTGTTTAGTTTAGTTGTAATTCGAGCCATAAGGCTAATTACACACACACACGCACTCATCAATATTACAGCTGTTTCCAACGGGCACAACTGACCGTTGAGATGTGTGAAATCAGTTAACAATAGATGGGGGGGATAGTTAACACCGCCCTAAGAGAAATATGGTTTCTTGAAAATATTATTCACTCTATAGTTAAATTCAAGAGCTCTCCTCATGATATTTAAAACCGTATTTAGGCTGATTCAATTTTTGTTTCTCAGATTAGAGAAGTTCATAAATATTAAACTTAGGAAAAGCTCTTAAGTTAATATCTGTTTTTGAGCAATGGAAAATATAAATCTTCGATGATTTGCTGAGCTCACTTAACAGTGAGCTGCGTAATTTATTTTCGAGTTGATATCCAGCAACAAAATATTTGAACCCATAAAACCAAAATTTATTTTTTTTTGAAATTGAATATAACAACTGTTAACGTAGCTCCTTAAAGAAAATAATGAAACAACATTTAAAGATTTAATATATTTTAAATTTGAGCATGAAGATGTTATAAAGTAATTTAGCAGTTTTTCTGAATAATTATGCTTCAATTAGAAAAATTCAATTTTATTTGCAATTTCACTTTTATTTTCAATTGTATTTTTTATCAGTCTTTAAAACTTTTAAATTGAAATTGTTAAAGCAGTGAGAGACAACGCTGAAGTTAGCTAAAAAATCTGTGCTAAAATAATTTTTTTGGTTTGTTAAACTTAAAATTCTATTAAAAAGAGAAATTCATAAATGAGAAAAAATCCTAGCTTGATTTAAGTTCTTGAACAAGGGAAAATATAGCTCTTTAGAGTGGAAATCCCAAGCCCAAAATGGATGCCACAAAGAAACATAATATAAACATATTTTTACATATATTTTGTTTTAAGAACTAAAAATATGTCATTCATAAAAAGTTTCAATAAAAATAATGTGCTTACATTTAAAAATTTAATATTTTATTTCAGTTAATCCATATTTCATTCAATTTATTTGAAAAGTAATTTCTATATACAATATATTTAAGGCTCTTAACATTTTCGTTAGTCTTTAAAAGCCTTTAACTAAAAATTGTGAAAACTCTCAGAGAGGCAACGTGAAAAAAATTTTATAAAATTAATAATTCGCTGAAACATATTTGCGGCATGTTGATTATTGATGTTATTTGAAGCAGCAAGCAAAACATCAACTGAATAAATTTGTGTATAAATAAATAAGTTGCCCGAAGCGTTAATACAATAATAAAAAATTAATAAGCAAAGTTCTAAAAAAATCACACACACACACGCACACACGCACACACAGAGCTAACTAGTTGACGTTTTAAAAACCATTTTCGTAGGATGTGGGAAAAAAGCGCATGATTTCATGCAATATGCAAAATACAAGCAAAACAAAACAAAACACTTGAATGCAACGGATGAGTGCATAAATAGACAGACACACACACACACACACACGCGCACTCGCGCACACACAAACACATCAATGCATTGGCAAAATAATGTACATATAATAAAATTAAAAATAAACAAGTTACAAACTGCAACAGTGTGCAGAAGAGAGATGGCAATAGTTGTGCAGATTAAAATTCTTGTATGTGTGTGTGTGTGTGTTATGTACAGTTGCTAACCGCACTAAAAATGCATGTGAGGCATACTTGTTTCGGTCGATAGAGGGCGCCACGCGTTAACATTAACCAAATGCTAATGCCAAAGGCCGCTGACCAACACAAACACACACACGTACACACACACACGCACATGTAGGGGCAATGGCAGCGCGCTGGGGCCACCAATACGCGTTTCAGAAAAATTGCAAAAATAAAATAAAATAAAAAAACAAAATAACAAACAAAAAATAACAAAAATCAACGACAACAATAAAAATAAATATAAAAATAGTTTACATAATTCATGCATTATATCGGATAAAATTTTAATACCGGCCATCCGTGTGCGTGCATGTGTGTGCGTGTCTGTGTGTGTGCAAAAAAAGGGTTGCCTACTTGGGGGCGCGCGTTAAAATTGTTTAACAAATGGCACGCGCGCAATGTACGTGCGTGTGCGTGTGTGCCTGTGTGTGTGTGTGTGGCATGTATGCATAATCGCTTGCAGTTTTTACTTATTTTTTTTTTAGACTTTTTAGCCTATTTTTATTGTTAATTAAATGAGGGGAATTACCGACAACAAGTGCACATGCGTGTGTGTGTGTGTGTGTAAGCAGAACGAGAGTGCGCTAAATATTTTTTTTAGATTTACTTTTTTCATTTTACTTTTGTTTTCTTTTTTTTTTTGTGTTTTACTTGCCTAACGTGGCAAAACATTTTACGCTCGTTTTTCGCATGTAATTTTACTAATTGATAGTGTGAGCTATTTGAGCAGCCTACACGCCCCCTTTCGGGGCATGTCCAGCGCTTCAGCGGCTTGGCTGTGCGTGTGTAATTGTGTTAGTGCACATAGCACACACAAAGCTGGGCAGCTGAGTGAGTTGAGTGAATGCAAAAACCAAAAAAAAAGAAAGTAAAGGAGGAAATGCATAAAAAAAAAAACACGATAAATGTAACTAAAAAATTGCTGTGCAAAATTATAAAGGGGCATTACGCGTGTTGGCTGGAGAGCTGGCGCCGAAAAGGCAGCGACAATTTAATGCCCAGCATACATACACCCACCGTTACTCACACACACATGTGTCAGTCGCATGAACGCAGAGAACATTTTCGAGTGCATTCCAGTTGATTCTTTTTTTATGTAAGCGCCAATTTTTTATTTTGGCAAAATGGGCGTAATTAAAAGTTTTTCAAAAAATTTTATTAAAAATAAATGTATTTGATATTTTATTTTTTTAAAATGTTGGTAATTGTGATTATTAAAAAATTATAATTTTTTTAAAAATATATATTTGATATTTTATTTCTAAAAAATGTTGGTAATTGTGATTATTAAAATATTATAATTAATCTAAATAAAAGAACTAAGCAATTTCAGTCAGTTCAAATTCAGTTTTGATTGCTACATCGATTTCTCGGGGCAGCAAATGAAGATCATAAAGCTTTAACGTCTACCACCTGCCCATACGCTCACACATCATTTTTCGACCAACAAAAAAAGTGCAAAAATAACATTTGCCCCTCCTCTTGCACAGCCAAAAAGGGAAAGAGAGAAAAAAAGAAGTAGATGAAGGGAAGTGAGAAAGCAGGCCAGCGCACACTAACATGATAGGCTGGCTGCAGCACACACACTCACACACAGAGAGAGAGAGAGAGGCACTCACACAGATGCGCATGGACATGCACATGCCACGTAGATGTGTGGCCAGTCAAAGGCATTAAAGAAGACTAAAAAAAAAAGTAGTTGCTGCTGCTGCTACAACGCAGATGCGAGTGCCAAGTGAAGTAATTCCAATTGAAGCTTTAGCTGCATTGGCAACACAACAAGGAGACTGCCAAAACAGCACCGAAAAAAAAAAAAAATGCCAAGTGTGGGTAATTAAAAACGTAGCAGCAGACCAGCAGACGCTTTTGAGCGTAGAAACGCACTAATTTTCAGTAGTGCAGCTTACACACACGCACACATACTCATAAATGCACATGTGTGTGTGTGTAAGCTAAAAAACAAGAAACATAAAGTTGACACACACACGCACACACACACTCTCGCAGCGCAACTGTGAATTCACTCGCACGCAGCGGCAGCTGCAAAAAAAATTTGCAGCATACTTTTAGGCATGCTGCTATTTCACTTCGCCTCGCACAAATGAACACCTCTTCAGCCCTGCTGAAGTTGTTGCTGCTGTTGTTGTTGTTGTTGCTATTGTTGCTGGCTTTTCAGCAGCGTCATCAACATCATCAGTCGCCCACCCACACACACACTCACACACACACATAGATAGAGTCTCGCTCATCAGCGCACGCTGCTGTTAGCTGTTAGCTCCGCACCACAATTTGTGGGCGTTCTGGGTGTGGCATATCTGGCCGACATATCATTCGTCCAATGGACAACAAAATTTCGTTATTGCTGCTGCTGCGGCTGCTCAACAACAACACGAACAAAACAACAACAACAATTTTCTACAATTTTTTGCTTATTTTTTTGGTAGGTTTTTCCGATTTTTGTTGTTCAATTTACTTTCATTTGTTCGATCTTCGTTAACACACTCACACAGGCATACACAGATACACATATGCATCTGTATATGAGCTAGAGCAGCCTTCGATTTTTTGCAATTTTTATAGGTGAGTAGAGTAGAGTAATATCTGAGCAGATATAGGCTCTCTTCTATAGTGTTTTAAACATAGACTTTAAATATAAAATTCAATTTAAATCATGTATTTTATAATATTAAAATATGCATTCTTATTTCATATTAAGTTTTCGGCATTTCTTATGCAGCAAATCTTTCCTACAATTTCCAAACCAGTTAAATCTCACTTTCTATAGTTAAATTATCTTTATACAAGCTTGAATCTCATTATCTTTTCATTGATCGTCCTCAATGCCAAGTAATACTCCGACTTTCAGTTCAAACTTCTGCCCAACCTGTGGCATTATCCCACGCATATCATTGACAACAAAAATCTGACAATGCCACCTGCCGCAGTTCAGCAGAGAATCAAGAAACAAAAGAGAACCAACAAGAAAAAAGTGAAACCGTTAAAAACAATAAGCTCAATTAACTGCAATTAACACACTGACAAGCACACACACACACACACACACACACACTTGCAGTTCGATGCATAATTGACATTTTATGAGCAGCATCTGTTGAGTGTCATTAATGCCGTTTTCTGTCCAGTTTCGGTCAAGTGTGTTGGCTGTGATGCTCAAGCTGAATGAGGGAATGTGGGAGAAAAAAACGCGCTTGGCATGTCAAGGAGGGAGCGGAGGCGAATTGAAGAAGCCAGGCCAAACGACACACACACAGAATCCGGCTGAAATTCGAAACTTTTCTGGCCGTGGCAAATCAACTGGAAAATTGTAAACAAAAGCCGTCGCCTCGCTGGCCGTCGACTCGTTGTCAACACTTCTCGGGGCCAGGCCGACGGCCAGAATACGTTTAAGCCTTAACTTAACCGGTAAGTGCAATGCAAATATCAGTCGACTGCCACCTACCTGCGGGCACATTTTGCATTGATACTTTCGTCCACTGCCTCCGGCCGGTGCGTGGCCACCGCCAGCGCCCACGCCCACGCCCACGCCCGGCCCGCCCATTTTGCTGGCATTGATGGGCTGCGGGACGACGAGCAGCGCGGCCGCCGAGGCAGCTGCCACCGCATTGTTGTGATGATGCGCCGCGGCTGCAGCGGCCGCCGACACATGATTGCCATGATGCGAACCGCCAGCCAGGCTGGAGTTGCCACCACCCGGACCGGAGGCGGAGCCGTTGACAGCGCTGCCAAGTCCCAGGCTGCCTGTGGAAGAGAAATAGATTGCATTAAATAAATCAATAAAAATCAAAGATATTAATCTATACTAAATAAATAAATAATATACAAATAATAATGAAATAGATAATATTGCCTAAAAGGAGAGTCTGATAGAAAATTTGATAATTGATTTTTTGGGCCTGCTTTAAAAATAAATGTATAAAATTACAAATTATTGAAATCAGAGACTAAAAGGACAATCTGATAGGATATTTTATAAATAAATTCAATTCATTCATCCTTGACTAAAAATAAATATAGAGCTTGAGCATACAAATTAAAGTTGTTAAAGTCAAAGTAGAATTTAATTTCAATTTAATTTGCTTTAAATATTTATTATTATTATTATTATTATTATTATTATTATTATTATTATTATTATTATTTTATTTATTTTTTTTCATTTAATTGAGAACGTAAGAAAAATAAAACTTAACTTTAATTATTTATAGAGTAGCAATTGTCAATAAATTTAATTCAAATATATATTTTAAATGATACAAAAATATAATATAAATATATGTGTATCTCAATATCATATATAATTAATTTGCTCTTAATTTTGTATGATAAATTAATAATAAATAAATAAAATGAATAAAAAAATAAATAATAAAAAATAACAATAATTAAATTAATAATAATAATTTATGTGATAAAAGCAGGCCATTGGCAATAAATTTAATTACTTTGGAAGCTTTTTTTTATGTTTAAAATCAAAGCAATTTAAAATTAGAAAATTCTTTCGGCTTAATTTATTTGTAGTACTTAGATATATTAAGTTATTCTTATATATATTTAATGCGAAATAACGAGCATTTTGCATAGCTATGGACCAATAAGGAGACTTAGAAAACGTCTATTTACTATGCCTCTCAGAGAGAATAAGTAAAGGAGAACGGAGAGAGAGAGAAAGAGATAGAGAGAGATCTCCGTGGAGCTTATAATGAAAGTGTGAGCAGTTATTAAATAATTAAATAACTGCTCATACATTCTAAACTCTATGCAGAGCTCTCTCTCCCCCTCTCTCTCCCTCTCTCATTCCCCTTGCCCATGCCAAGACCTATGTCAAGTTATTCAGTTTTCAAATTTATGATGCTTAAAAAATTGCAAACATCAAAAGGAAAGGAGACAATAAATGAAAAAAATGTATTAGAAATCTTGTTGACAAGTGTTGCTGGACCTTAAAAGGGAAACAACTTTGACTTGGGATCATAAGACTTACCTTGTCCAGCGACCGCCGCATGGTGCTCCAGACGATTGTCATCCAGAAAGTGACCTGCAATTGAGTTGTTTGCTTCAGTGGCTGTTGAATTGTGTCAGCCGTGGCGCCATCTAATGTGGCCACGGCTGTCAGTCCAATCGAATAGAGTCGAGTCGAGTCGAGTCGAGTCTAGTTGAGTTGAGTCGAGTACAAGTCATGCCGCGCGTCTCCGTTGAAGTTGCCGACGTTCACTCACGTCAGCTAGCCGGCAAGCTGCCACCTGCCCCATGCCACCGCCAGGCTGCTGCTCCTCGCTGGCTTCTCTAATTAAACTTGGCCGCTCTGATTGCCACTGGGAAATTGCGCTCGAGTTGAGTTACAGTTTATGTGAAAATAGTTTCACAATTTTTTTTCTTTTTTTTCTATTTTTTTTAAATAGTCTTCTCGCTTCTAGTCAGCCAGCCATCCATCCATCTATCTTTCTATCCATCCATAATTGAGTGGCCAGCGCATTTGCGTGCAAAAATTGTGTGAATTCGCTGATGAGCTGGAAATGCCGAGAACTGGGGCCAGTCGCTGGCGAGGATTAGCGGTGCAACTGAGGGCGCCCTGCTGGCATGTCAAAAGCTTTTCTAATAAAACATTTGCAGACAATCGCTGGCCCCAAATTGCCAGCAAAGCCTACTCAAGTTGTTCAACATTTTTAGTGTTAATTACGGGCGGGCGAATGGCGCCAGCGCCAGCCTGGCAAAACTGTCCAAACTGAATGAACGATGGGGCCCAAGCAGCCTAACCAACAGAATACACTCGAAGAAATAAATGAGACAACGCGAGGGCAGAACAGTGAGTAGATCAAAGCCAAGGAATATAGACTGAAAGCCTAATTGTATATTTTAAAATTCATATTAGGTATATATTTTAATTATTTATATTTTTTCCCTCATCCTCTCTAGACTTCTGGTGTGATCAATTTTAATAACAATATATTTTTTATTTATTTATATTTTTTAATTATTATTTTTTTATTATTTATTAATTTTTGTTATTATTTATGATAAGATATGTATAACATTTTCGCAAAATTAAAAATATTAAAATAGTTGACATAATCATATTTTTTATTTGTTATTATTATTCTTATTATTTTTTTGTTTTATTAGATTTTTAGCTAAAATTGTGTTTTATTTCAAAAAAATTTTTATCATTATTTATTTTATTTATATTATATATTATTATTATAATTATGTTTTATTTCATAATAATTTTTTATCATTATTTATTTTATTTATATCATATATTATTATAATATATATATTATATCATATATTATATTTTATAAAAATGTTATTTTATTTATATCAATATTTTGTATTTTTTTTTTTTAAATTTTTATTTATTTATTTATTTTTTTTTTTATATAATTATTTTCAATTATTTTCTTTGTTGAGAAAATAGATTAATTTCTTTCGCTCAGAACATTTGCCATAAATTCCATTTAAATATATTCAGGCTGTTCAGAATAATTTATAAAAAATCATAATAATTCATATTAATTTTCCATAATATCCCCATTAATATAAGTATTAAAACATTTGCCTAATTTTCTGAAAATCTTTCGCAATTCCTCTATATATATTTCTTTGAGTGCATCAATATGAGCTACAACATGTTTGCTGTGGCCAGGCCGCGTCTTGGCCCAGTCTGTGAGTCATGGCCAGCATAGCTGAAGTCGTTCGTATTGTTAATTTGTACAGGTAAAAGCCAACAGGCAAGCAGGCAGGCAGGCGTACAGGTAAAAGCAAATGCATCCATCGCATAGATACATCTACATCTACATTGTTGGCCGCGATGTTGCTGCGATGCTTATCGCAGTTGCAGCAGCAACATCAACAACAACAACAACAACAAAAGCAACAATGTTATTGGCCAATTGCCTAGCGTTGACATTATCGGGTCGAGATCATTGCCGCCAACGGAGCTACTAACCCGATATCGAACCCGTTTACCGCAAACCCTTTTTGGAGCGTGTTGCTGTCAATGTTGCCGCCGTTGTTGCTGTTGCACAGAGAGATGTTGTTTGCATTTTAGGAATTTATGTAAACATGTTGTAAGCAATTGTTGCTACTGCTCTGCCTCCTCCTCCTCCTGCTGCGCCTGCAATTCCTTCAGTTAAAGGTCAATCTTTCGTGGGAGTATCTGTTCGCTGTCTGTCCTTAGCAGAATGGAGCCTTTGTCTTGGCCAACAGCATGCCGCACGCGTGTTGCAATTTAACTTTTATATGCAACGTATGCATTTTTCGTTGCCGATTGCAATCTGAACTCGCGCGCGCTCTTTCTTCCCGCTCCCCTTCCCTTCTTCCTCTTCCTTTGGCATATCTGCTCGAGATTCGTGATTATCGTTTGTTGTTTTTGTGAGCAATTAATTAAGCGCAGGAGGCTAAGCAACTGGCCAGCCAACTGGAAAACTTGTTCGCCTGGGTCAGGTATTCCACGTTTTGGGGCAGGTCATTGAAAGGAGACGAAGTGGCGCAAAGGGAAGCTACAAATCGATTCAGTTTGGTCCATACTGTCCATACTCACCTTTCTGTAGATTATTGTGATGGTGGTGATCGTTCATTTTGGCCTGCAAAGCAAAGTTAGGAATAGTTCATCAATTATTAATCACATATCAAATGTAAATAAAATAAAATATATGAAATATTGGAGTGTTTATTTATATTGTAGAGAATATTTTTAGTGTTAGTTAAATAAATAAAAATAAAAATTATATTAAATGTGATATGGCTTATAATGAATTTTTATTATATATATTATTAGGAGAGCTGCATAAAAAGGGAAGGCTTTAGAAAAAATTTGTACCACACTCTAATTTACTATAAATATAATATATCTGAAGCAATCACAATAAACTTTTGAAAGAAACGTTTTACATATGTAAGTATAAGTATAATAAATAAATAAATAAATAAATAAATAAATAAAAAAAACGATAAAATGTATAAATGTATAAATCCAGAGATGAACTCTTTATTTGCAAAATGTGTAAAACAATATATTCATATTATACACAGTTATAATTCGAAATTATAAATGCATTTAAAAATGCCTAATAATAACATTTAATAATCAATAAATACAAAAGAGAAATTTAAATATAACAAATGTAATTATGATTTAATGAAGCTTTCATTAAGATTATTAAACGGATTTCGTGCAACAATTAAATACAATTTTGTTTTGCAAAATGAAATGTCAATTGCATATTTACTAACTAATCGCATCAAAACTCAATCGAGAGCAACTGTCAGTAAAAGTAAATACCAAACTAAGCGACATAGAACACACCAAATAAAACAAGCAACAAAATATGGTTTTGATTGTATAAATATTTAGCATCTAGCTGTCAAAAAAAAATAAATAAAAATAAAAATATTCAACAAATATCTGACAAATCCTAAATGCTGAATCGAATGCGTATTGAATTTCCAAAAAGAAAAAATAAATTTGTAGTGTGAAAGCATAAATAAAATTCTAAGCGAGAGTGCGGAAAAAATATTTGAAAAAAAATGCAAAACTAAAATTTGAAATAGAAATAAAAAAAACCGGAAAAACATTGTGAAAAATATGTGAGCTGCGGCTTCTGCTTTCGATTGAATGTAAATTGTGAATATGGGTTAAAAGCCTCGAGACTGTCTCATACTCTCACTATCTCCCTCACTCTCTCTCTCTCTCTCTCTCTCTAGCTATCCTTCTTTTTCTATTGCCGTGCCAGACATGCCAAAATAAAATGAAATATATATATACATTTGTATATATCAGGAAACCCCGTAAAAAGAGAAACTCGCGCTAAATAAAAGTCGCGTCTGCTTTGGCCTAAACATTTTCGATATGTTTAGAAAAAATACAGCAAAGCTCTGGCAAAACAACAACAATAAACAAATAGAGTTATTTGTATACAATGTTGCACAAAGCAGCAAAATTGTAGGAAGCGTGGCAGGGGGCTGACATCAGCGGCAACGCGCGAATTTTAGGAATGTTTTTTGTTAGAGTTTTTTATTGCTATGGCTGTTGCCATTTTTGGTTGTTGCTGTTGTTGTTTTTTATTTGTTTTGCATGTGGCATAGAGTGTAATGCCCACACAATCTATGGACATTTAACGGCACTTGCCTGCACCACTTGCACCACTTGCACCACACTTACCTCGTACTCCTGCTTCAGCGACATCGGATGATGCTCGCTGGCATGCTGGTGGCTGCGCGGCGTCGGTGGCCAAAGATTGTAATCGCTAATATCCTTGGCATGCTGCACGTCATTGGAGGATGAGAAAGAGAGAAAAAGGGAAGATCAATTAGTATAACATATAGAGCAGATAGCCACGACGAATATACCCGCATAGAGCAAAGTAGAAAATTGTGGAATATAATAAAGCCGACTTTTAAAAATAAACATGGAACAGTCGAATATGGATAAACCTCTATTAAATATAACTTAACTAACTTTAGTATAAGTATATATATTTTATAAAATTAATTTGGTTCATTTAAAATATATTTAATAATAAAAATCTCTTCTCTCATATGACAAAAATATTTTTCTTTAATTTTTTTTTTTTTTTTTTTTGTCTTTTAATGTTCTTAGTGCTTTGCTCACATTTCAATGGAATCTATACAATAAATTAATTAAAGTAAATTTTTTTACTACACATTCATCATTATTGTAACTTGATTTTTAAAACTAATAAATAATTTTATGGAAATCAAAGTGCTGCAGTTCTCACATAGCTTTTGACTTGTTCCAAATGCAACAATAGCAACAAAAACAAAAAATATATATACATAGATACGTAGTTTATGTGGTAAGGGGAGTGTCAATTGAAATAGAAAACCGCGTTACACACTATCGAAGGTGTCAAAGCGACGGCAAAAGTGCGCCGGCTTTCGCTGCAGTGGAGCTAAAACAAAACAGCAAAAAAGTAGAAGAAGAAGAAGAGAGAGTAAAAAGTGTTGCATAGCGCAGGGGGAGTTGCCACAGCGTGTGAAATGCAGGAACGTGTGTGTGTGTGTGTGTGTGTGTGTGGGTGTGGGTGTGTGGTTGTGGTAGTGTGTGTAAACCACGCAACGTTAGTTGCTGTTGCTTTATTTGTGTTTTTTTTTTGTGGCAGCAGTGTTGGAAAGCGAGCTGTGGAGTGTGTGTGTGTGTGTGTGTGTGCGTGCAACAACGACTAGTTAGTAGGTGGACAAACGAAAAAGTAGAAGAAATGTCTACAAAAAATGCAAACACAGCTACCCAAACACACACACACACCAACACCAACACACACACAGACACGCACAGCAAACGTGCGATGCTGCGTTGGCAGCTGCTGATGAAGATGGCCCAGACCCAGAGCCAGCGCCAGCGACAGCGCCATGAACGGAAGCTCTCTCTAACCAACACGCTAGCAAGCCAGCCAACAACAACAACAACAACAACAACAACAAGCTGCTGATGAAGGCGTCGCTTGGCCCACGCCAACTTCCGTCCAGCCGCCACGCAGCAGAAATGGAACAAAACGCAATTTCGAAAAAATTTCCCAAAGAAAAGTGGCAAAAAAAAATAAAAGAGACGTGGAAGAAGAAGAAGTAGGAAATCAAATGGAATATTGGTACAGCGCAGCAGCAGCAGCAGCATCATCGCTATCTCTCTCTAACAAGCGCACGTTCGCCCTCTCACTCCCACACGCGCACTGACCAAAACATTCGGAAGAGAAGGCAGCAGAAAAAGTGGAAAAAAATTTGCTAGTGGAAAAAAATCAAAACAAAAATTTTTTTTTAACCCCTTCGCTGTGGCGTCGACGTTAGCGGCGACGCTGACGCCGCCGTCGACTGCGCTTTGACCACCGGGTGGTGCAGTTTCTATGTCCAGCATGCTGTCTAGCGCGCAAAGAGGCAACAAAAAATATTAGGCGGAAAACGTGAATTTTTTCGCAATTGCCGCCCCCAATGAACGAACTGCCCCCGCTACCCATCCTCCCCAGCTGAGGAGCAAAAGCCCAAGCGCGTTGTGCACATTGTAGCAACCTTTTGGCCATTCCAGACTTCCACTTTACATTTTGGGAACATTTTCTTTTTGTTAATTTTTTTTTTATGTTTTTTATTTTTTTGTATTTAACTTATTTGGGCTTCATCTCTTTATGCATGCTGCCGCGCTGTCTGCTTCTATTGATTTTTTTTCTCGCAAAGTTATGTGAGTGTGTGTGTTTTGTGTGTGTGTGTGTTCAAATGTTTGACCAGTCGGACAAGCCCCGCCTGAGGTTAGAATTTCGTGGCTATTGTTGTTCTTGCTGCTGCTCAAATTTGCTCAACTTTATAGCAATTACTTTAAAAATTGAAGTTGCTAGCGGTTTTCGCGGTTTTTCAGACAACCAACACCAACCCCTCGGCCCCGCCCGCCCCCTCGGAATATCGTTTCGACTGGCCCCATTAGTCAGTTTTTGCCAGCCCTGCTGCGCTTTAGCCTTTCAATTTTCACTTTTTCCCCTCGCATTTCTCGCATTTCTCATTTTCTTTTTATTTTGTTGCTTTTCGCTTTTCACTTCAGCGTCACGTTGACTTTTTTCTAATTGAAGTATATAAGTATTAATTGCAATGCTTTGTTGTGAGGCGTGCTGTGGTTTAGGGTTTCCCCCCCCACCGTCGCCCCGACCAGCCTCACTGACTTTTTAATTGGAATCTTAAAGTAAGGCTCACAGTGAGTTTAACTAATGATTCACATTGTTACGCAGCGAATCCGACAGGCAAATCGAATTTATTTATGATTTTTGTTTTGGCTGAAGCAAAAGATTGAGTTCTCTGTCATATTCTTATTTACAATTTTTTTAAAATATTTTTTTAATATCAATAATTGCTGCAAATTAAGCTAATAACTCGTATTGTTTCACACTAAATTCTAAATGCAATTCAAATTTATATAAATTCTACATTAATTTCAATTCTAATGGAAATATATGTATATACCAAAAAAAATATTAATTTCTTTATTCTTTATTATTTTATAATATTATAATATTTGTATATTTTTATAAGACTACTAATCTCTGCATATTGTTTCACACTGAGTTCTATTCTATTTACTTTTCAGCAAGTCAAGGGAAAATATTATTTCGTGGAATCATATGTATATATGCTTGTTTTCTTTATCATTACCTAATTTTTAATTTTTTGATATTTCAATAATAATACATACCATAATATGCGAGTTTAAAAATAAAGTCTATTCTCATATTTTAAGCAATTTAAACATTTTTCTAACTAACTCCTTCTTCATTTACTTTGTAGAATATTTCTGCTCATTCATGTATTTTATTTGTAAATATATTTTATGTATATTTTTAATACCCTGAACCCATTGAAAATGAGAAATCAGGGTCTAATGGTTTTGTTGAAATGTATGTAAAAGGCAGAAGAAGGCGTGGCAGACCCCACAAAGTATATATATTCTTGATCAGGGTGACGAATTGCATTAAGCATTTTGTCTAAGTGTTGCTTCCAAATATTTTTGTGCTAAGTATTTCCTCATTCTTCTAAGTATTTCCTTTACTTATTTCGCTTACGTAATTCCTCTACGTAGTTTCTCCACGTAGTTCCTCTACGTCTTTAATGCTTATAATTCACACACTCTACGTGAGTGTAAGGTGAATTGCGCTGACCCCCACCAGCCCTGGACGACTGAAGACTGACTGAAGAAGTGCTGCAGCTGCTGCCCTTTATATAGGGCCACTTTTACTCAAGCACTGTCTCTCTCAAAGGTTGAGCCCGACGGCAGTGAGCAGTGGGAACGTTCTTTGCTGCTGTGGGCATTCTAGCTTCGTTTTACCTAAATACAAATACCAAATGAGAACTGCTGCATACACATAGACAACTTTAATGATCTTTTGCAATTCTTCTCTCCTTGCTTTTACATTTACTCAAGTACTGTATGCGTGCGTGCCTATGTGTGTCTATGTATGTGTGTGTGTGTTTGTGTGTGTGTGTGTGTGTGTTGTGTGTGTGTGTGTGTGTGTGTGTGTGTGTGTGTGTGTGTGTGTGTGTGTTTGTGTGTGTGTTTGTGTGTGTGTTTGTCAGAAAGACGCGAAGAATTATTGATATATCAGCTCTTCGAAGGGCTCAGAGGATTTCCTAGTCGAGCAGTCTCGGCTAGAGCTTTCTTACTTGTTTTTCTTAGATCGTAGTTGGCTTTATAAACAACGCAAACAACAAATAGCCAATTAGTCATATAAAAGTATCAGAACCCAAATATTATTTATTTTGTTGTTGTTTATTTTGTTTAGTTACATTTAAGGGATATCTTATGACAAATTACCTAAGGAATCCCCATATATAAATCTTAAATCAAACTAGACCAATTAAATCCTTCTCTTGAAGCTTAGAGGGTGTGCAGTCTCAATCTTTTTTGGCGTGTAGTCTCAAATTTTTATATACATGTATATGTATATGTTTTGACTATTTATAATAATCTCAGAAAATCTTTGCCTGTTTTCCTTATTATTGCACTTTAGACTCCGCAGCTATTTTGTTCTAAGCTATATACTATAATAATTACAATTATCATGACTAATGTCCCACTAAACAATTGAGTGCATTCCTCAGATCTCTTCAGCTGTTCCTCCGAAGAATTTACTCTGAGATAAAACCATCTTATTTGATAGAGGCAATTTAGCGAGTTGCCTTTCCATTCGAAGTTAAGCGTTAATTAGTCAGGAATTGCGCACGCACCTGTTCGAAAGCAATTTCAAGTTGGGCTATTTCTCAATCCAAGCTGAAGTGAAGAAAATTAAGTGCAATTGCGCTCAGAATTAATTAGTGAAGTTTGCATAGAACGCTCGAACGAGAGAATCGCTCTTGTTTCACAACTAATTTCGCTAATGCGAGTGACAACAACGAGGGGAACTCGCTGATTGTTGACTGTGCGCTGATTGTGGAACTTTAAAAAATTAATTAACTGCGGATATCCTTTAAAAATCATTGGGCAGGCGTCCAAATTGCTTTTGCAAGGGCAAGGCACTCGTTAGCGACCGCGGAGAGGAGGCGAACAACCTTTTCCAGACACTTTTTCTCACCCGCCGTTGTCCTTGGAGACAATCAATCTCCATTCAAAACAATCACGAAAAAGTGAAAAGCGAGCCATTGCAAAGCAGAGAGATTTCGAGTAAAAAATGAAATGAAAAGAAAATCAAAGTAAGCAAAAAATCAAATCTAGACAACAACAACAACAAAAAAAAAACGGCAAAGTTCAACGCGCAAAGAAAAACTTGTTTACATCTTACAGAGCGACAAAAAATAGCAAAAAAACGAATAAAATAAAAACACGCGAAAAATGCAACAACAAAACGAGAGAATAGAAAAAACTCCAAGAATTTTTTACTGCGTGGCACGCGAGAGCAAAACGCAGTCAAGAGCAAGGATATTCATGAAAGAAGCAGCAGAAAAGGTACAAAAAAAAAAAAGAGCGAAATAAAAAAAAAAATGCAAAATAAAAATGTGCGTTGCGGGGAAAAAAGGGATAACAAAAAATTGCAGGATGCTGCTCAAAGGACACGCTCTTTTTTTTATTTTAACGTCGCGTCCGCTTGTGCCGGGCAGAGGAGAAGGCAGCTGGACTTAGACTGGAATTGTCAAGGGTAGGGAAGCCAAAGAAGAGTGGGCGAGGAGCTGAAGCTGAAGCTGAAGCTGGGGCAGGACTCGCGTCTCGTTGCCGTTCATGTGGCAACAGACAGCGACGGTTTGGGTTTTGGTCAGTTGCCGACTGAAGTTCGAGTCGAGTGAAAGTGCAGCAGTGTTGGGCAGCAGCTGCCCAAGCAGCTTTCAAACAGGAGTCGGAGTCCTTTGAGCAGAGCCGTAGCAGCGCAGGAATGAGTTGTCATGAAGCTGGTTCACTGCTTGGTCAAGGTCCTTGCACTTGCGGCAGACCTTTGACCGAGCCTACGAACAGCAACTGATGTGCTTAGCGAAAAAGAGTTCTATAGTATAAATCAAGGAAAGGTATTGTTCGATAGATACTATAGCTTATACATAATAATTGTAGGTGAAAAGGAAGAAGCTGTTACAGTAGAGTCCGGTTTTAAAGACTCTGCTTTTAGAGTACAGATTTATATGAGCAAACTTATATGGTTATACGGTTCCGGGTCCCTTATAACCGGAATCTACTGTATTTAGATTCTTGCAACTGAGCTACCTGAGTACTAAGATTTGAAACTAAATTTATCAAAGGAAGAGTCTATTTATAAGTACTTTTTGAATATTTAAAAATAACTACAAGCTATAAATATGAATATTAAATATAAATATACATACTTATACAAAAACAGACATACATATATATAAATATATAGGCATGTATATATTATAATACTTTTAGCTTTCTATATACTCTCTAAAAGATAGCTCTTAACTACAGAAATGGAATAACTAAAACGGCTGCTAATCAAGTCTTCTAGCTTACCAAACTTCTCTAATATATATTTCCAATAATCGACAATTATATATCTATCATGAATATTTTTAGTTTTACACATATTTCGGTTAACTTTTCTCCCATAACCAATTTGAAAGTTCAGCTAGAGAAAAAGAACTAGAGACTAGAGTGCTACACCCACACGTATTACCCCAGCCACCTAAGCAATTAGCTAGTTTCTCTATTACAGTCCTTCCCCATCATATTCACTCGCTCTCTCTCTGTCTCTCTCTTTCTCACTCTCTCTCTCTCTCTCTCTCTCTCTCTCTCTCTCGCTCTCTCTTTGCAAGGCGCTCATTTAATTCACTTAGAGCATCAACTTTTAGTCGCTTATTAATTATGAAGCGCTTCTTTCCTTTTGGCCAGTTACTCTGCTGCTCGCCCTCGTCACGCCCACTCTGAACACCGATGTAGTCCAACGCCTTCGCAGTGACTCCAGCAGCTGCCAACTGCAGAGAACTTTGCACAAAGTTCGCCAAAAATTGGGGGAAGGTAAAAAAAGAAGGAAAGAAAACCCGAAAAAAAGTTTCCATTTTTTCTATTCTCATTTGATGCTCGTTCAAGACTTAAAAGGAGTGTATTAGTTTCTCGCTAGAGATTTTTTAAGCTGCTATCAGGTCGATTGTTGACTAAATGTATACAAGTGGAGAGTTTTTTAAGTCCTTCATCGACTTTCGCAGTAAATATTAGTAAATTGAAAGTCTGGCCTATAGATCAGACAGCTGCACTGGGATTTATATTTTCGACTCGTTTCCAAGCCTTGGCATTTTCGTGACAATCTTCTAGGTCGCACAGGCAGTTGCCCCACGATATGCGCCCTTACCATAGCCTCCTGCTGTAGTCTAGTTTCCTGCTCCCTAAGCTAGAATTGCTCCTACTGAATTGCTTCTGCTGCCTAAACCTGAACAGCCCAAGCCAAGCTATTCCGAATCCTTACAAAATTTCCTATAAAGAATCCCTTTGAGAAAAAGTATTGGAGTTGTGGAGTTTCGATCAAATTAGATTATCTTTATATATATATATTATATTATATTTTATTATATTATATTATATTATATTTTATTATATTATATTTTATTTTATTATATTTTATTTTATTTTATTATATTATATTATAACTATTTTCAGCTTCATTTCGAAATGTGTATGTATGTATGTACTTGTATATCAACTTTATGTACTTATTCCTGGGTAAATTTAGATACTCAGTCTAGTCCATAGCTTAAATTTTAACCCCTTCATAGATTCAATATGTATTTCCGGACAGTGAGCGAGTAACGAGCAGTCGGTATATTCATATACTACTTTTTTTTGTTCTGTCTCTCCTGCTGCTGTCAGATAGTGCTCAGCTGCCACGCCCCCTAATGGAGTGCCACGAATGTACATAGGATACTCACATCGACATTGCCATTCCACATGTAGTGCATGCCGACCGCAGTGCTGGGATCGTGATGCGTCTGTCCGGTCATATGCTCGGCCATCACGGCACTCATCCAATGGACCAGACCCTGGGTGGGATTCTGGCCCTGGACGCCGCCGATCGGCATGTTGACAGCGGCGGCGGCGGCTGCAGCGGCTGCCACAGCGGCAGCAGTTGTGTTGCTGTTGCTGTTGTTGTTGCTGCTGTTGTTGTTGTCGTGAGTTTTGCAGGTGGCGGCAGCCGTTGATGGCTGCGCGCTGCCTGTTTCCGGTGGCGACTTTACGGAATTGGCGTAGTTTGCACGGCTCTGCGTCTGCGGCTGCGTCTGTGTTGCGGGTGGATTCAAATTAATTGCGGAACCGGCCTGGCTGGCGTCCACGGGCGGCGTTGGCGGTGTTGCTGGCGAGAGTCCTTGGCCAGGTCCTGCAGCGTTTGCTGCGTGTGAATTGTGCTGATTGTTGTTGTGGCTGTTGACGACTTCGTTGCCCGTTGGCCAGGCGTAGCTGTTGCCGTTGCCGTTACTGTTGTTGTTGTTGTTGTTGTTATTTTGGGGTTTCTGCAAGGGAGAACAAATTGCGTTGTTTTGTTTTGGTTGAAAAGGGTTTTTCTCATATTATTTTTAATTTTTTGTTGTTGCTTGCTGCTGTCCAAGCATTGAGCATGAAATATTAAATGATTTTTCTGATGATTTTTCATGTTGTTGTTGGCAGAGAGAGAAAGAGAGAGAAAGAGAGAGAGAGAGAGAGTAGCCAGTTTTTTTGTTGTTTTTTTGTCGACCCATAATTAGCGTTAGCAAACAAACCAAATTTGATATTTTTCTTAGGATTCTTTTGTGTGCTGAGGTAAAGGTTAAAAAATAATTTGGCGACGGCTGAAATACTTTAATTGGATTTTAAAGCTAATTATGACAGTTCAAATGGAGAGAAGTTAAGGATCCAGCGGAGGTGATTCTTTTTGGTCTTTTAATAAGCTTAAATAACAGACTCTGCGTTGAGTACATGCCTGATATAAAAATATGTTCTGCAAACCCACAATACTTATAATAATTATAAAATATGTTTATAATGTGTTTAAAAAGACTCAATACACATTTAAATCTATTTAAAACTGCTTAAATTAAATCAATAGAGTGCTGGAAAAAATCTAAGAAAAAATAATTAAAAAAAAAAAATAAAAAAAAATAATAATAAATAATAGTTTTAAAAAATTAAATAAACTGCATAATGATTAATTATATATTTATAAATATTTTTTTTTTTGTGAACTAGAATTATTATTATCATTTGGTTTATTATTATTTTGTTTATTATTATTATTATTGTTAAAAAAAAAAATAAAAAATCAATACAAAGTATTCCAGCATTAAAATTTTTTTTTATTTGTAATTAATATAAACATTTTAAATACAAGTAAAAGTAAAAAAGTTAAAAAGTAATCAAAATAAGATGAAACATATTTATATTTATTTATATTCATTTCTATTTATTTCTAATGCAATTTATATATTTGTACATATTTATATATATTTTAATATATATTTATATGTATTTAATTTATTTCCTCTTTAAGCAACAACCGTCGTATACTAACATGTTCGTCCAGCTCCGCATCGTGAGCTTTGCTTTGGTTCTGCTGTTTATCCTTGGCTTCGGTCGCTTCCTGCGGCTTCAGCTGGCTGCGCTTCGCCGACTCGACGGCGGCCACGCACACGGCGGAGAATAGCAAATTGCTCGACAGGTGGGCGGGTGGTGGAGTGGCGGCAGCGGCTGACTTGGTGGGCGGCGTGGGCGTGGGTGAGGGCGTCTGTGGATACCAGCGATTGGGCTCGCATTGCTGCTGCTGTTGCTGTTGCTGTTGCTGAAGCACGGCGCTGGCAAAGAGACTCGTATAGAACTCGGCGGGCATGAGGAAGGGCGCTGGCGTGGCCGTCCCAGCACTGAGGGCGTCCATGTAGCTGCCCAAGTCCTGGGCGCGACGGCGTCGCAGCTGATCCTTGAGCATGCTGGCGCTCAAATGTAGGCAACGGTATTTTGCACACTTTCACTCTCGCGTGGGCGCGCGGCCCAACAAACTGTCTAATTCGTGCGGTTCGATTTACACATGCAAACAAAACTGCGAACAACGAGTAGCACGAAAAAAAACAAAAAAGAAAAACAAACAAAAACAGACACCGAAAACTTTTGTGAAGGCGTCGAGTGGTTTGGTTTTTTCTTTTGCTAAACTTTTATTTGATGGCCGGGAAAAAGTTGTGAAATGTTTTTTGCTGTCGCGTTTTTGCCCCTCAAACCCGATTTTGTATTTTTAGATGCAGTTTTTTGTTTTTAAGTACAAATAAAAAAATATAAACAGTAGCAGCAACAGAAACAGAAGTAAAAATCTCGAATGACCTTGAAAAATGTTGGCAACGCGCAAAAATATTTCTATTTTCATTTAGCAAGTTTTTCTATTTCATTTTTTTCTCGCATCTTTGTTTAGTTTGCAGCTTGTTGCACTTTGTGTTTGATTTATTCGTCGTCGCTTTGGTTGATTTGTTGTTGTTGTTGTTGTTGCTGTTGTTGATTTTGCATTTTGTGGCACACTGCTCGTTGAGCTCTATGTTATTTTATTGGTATCCCTATCAGATTGTCGTTGTTTGAGTTGAATGTGTTTTAGATTAGTTGGCTGCTCGTTTATTTGAAGAGTTAACAACAGATTGTCAAAAGGCAAAGAGCTCTTAAATTTCATTGACTAAATAAAAATAATAAAATGTATACAATATCAATTGAAAAGTGATTTATAAAAATAATTAAATAAATAGAAACTGAATATCAATTGAAATACAAATTTTATATGAAAATATATATGCATAAGATATATATATATATATATAAATAAAAAAAAAAAAAAAAACAAAAAATTATACATAATTCGTGTGCATTTAAATTAAATTTTAGTAATAAATAAACTAAAAAATAAAATAATAATAAAAAAAAAAATAAATAAAATAAAAAAATAAATAAATAAAATAAAATAAAATAAAATAAATAAATAAATAATATAAAAAATACATAAATGAAAAAAAAAAAATTAAATTCAATAAAATAAAATAAAAGCTAACAATTAAATAATGTTTGTATATTTAAAAAAAAAATTAATAAATAAATTATATAGAATAAAGTAAATATATATTAATACAAAATGCAATCAAGTCTACATTTTATAGCATCGATTAATATTAATAAACATAAATATTCATAGGAGCCTATTTAGTATACAAAAATTTTCAAAATAAACTAACAGAAAATATGCAATAAAGAAAAATTTTTTTCTCCATAATTTAATATATAAAAAGTACAAAATAAATGTTTTTTTCAATTTAAAATCATTTTAAATATGAATTGTATTTTATATGTAACTTTAATTATTTATAATGCTAATAATCAACAAAGTATTCATAAAATATACATGAACAACATTACAAAACACTGAATAAAAATATTTAACAAAACAAAAATCTCTATTTTTTAGAAAATTTGTTTAATATATAAAGTAATTTAACATAACATATATAATTAAAAAAAAAAAATACAAACAAAATGCTTTAAATATTTTCATTAAAATTTAAAAAATAAATAAAATTATTAAGATTTATTTTAAAAGCATTTTGCCTTGAAAATATTTATTATTTATTTATATTTATATTATTATTATTTATTTACTTTTTTAATACAAACATACTCGAATTGATTTATTTTGTTGTTGTTAAATCCACAATGTAAATATATTCTGTTTTATATTTTAATTATATTTATAGTATTTTATTTATTCATAAATAATTTTCTTATTTTTATAAAATATTTGAATTAAATTTAATTTTATATTTTTATTTATTTATTTTTTCTTTCAAGCACTTTGTGCCTCTTAGGAACTTCACGTTGCAATTTTTTCACTTTTTTTTTTAAACTTTTGCACTTTCTTTAGGAACTTTTGTTGCTGCTTCAGTTGCGCTTGCTAAGCCAAGAAAAAAACACGCATTCGACACGCGCTTTGATTTATTTCTTGCTGCATCACGTATACGCCACCGCTCGCACAGACAAATAATATACAGACAAATAATATACACAAATATGTTGTATATATATCTGAGATATATAGCCGATGTTAGATCTTAGATAAATCAATTGCGCGGGCTCTGTTTCACACTGCAAGTTGAGGCTTTATTTATATACGTATTACGCATACGCCGCGTTGCAGCTGCTGCTAAACGTAGTCAATGTTATCTCTCTTTCTCTGTGTGTGCGTGTGTGAGTGTGCGTATGTGTGTGTTTGTTTGTGTCGAGTCCTTGTCTCAGTCCCGTCCGTCTCTGTCGTGCAGTCAGCGAGCGTGGGATAGCTTGCAACAACTGAACAACAGAAACTCAAACTGCAGCAGCTGAAGCTGAAGCCGCAAAAAGAAATTGCGAGCGCGCGCGAAGCAGTCAAATATGTATACAAAGAAATGCACACACACACACACACATACACACACACACAGACACATATGTGTTTGTGTGTAAAAACTGTTTTGTATGTTGTGAATGTATTTTTTTTTTACTGCTGCTGCTGCTGCTGCTGCTTCGCCTTGCTTTTCTCTGCTGCCTTCGTCTGCCAGAGATGTTGTTGTTGTTGTTATTATTTTATTTTTTCGCTCTCTGTGCTTCATTTTTATATATTTTTTTTCTTTCTTATTTTATAATTTTTGCTCCTTGCTCCTTCGTTTTATGCACGCTGCCGTTATAAAGACATACATTTGCAGCGCACTGCAGCATTTTCTTGTAAGAAAACGTATAAGAAAAAAAATATATATATAGCTGAATTTGCGCGATGTCCTGCGGGCAGGCGAAGGGAGCGGCGGAGTGGGTGGAAGAGTGGTACTGGAAGCGAGCAGGTCTAGGGCAGAGCGCTGTGCATTTGGAGCAAGGTTTGGGTTACAGCACGGCAGATTGATTTTCTTTTATACGGTTTGCTCATGTTTGTGATTTTTATTATGTTTTCTTTGCTGCTGCTGCTCTTGCACTTTATGGCTATGGCTGTATGTGTGTGTGTGTGTGTTAAAAAGTTTGTAAGTACTATTTCAGCTGAAGACGAGCTGGTGTTAAGCGTTCAGCATGCTCTATGCAAGAAAACACTGAACAAATTCAAGTCCCAAGAGGGCAAAAGTTAAACTTTGTTTGAAGTCAGCAGAAAAAAAAAAAAAAAAAGACAGGGGAGAGGAAAAACTTTAAGCGAAAGGATTAACACATTTGTAGTGCTTGACAGACATAATCATTATATATTGATTGGTCTAGGCACCTGTACTACATGCCGTATATTAAGTAGTTGATAAACCCACTGCCCGTGCATTCCACGTCTAAATCGCCTTAATCCCACATAATTTATCCCACAATTGTGTGCAAATTGTCTACGCGGCGCTAATTAATGCAACAGCCATATTTATCTTGGCCAAAATAAGCGCACAAATTAAAGCAACAGTAGAAACAAAATAAATAAGAGAAACTTAGAATTAAACAAAACACAATTTAATAACAAAACTTGAAATTTAAGTAGAAATCGATATTATAATCAAAAATGGTGTATTAAATAATTTAATAATATAAATAAATATATACATATACATATATGAACAAACAAAAAACAATAAATAAATAATATAAATATACATACATATAAGTAAATAAAAAATAAAATAAATTTTAAGACAAAAACAATAAAAATAAAATATAAAAAAAAATAACAATAAAAACTATTAAATAAAAAAATAAGCAATAAAAATTGTAAAAATTGAATACAAAAAAAAAATGGAAAAATAAGCAACAAAAATGATTAAAAACAAAAAAAAACATAAAAAAAAGTAGTAATAATAAAATCAATAAAATAAAATAAAAATAAAATAAAAAATGTAACATTAAAAACTATAATAAAATAATTTAAAAATGTACAATAAAATTTATGAAAAAAAAATTAAAAATAAGTAAAAATAAAAACAATAAAATAAAATAAAAAATTAACAATAAAAACTATAAAAAATATGAAACAAAAATTTTTTAAAAACAAAAATAAACATTAAAAATAAGTAGTAATAAAAACAATAAAAGAAAATGAAAATAAAAATAAAAATAAAAATTTAGCAATAAAAACTATAATGAAATAATAAACTAATAAAGCAATAAAAATTGTTAAAATTGAATAAAAATTATGAAAAAAAAAATTTAAAAATAAGTAGTAATAAAAACAATAAAAAAATAAAATACAAAATTACAAATAAAAAAAAAAAAAAAACTAAAAAAAAAAGAAATAAGCAATACAAATTATTAAAAACAAAAATAAACATTAATAGTTATTAAAAATAAATGGTAATAAAAACAATAAATATTTGTTTAAAATAATATATGCATAAATTTAATTTTAAACTTAAGAACTATTATGCAGTATTTTGTTATAAAGAACATTTATCTAGTATGTTATAACATATAATTTATATCAACTTTTTCAAAGTTCTTCCATGGTCTCTAATTAGCTTATATAGCCCATAAAAGCTTTGCTCTAGAAGAATTCTTGTGGAATTATGCAGCACCAATACTTTCTTGTCAATCCTAAGAGAGTTTTTTACTTCAACATTGTGCAGCACTGATACTCTCTAGACAACTCTAAGAGAGTTTATTCTTTTAAGCATTGTGCAACACTGATACACGATTCCTTTCAGTCTACTCTGCTAGATAGTTGGATGTGATAAAGGTAATACACCAAAGCTATTGTCTTCACACACTTTGCAACACTTGAATGTGTCTTGAGCAAAAAGAGTGTTGATCATCTCAGCAAGCAATAAATGCTCCACATAGAAGCAATGCAGTGATGCAGTGGGATGCTGAAGCTAGAGGTATATCAGGTATCAGCTGAGCTGGAGTTTCTCACATAACGTGAGTGGAAGCAGGTGAAGCTGCGGCTGTGCTGCACTTGTGGCTGTTGATGATGCTTCTCATTGGGTTATTCGTGTGTTTATGTTGTTTGATTTGCTGTCGTCTTGTTTGTGTGCGTGTCTGTCACGTGGCGCCACCTGGCGTTGGTGTGGTGAACGAAACACGCGACGCGTACGCGCACGTCGCGCCGTCGACCAATAGATTTGGCCAAACGCAAGCGAACTGAAGACAACGACAGTTGCAGCGCGCCAAAGGCCACGGACACATGCAACAATCGTGAGCGTCGCGGTCGGCGTCGACTGCGCCGGAAGCAGCAGAAAGCAGCAGGACGACTTATGCCATGTTTGTTGTAAGTAGCAGCAGCAAAAATGGCGCGCGCGAAGAGGAAACTCAAGAAATAGCAGCAGCAGCAGCAACGGCAGCGGCAGCAACTAGGTCCTGGCCCAGGACACACACCCAGCAGGAGCATAAAAAAAAAATCCAAGTGAAATTGTATTCTCTTTTTTTTTTTGCCTTCACATGAAGCAGCGACTGAAAGAAAATACATTGCGAAAGGAGCAAAAAACGAAATAATAACAAAAAGTTGTAAAAGAAAAGCGAAAACCGTGTGATATCCTTACACACACACACACACATATATATATATGTACGCTCATGCTGGCAGCGCAGCGACGACACATCGAAGAAAGGATAAAAACATTCAGCATTCAAGCAAGCAGCGACGCCGACGTCAGCAGCGCCGTCAACGCTTGGCCGTTAACATTTCATGAGCATCAATTCCTTTGCCTTCATTTTGTTTATTATATATACCAACAATATATATATACATAAAGATATTTCCTTGCAGAGTGCTGCACTTTTTTTTATTATTTTTTATATAAATATATTTTTGTTTGTTTTTTCTTTTCCTAATCTCATCACATAGTTCCCTGCGTTCGCTTATTATCCTCAATAATTGCTCAATAAAGCTACATTGTTTTCTGTTATCCTTGCACACTTTACTCCCCCATCTTCCCCCTCTCCCCCCCACTGCTTCTCATTTCTATTTTTTTTTAAGCGCCTTAAAAACAACTTAACAAACGGAACAAGAAAACTTTTTTGCCCACAACTGCAACGCGACGGCAGCGCTGCCAGCGTCAGCGTCAGCGTCAATGCGATGCGCGCGGAGCAAAGCAGGAATAAAATTTAAAAAAAATAAGAGAAAGCAAGTGTCCTGTAACAGGAGCTGAAGCATATGTTTATATGCGTTGCTTTTTTATGTGCTAGGATCTCGTTGGCAGCGCGAATATTTGCCACACACACACACATACACACGACACATGCACTTGCTTGTACAATTTGAAAAGGATGTGCTGCTGCAGCAGAAGCTGAGCGTGGCCTTTAAGAAGCGCTGCAGCGTTGCAGGATAATTGAAATAAAGGGACGAGCGTAAAACAATAAATGCTGCAAATAATCTCTATGATATGCTGAGATAGCAAATAGATCTTGATATCAGAAGGGAACGAGAGAGAGAGAGAGAGAGAGAGAGAGAGCGAGATTAGCAAAGAATAAAAGTACAACTGGGGAGCGAAATATTTGAGTAGAAGAGCGAAGAAAGAAGAAAAAAGATGAGTAATAAGAATAGAACAAAATAGAAATGAGAATTAAATTAACAAGTTGGAAGGGAGTAAGAGAGGGGATAGCAAGAGTAAGAAAGGAAAAAACAATATAAACCCCCCCCCCCCCCCCCCCCCCCCCCCCCCCCCCCCCCCCCCCCCCCCCCCCCCCCCCCCCCCCCCCCCCCCCCCCCCCCCCCCCCCCCCCCCCCCCCCCCCCCCCCCCCCCCCCCCCCCCCCCCCCCCCCCCCCCCCCCCCCCCCCCCCCCCCCCCCCCCCCCCCCCCCCCCCCCCCCCCCCCCCCCCCCCCCCCCCTCCCCCCCCCCCCCCCCCCCCCCCTCTATATAAAAATAAATTAAAATAGCAAAAAATTCTGATTAAACTAGCCGAAGACCCCAGTTTTATTATTATTTTTTTTATTTTTATTTATTTTTTAAATTTTATAAAAATAATAATCGCTTTTAAATAAATAAATATCAATAATGATGAATATGCCAGTGCATAATTTTAAAGTTATTTTTAATTTATATTAATATTGAATAAATAATTGTATATTAATTAAAAATAAATAAATATTAATAATGATGAAAATGCAAGTGCTTAATTTTTAAGTTATTTTTAATTTATATTAAATAAATCATATTATTTTTTCTATTTATTAAAATTAAATAAATATTAATAATTAGTGATGAAATTTATGTTTTCTTTTAATTTTTTTTTTTATTAATGCTAATCTGCTTAAAAATAAAAAAATTTTCACACTGATGAAAACTTATTGCAATTTAGGAAAAAAAGAAAGTTTGGAATTATAAATAGATGTCAAAGTTGCCGTGCATTTAAATTTTTAAATTACTTTAGATCTATTAAATTTCTTCATTTATTACTAATGTATTAATATATTTAATTTAATTTTTATTTTTATTTAACTAATAAATTTCTTCACTTATTAGTAATGTATTAATATATTTTATTTTATTTGAATTTGTATTTAACTATTAAATTTCTTCATTTATTAATAATTGTTAATATATTTTATTTTATTTTTATTTGTATTAAACGTTTTTATTAATATGAATAAAATATCCCTCAATAATCCAATAAAACATCGTTCAAATGCCAGATTTATTTTTCTTAATTTATTTTGAAATTGCAATTTACTATATTTTTATATTTTTTTATTAAATATACTTCAATAATCAGATAAAACATCAATTTAATTAAACATCCCTCAACATTTTTAATAAAATGCCAGCAATAATTAATTTGCTGTGCTAATTATGAAATATGTTTGCTTAAGAAAATATACAATAAAATTTAATATGAAATATGTATACTGAAATAATTAATAAAAAAATTAAATAAAATAAAATAATATGAATTCAATAAAAAATCGTATCCCATCCAAAAGTATACTAAGAGGTTTCATGTTTATGTTATTTTTCTTACAAATTAATTTTTAGTGCATTGATGATTATGTTAAAGTAGAAAAGAACTAAATGGTTTTGTATACATTTTGTATACCCATATTTGGTTAAAAATAAAAAATAAAATTAATAAAAATATTCCAGAAATATGTTTAAATATTTCTCCGTCACACTAAAACTCATTTCCTTCCCATGACAAGCTCTCTCTCGCTCTCACTCTTTCTTCCCGATAATCTTGACCTGCCCCTCTTTGACTTGCATCAGTCAACGTCAAAGGCTCAACAAGGCACCACAGGTTGTTCGCCGCTGTGCCATAAAGGATATTCGTGAGCGGCCACCTGTTGCTGCACTAGCTAGCACCGTTATCTTTTGCGAACAGCTCGAGCGCTGGTTAATTCAATTGCCGAGCTTTCGCTAAAAGCTTTCGGACGCAACACTTTCGCTGCCTAATTATGGCATATCCTGTGCGCGAACCAGCGCCGCACAAAAAATGTCCTGCGCCCATAAAAAGCCAGCGCAAGCTTTGAGCGTTTGCGCTCAAGAGAGCAAAAAACGCGCTCAAAACATTTGCGACTCTCTTCAAGCAAAGCTAAGAGCGAGCAGTTGCTGTCTCGCTCGCACGCTCGTTTGTTCGCTCTTGCTCGAAGAGTGCGCGGGTGTCAGTGTGTGTGTGTGTGTGTGTGTGTTTTTGGGGGCGTGTTTGTTGTCATGTTTTTTACTCGCTGTCGGTTTTTTGCCGCTGCCCTTTGGCGACTCTCCCATTTTTTTGTGGCTTTTAAGTGTTATTGGATGATTTGATGGAAATTGATTTGGGGCACGCCCCTTGCGGCGGCATGCGGCAGCAACTCACCCGAAACTGATGCTCCACAGGGCAGTCGAGGCTCAGGGCATAGTCCTCGACCAGCGTTGAGTGGCCCGATGTCTGCTCCCCGAACACCTGCTCGATCTTGATCGCCGGACTGGGCGCAGCTCTGGCGGCCGTTGCAGCTGTTGCAACGGGATGCGCGGCAGCTGCAGCAGCGGCGGCAGCGGCGGCCGCAGCAAAGGTGCCCTCGACAATTATTGGCGCCGGCTCGGCTGCTGCACTCTGGCCAAGTCCTCCGATTCCAACACCAAGTCCAAGTCCAATACCAAGTCCGAGTCCATGGTTGCTGCTGCTGCTGCTGCTGCTGTGGCACGGCGTTGAGGGCGTTGCTGGGCAGGGCGTGGCCGCATGACCCTCGTGATAGGGCGTCACTACGAACGACGGATACGATCGGAACTGATGGTAGTCGGTGTGTGGATGATGCGCCAGCTGTGGTCCTTTGTACCAGGTACCATGCATAATCATTTAGCCGATCGACTGCGGCGTTGTTCAACACTATCTTTTCGCACTTGCAGCACTTTTTTTCGAAATCAGAAATTTCTATTTCTGATTCATTCTATTTCTATTTCTTATTCAATTTTCTCTTTACACTATTTAAACACTTTTTGCTTTAAGCTAGGCATTTAATATTTTTATTATTTTATTTTAATTTAGTTTTCATTTAGTTGGTTTCATTACACTTTAAACTGTATATAATTTTAGTTGTTTCACTTGATGATAAATATGCTTAGTTTCAGTTATCAAAGTAGCACATGGAACATATAAATATATTTGATCTTCTCACGGTTTTCGTTTACTGATTTCTTATTGAGCCCGAAAATTATATCATGGGATCTATTATTGTTTAAAAAGTAGAAGATTTGGGTTTAGCTGTTATGCTCAAACAAGATTATTTTTATGTTTTTACTTTAGATATTTGACTGAACTGGCTTTCTAAGGACTTTTTAGATATATAGATATATAATACTGGAAATTCCTAACTATTCGATTCAAATTGGATCTTGTAAATACTAAAGAATTATGAAATAGTTGGATAGATCCAATTAATTTTCACAAAATATGTGAGAAATTTTATGTTTTATAAGTTTTCTTCTTTCAGAATTGATTTTAGACCAATCAAGATAAGCGTAGCACCAAGTAACACAATATTATAAAAGAATATAATAGACAATTTAGTAATATAATTTGTCAAAAATAACATAAAATAGAACTTTTTTATGTTATTAGTAAATATGCAGAATAAACTGAAAATCCAAAATATTTCATTTATTTTATATTCTTTTTCTAACTACATCTTTAGAATTTTTAGAAGACCAAAGGATTAATTAGGGAAAATCTTTCTAATAGAAAGTGCTCGAATATCGTTTGAAGAAACGAAATACAGACTAAACTATCGCATGAAGACTCGAAATACGTCTAAATCGGGAAATGAAAACAAACAATCGCATCAAGACTGAAAATGTCTAAACAAAAAAATCGAAAACAATCTTAACTCGTGTGAAGATAGAAATATTATCTAAACTATCGTGAAGAATCGAAATACAGTCTTAACTATCGTGTGAAGATTCGAAATATTAACTAAACTATCGTGAAGACCTGAAATACAATCTTAATTATCGTGTGAAGGTTCGAAATATTAACTAAACTATCGTGACGACTCGAAATACAATCTAAACTATCGCATTAAGACTCGAAATATTGTCTAAACTATTGTTTCAAGCCTAGCTACGCAATCTAGACAATAGTTAACTCATTTTATACTTTGTTCTCTCTTCACATTCTATTTCTAATCTCTAGAGTTTGGGCTACTTTCGTAACTCCAAGTCTTCTAACTCTCCCAAAGACGCTCAATTGCAGCATTAATTAATTTTAAGTTAATCTTTAGTATTTTGTATTTACTGGAGACTTTCACTTTTGATCGAAATGCACTTTTTTATTATTCTGAGTGTAATTAAAATGGCGTCGCAGTATTCATTCACAATATTCATTCACAAAGAGCACTTTTTTGGTTTGACTTTTTTTAATTCTGCTTCTTTTTGTTTTGTTTTGTTTTGCTTGTTGTTGCTGTTTAACAATATGTTGCACTTGCTTGTTGTTGCTGTTGTTGTTGCACTTTTTTAACGCGCTTGTTAATTGTGAATGCAGAGCAAAGGGCCAGCTGCAACTGCAACTGCTGCTGCTGCGGTATGACGAAAATGCGTTGCATGACTGCAACAAAATTCTTGACGTAACGCGCGCTCGCACACAAAAAACGCACTCGCTTGCCGCTCGAGCCTGCCTGAAAAATTGTCCACTGTCCACTGAGATGCTGCTGCGATTGCTGCTGGTGCTGGGCTGATGGCCACTGGCTGCTACAGTGGCTACTCGATAGTCTGTGGCCCGCAAAAAAACTATGCTGCCAGCTCGCAAGAATTCCGAACTCGAATGCTGGCTGAGCCAGCGAAAAAAACATTCAAATGCCTTCGCCGCCAAATCGCAGCCACTGCGACGACGACGTCGACAGCAGCAAGCACAGACACGCACACACACATACACATGGGTAGAGACGTGCGCTCTTGCTGTGGCTGCTGTACGCTCTCGCTCTGACGTAGCAGCTTTTTGTGTGTAGAGATGCGGGAGGGGGTGGGGGAAGCAGAGGCCACTGAGACGCATGCGCAGCTTTTTGCTTCTTTTTGGCGCGCGCAAGCAAAGCAAACATAGCTCTACTTCTCTCTCTCTCTCGCACTCTTTCTGTCTCTCCAGCTTGCGCTCTCTCGCAAGCTCTCTCTGTACGGTAAAAAAAGTTGTTTGTGGTTTTTGCTTTGCTGCGCTCTTGAGCTGCTTTGATTTGATTTTTGCTCTTTGAGCGTGTGTTGCACATTAAACGTGGGCGTGGGCGTGAGCGTGAGCGTGGGCGTGGGCGTCATCCTGCTAGTAAAATGGAAAGTTCCAGCTCTAGTCGCCGCTATAATTAACGGTTTAAGTAGGCGTGCCTTTAACTCATTGAATTTTGAAAATTATTTAAATTGTTTTGTAGGAATTTCTTTTCGACAATTCATAACAGAAATTTTTTTAGCTCCCACAAGCTAAATATGACGGATGAAAATGCTGCAACTACTCCTCCTGAAGACCAAGAATCCCGAACTATATTTAGACGCAACTTGCCTGGCCTTCGAATCCGCCTCCCTGGCGAAGAGCTCAATCAGAGTGATGAAGTATATAGAATACAGATCGGTCGCGCCATCGTCATCTTCATCGTGGGATGCTGCATGGCCTGCGAGCTGACCGGAATCAGGCTTTGGCGTAGCCTGGAGAAAACTATTTAACGAATCGCCTCTGGGTGGCATAGACGTTTTGCTTCTAGAAGTGTAAGACTTTTATTTATTGCACTTAAGATTACTAAAAACGAAAACATTCTGTTATGCATATCAAAAAGGAATTCCTACAGAACAATTTATACATATTGTTTATTTATTGCTAAGCTATGCGATGAGAGACGATGGGATAAAATATATACATATAGTATAGAGTGTAAATACGATGGTTAATATTCCTCATATGGAAAAGTTATAAAAAAAAAGAAACTAAAAAGACTTTAAGTTATTTGTTAACAAGATTCTTAACTTTAGTCAAAAGTCACACATTTATGATATATAACAAGTAAGAAAGCTCTAGTCGAGACTGCCCGACTAGGAAATCCCCTGAACCCTTCGGAGAACTGATATTTCAATAATTCTCCGCGTTTTTTTGCTTACAAAAGAAACACACACACACATACATAGGCACATATAGGCACGCACGCATAAACACGCATGGGCTGCAGTGTGGGCTTCTCATGGAAACTTAATTGTTTAATAACTTTTTTTGTGGACGTACGTTCTTCATGAAACTTTTAGATTGTGATTATATCATTACTATGCGTGTATGTGCCGAAGCTCAAGTCTCTAGTATTTGAAATACGCCTTTTACAAAAGTGAGGGTGAGGGGGTGGATATAGGGGCGGGGGGTGAATTATAACAAAAACCGAAATTCTATAAAGTGCATATAAGTCTACATTTAAAATTTGGAGACTCTAGCTCAAAAGATGTAGGAGATATAATTTTATAACTGGCTTTCGATAAGGTTTTTCATCGATAAAAAAATAATCGGACGAGTTATCGATCTTCTGTGATAAACTTGATATGCGCGCGCTATATACGGACATTTTAAAAAAAAGTTGAGGTCTCTAGCTATTGTAGATTCGGAAATCGACGACATGGCTAAATCGATTCAGTTTGTCGCCCTGATCAAGAATATATATACTTTGTGGGGTCTGCCACGCCTCCTTCTCCCTGTTACATACTTTTAACAAAACCATTATACCCTGATTTCCCATTTTCAATGGGTTCAGGGTATAAAAATATATAATATTATATATATAAGAAAATTATAGATTAAGCTTCAGGTTTTCCATTTCAAGTATGAAATACTTTTTCTTTACGTTAAAAATGGGAGTTACGTGTATAATTAGTTAAAGCATAATGACTTAAGACATAAATATTTCACATGGCATATAATTTCTTGAACAGGACTACTACTAGTTCAGTCCTAGTTTTAGTTTTTACTATATATATGATCACAAATCAAGAAATATTATGTATATGAAGACTTTTTTTAAGATTCGGTTGGGAATTTTTCGAAGAAGTTAAAAAAAAAAAAAAAAAAAAACAAAACGAAGTGTACGAATATTCCCTATTTTAATTTTTAATTATATAATTAATAATAAGAAAAATACTTTATATAATAAGGAAGTTCAGCTAGCCGTATTACCTTGTCTTACGATATGGAAATAAATCATGTCTTTATTTACAACGCCCAAAAGAAAAATGATTTTTATGATGCCAAAGATTTATTATTTATCATTACATCTTAACTTTTACTCCATTGTAAATCAATTGTCAAGAAACCGAAATATATTATTATTAGATTTATTTTTAAAAGTCAATCAAATGATGGAATACAAAAATAATTACAATAAACAATTTACAAATGCTTAGCTCTATATAAATAGATCTTAGAAGTAACTAAACTAAATGAATATAAATAACTTTCCATCCGAACTTTATCGTCAGTAAAAACATGGATCGAAGAAGTGTTGCACGCCACAGTGAAGCCTCTTCATTTCAGGGTTACTCGCTGCCAACAGTGGGCGTAGTACAGTGTAGTAAAAAAAAATTACACAGACCAAAAAAAGAGGCAGAAAAGCATCCGCCGCACATTAGCCCATTGACCAACTTTTGCGGATCGGGCAACAATAATGAGTTTTTAATACATGTAATATTCAAATTAAAATCTTTTTGTTTTTTTCCTCCCTTTGTCTGCAAGAGCCGTTAGCAAAAACGAAAAATCAAATACATAACCGTATAAATGCGCTTTTTTTCAGCTTCGCTCAATTTTTTTTTCTCACACGCGGCCAATAATCGCACGTATTCATTTCAAGTGCACATAAAAACACTCAAACGAAAGCTCAAGAGCGAGCAACGCAAAAAGCGCAGAGGACGCTCTCTTAAGCGCAAAAAAGGTGACTGAGCGAGACAACAGGCGGCAGCAGCAGCGCAGCCAATGCTAAGGAGCGAGCAGTGCAGCGCGCGCCAAAGGCGGCGGAATTTTTATTGGAGCACTTGACGAAGCAATTTTTTTTTTCTTTTTCGTTTTCGTTTTTGTATTGTCTCTCCGGCTGCTCGCCTTTGGATTGGCATTTTTTGTTTCCTTTTCGTGCAGCGTCTGGCAGCATTGGCAGTTTTTACAAGCAGTTGCTCTCTTCGCTCTTTGGCTATGGCTGCTTCGCTCGTCGTCGCTGTTGTTGTTATAGTTGTTTGTTGCTGTTGAAGAGGATTTTTGGGCTCGGCTGACAACTGCAACAATTCCGTAGGGGAAAAGCGCCTGCATAAAATTAAAAAATTAAATGAAATGAAAATAAAATAAAGAGTTGAGCTGCATGACATTATGCAATGGCAGGTTAGTTAATCAATGCAACTGCAACTGCAACGTTGCCACCTTTGGGGAATATTATGGTACATGGGGCCCGCTGCAAATGGAATGCGAAACGCTCGCCATGCTGTAATGTTTGCCATTTTTGCATTACTAGGAAATTGCTTTATTTAGCGCTACGATTCGCGACGGCAAACAATAATCATAATAAAACTGCAAAGTGCAGGCAGCGCTGTCCGCCGCTTATCGGCTAATTTGATTATTTCATTCAATCAACGGCAACAACAACAACGCGTTTTTTTTTTTTAATTTATTTTTTTGTCAATTATTTCTCTGGCTAGCCTCAACTTTAGTTCGTGCTGAATTTCCATTTGTTTGGCCTCTATTAATGGCGAGCTTATCGCGTCTGTCATTCCGTCTGTTTGCACTGTCATCAGTGCAATTTAAACCACTTTCCACATGGGGCAACATATTATTTGATTCTGTTTTGATATTCTCAAATGGATTTTTAATGGCTCTCCAGCAAGCAAATATTAAATCCATTGCATTACAATGGTGTTGTATCATCATCACACTTTATTGAGACGGAAAATCGTAATAAAATAAAATATTTAAATTCAATGTGCATTTTTTTGAGAAAAAAATCTCCAAAATTTTTATTATATACAAAATTGTATTATTTCTTTGATTTTGTACGATAAAAAAAATATATATATTTATTAATTAATTATAGATTAAAGTATATTTTAATTTTGTTAAAAGCATTGTGTTTTATTGACATCATCAAACTATAAAATTAACTTAACTTCACATATATTTAACAAATAAACAAACTTCTTATTTGAATTGTTATATATTAAAAATTTTTAAATATTAAATATCACAATAAAAATTTATGTATTATTTTATGGAAGATATGTAGATATACTCTAAATTAATTCGAATTTTTTATTTTATTTTATTTTATTTTTTTCTTCTTAGACAAGAATATGAAATTTAGTTTCAATTATTTTATTTTTTATTTTATTTTTATTTGTTTTTATTTTTTGCTCAATTATAATAAAACAGAGAATAGGCAATCATAATATTAATATAAATGAAATATATTATGTGTATTATATTAATATGAATAATTGTTTAGATTACAGCTAATAGATATGAGCATAAAACTTCAAACTTAACAAAATATGTTGAATAAATTAAATAACCGAATTACAAATTTTAGCAATTATTGAAATATTCATACAAAAATATATATATATTCATCCCCGAGATCTTTTAATTTATGCTCAAAACTGTTTAAGGTATAATGTTGTTAATAAGATATATTTGTTAATTTATTAAAAATTTTAGTATATATGATATTTTTTAAATTATAATGCACAATTTATTTATTTTAAGTAATTTTGTTTTTTTTTTCGCTTCTTGATTTTAACACAAAGTAAATTACTTAAATCTAATAGAGATAATAGATAATTAAAAAAAAAAAAAGAATCATGACAAATAAGTCAAAACTAAGAACGAATTGTTAATCAGCTTTAATTTATAAATTTTTACAATTTATGTAATTTAACTTTAGAAAAATAATCTTTTATTTTTAATATTCATAAAGTTTTTAAACTTTCACATTTTAAACATAATAAAATTCTTTAGCCACCATCGAGACGATTCGAATTGTATTTTAAAATTAACCGAAGAATTAAATCAATTTCAAACAGTTAAATAAACTAAACAGAAAAAAACACAAAAGCCGGCAGCAATAAAAGTTTTTACTTTGCTGAAGAAAACGTGCAATTAGCAGTGGAAACCGCAGTGGGAAATCTTCGAAAATACATTTCACATATTGCAAAACCGCAGCAGGACTCGAGAAGGCTGCAAACGGGAGCAGCAGGAACAGCTGTGCGTGCGAAATGTCAAAATGTAAAGCCGCAGCATTTGTAGTCGGCGCTGGATTCGGAGTCGGAGTCCGGAGTTGGAGTTGGAGCTGAAGTCGTCATGGTTGGTCATGGACGCCAAATTGGTTGACAGACAGGCTGGCAGCGCTGCTCCTCCGCCATTGCCGCGCTGCGTCATAGGGCCCGGGCACCTACGAGCCAGAGCCAAGGGTGCGAGGGAGCAAGGGAGTGCACTTGTGCTCCGCCTTTTTTGCGCATATGGCGAGTCGCTTTTTGCCGATTGGCTGAAACGGGTTGAAACCAGTCGGCGAGCGAGATGGCAACGCCACTCACGGACAAGCGCTCAGGTGCGAGCGAGCCACAAGACAAATGGACTTGAACAGGCAACCAAGTTGGGGCTGTGCAAGCGAGAGAGCGCAGGTCAGGCCAGTGGACAAGCAGTGCAAGCAGCAACGCGTTCACTTTAAGAGAGCGCGCAGCAACTGCGCTCTCTCGCTCTTTGAGTAGGTTAGTTGACGAAGCAGCAAACACGTGTTGTTGCTGTTGTTGCTGCTGTTGCTGCTGTTGCTGCTGTTGCGTGCAAAATATGCGAGTTTTTGTTTGGCTATCGGTCGCGTATTTTGTTAATTTAATTAAACAAAAACGTTTTGTTTGTGTTTTTTATTTCGGACGTAAACGGCTTTTTGTGCGCGCAGAACTTGCAATTGGAATCAGCGCATTTGATTGCGCTCAACTTTGAATATGTTGAGCACTCACACACACACACACACACGCGCATACACACTGACTGAGTTGTGTACATGTTGTATATGTCATTTAATGACTTGTGCCGTTAGTTTTTAATTGAAATATCACACATTACAATTACAACTGCAATTGCAATTGCATTTGTATTTGTTTTTGTGTTTGTTTTTGTGTTTGTCTTGTGTTTGTCTTCGTCTCTCTTTTTTTTGCCGCTAACTGTAAATTGAGCTCGTTTTGCGTTTCTATTGGCGCATTTTGCGTGTAACTGATCAAGCTTTAAGCTGCAGTACTGTGAGTGTATATGGAAAGAGAGCTTATTCTTTATAATAAAGCTCATTGAGTTAGGTTTTCGTGTATTTTTATTTGGAATAAGAGCTGCAGTTAATTTTAAGTTCGTAAACCATTAGAAAGCCTTTCTCTTGGAAACTAAATAAGAAAAGATCTCAAAATCCTATATGTACTCCAACAATTTAACCTAGTTTGTATAGTAATAACCGAGAATCATCATAATTTAGGCGGCACTTCATATAATAAACTTAAAAATATTGTAAAAAATCCAAATTCGGGTTAATTGCAACGGAAAATCAAAGTGTGTAAATGTTAAACGGAAGCCAAATTAGCTTTAATATAGAACTTGCATGTGAGTACCCGGTATAGGGCCGGGAAAGTCGGGAAGGTACTTGAAAATAAAGCAAAACTTCCGCACGTGACTTCCGCAGGTAACTAACGAGTCGGCCAGGTAATTGGGCAGCTCGGCCCGGGCAGGTGAGGCGTAGGCGATTAAAAGGCGATTAAATCAATTGCGCCACGACAGACGCTGACAGCGATGGATGGCCAGATACAGCTTAAGATAGAGACACAGATACAGACACAGATACAGATACAGATACAGCTGCAGATGCTGCCACATCTTGGGGCATGCGTCAGCAGCTGTCAGCGGAATCGGCTTAGCTTCTATGTTAATGCGCCCCAAAAACGTTGACATTTATTGACAGTTATTTATGGTGGGCATGGTCACTGGGATGGGATGGTGCTTTAATGGTGATGGTGGTGCTGGTGGCTCAACACCTATTTGGTGGGGCAGCTGCCACTCCAAAACGAGCCACCGAACACCGACTATGGAAAACTCTGGTAATTGTAGCTCGTGGCCTACGCGAGGTGCCGCATTTGGCACATGTGCCACGGCACGCGCTCTTGACGCTCATTAGAACCGGGCTCCAAAGTTGGTTCCGTCGCGATCCAGCTCAGCGCTCCTTATGGTAGTTCCCAACTGCCCAACTGTCCATAAATTTATTATTAATTATGACAATTTATGAGTAAAAGTGTTTGCTCTATGGCGCTTCCATATACGAACAATGCCCCAGGGGCACTCGAACCAGTTCCAGTTCCAGTTCCAGTACCAGTTCCAGACTGCACTCGCTGCCCACTTTGTTTCGCTAATGAGTTCATTAGCATTCCTGTTCGTCTCGCATATTCAAATGCTTTGCGTTCTTTTAATCTGGTTCCAGGAACCAGCACACATTCTCCTCTGCCGACGCGTGCCAGCTCTTTAGTTGGTTCTCAATGGCCACGCATGCCCATATAGGCTGGTGTTCGATTTGTCGCAGCGTCCATAATCAGACTCTGAATGTCCAACTAGGTGCAAGCGTTCCTACACTCGTCTGCATACTCAATGCATGCTCACAGACTACCTCATCTATGGAGACGTTATTAGAAATCCGAAATATTCACAATTATAAGGAATCGTCAAGTTCAGATATTTCTGCACTAGGGGAAAAAGGTAAATCATATCAATTTTGATTCTAAGCCTGATGATCATAATAATTTCATAAGCAAAATTTTTTTATTAGTCATCAGTCATTAGTCATTGATCATTAATGATTAGTCATTGGTCATTAGTCATTAGTCATTAGTCATTAGTCATTAGTCATTAGTCATTAGTCATTAGTCATTAGTCATTAGTCATTAGTCATTAGTCATTAGTCATTAGTCATTAGTCATTAGTCATTAGTCATTAGTCATTAGTCATTAGTCATTAGTCATTAGTCATTAGTCATTAGTCATTAGTCATTAGTCATTAGTCATTAGTCATTAGTCATTAGTCATTAGTCATTAGTCAATAGTCATTAGTCATTAGTCATAAGTCATTAGTCATTAGTCATTAGTCATTAATCATTAGTCATTAGTCATTAATCATTAGTCATTAGTCATTAGTCATTAGTCATTAGTCATTAGTATGATAATATGATTTCTTTATTATTATTATTATTGATCTTTAAGTCTGATTTGATAATAAGCTTTTTAAATAGTTATACAACTCTTCTTCGACATCTATGCTACTAGTTCAGATTTTCATAGTTTCATATCAATGTTTCAATCCGGTACATGTGAGCTTCATTGGCACTTAAAACTTTTTCTTATTCCTTTTTCATTTCAGAGCTCATCCCTGGCGAATGTATAGCGATGTTTGGAGGGTCTGAGCTCCCTGAACTTAGATTCGGGCGGAATCAGTGAGGGCATCTCAATATCATCTTCTTTGTCATCAATAGAGCTCATGAAATCCGAGAAATGGAGGTTCCAATGCAAATCACCCGTGTAGAGTTGGCCTATGAACTCCTTCAATTTGCCCGGCTTGTATAGATCGTCGAATTCGGGAAAGGGATACATATGCGCGAACGAGTCTATAGCTATGAAGGGTAGGTCAGCCTCTGTCTTGTTCATATGGGCGAGAGGAGTCTCAAATAATATTCCATCGGCAGTCAGAAAGATCATTTTTTCCAGATCATCCATCAGTTCGGCACGTATTACTCTCTCGAAATCCTTTGCAGATTGTTTATCTTCAGGGTTATGGAAGAGTACAACAAAGGGTTTGGCCTCTTCCGTGAGTTCCTCGGCATTGCTGAATGTCAGCTTACGCACAATGGGTATACACTTTTCTAAGAGCCATGTCATCAGCTCTTCCTGGCTGGACATGTTGCCGGTGAATAGGCTCAGGGACTCTGTGTGATTTAAATACTCTTGGAATGTCAAGGAATTCGGACCAGTAGCCCCAGTGAACTTCACATGGAACTGACAGTGTTCCTTCATATTGCTCGCCGCCCTGCGATAAGTCTTATACTCCTCATGTGAGTTCCTTTCGTAGTGTCCAATCACCAGATACTTCTGGGTATTTAGATCCTGCAGCTCATTCAGAGAGACAAACTCCTGTATAGGATCCAGCAGCTCCTCAAGCGCAAACGCCATGATCGCCTGCACGGAGCGTTGTCCTCGATACTCGTGTCTGTTGACGTATTTATTCCGCACGATCTTTATGGTCGGATACTTGCCAACATCATATTCACTCTCCATTTCAGGCTCCCTGTCGCAATCGACCTTGCCCAGAGCCAACTGGCCCGTGCCTCCAAGTCTAGAGTGCAGTATATTTGCGGCCGACTCATAGATGGGCATCAGTTGCACGCTGTATTTGCATCTGTTCGAGTAGAAGAGCAGCAGAACGAGTTCATGCGAGTCCACTAGTTCACTCACGTTATGCCTGCCCACTTGATAGGATTCCCCAGTCGCAGGCACAAGGAGTTGAGAGAGTGCCACACCCAGAGCCAGACAGCTAAGAAGTTTTTGATGCATTTTAAACGAAACCTTTCCAAAATCTAAACATCATATGCGAATGTTAACTAATTTATCTCAAGTGTTCATTAGTTGCGGCCGTAAACTAGTTCGTTACGCAGCCGTATCTAAAGTGTTTCCGATACGCTTCGAGCCAAACATGTTGCTTATCGGAGTTTTCGTATTATTTTCTTATTGTTGATCGCATAGATCAGTTGTAAATTGAAGCAGTTGCTGAATGAACTGCTTGAGAATTATTAGCAAAAACTGGTTTGAGCTGGTTTTTAGTTGCTGTGAATTAACACATGTTTAGTTTAGATATTTTTTAAAGTAGAGTAATAGAAAACATATGTGTATCTAGGGACTGAAGCTTCTGCCGTATAGCGTATTTAGATTTCCAACAACTCAAATAAATACAAATAAATATCGTAATACAACTTAGACAATGCTTCAAGAAGCTCATTTAATGAAATAATTGTATCTAAATATTTACAAGCACTTAATGCCAATACTATTCCAATAACAATTTCTAAATGCAATTAAAATATGCCATAATTACGACTTGGACTAAAGACTAGAGACATTGGATGTCCCGCTCTACCGGGCTGGGATGGTAGAATCAGAATCTGAATCAGAACCAGAACCAGTTCCCGGCACAAGTTGCAATGTTAATGACATAATCTTGAAAAGCATTTCATGAATAGCCATTATCGTTAAGAGAGAGACGAAAGAGAGGAGATGAAGAAAGAGAGGGAGAGAGAGAGAATAAAAGAAAGAGCGAGAGATATCGTGTTGACATAAATAGTTTTGATTTGAAATTCAAAGTGAAAAACATGAGTTACAGAATCGTCTGGCATTAATGTTCATTAAGACCGTGTTTCATATCATTTATTCATTCATTCAGTTGGACTAAGGAAGCGAATAAAATGATTCTTTTAGTGTATTTGTAAAACTATTTTAAGCGAATATATAAACCATTTGCTTCCACTTTTTGTCTGCACTGGGATATCTCTAATCAGTTTGTAAAATCAGAGACACGCCTCTGGCTCAGTCGCTCCGTGCCAAAAACTATATTTTCAATTACAAATGACTTGGAAGAGGGGGACAGGGGATGCACAGAAATACACCTCCGATAGCCTGGAGCTGGCAGAGCAATTTAAACACAGCATGTGGTCGGCATATCAAATTTCGGTATCGAAAAGAAATAACTCAGCGCCCAAATGGCAACAGTCAGCAATTACTTAGCCTGCGAAAAGGATAATAGTGCTGAGCCCAACAACTTGTGTCTGGCTCTGGTTGGAATGTCGCTTGGCATATTTATTTATAGTAGCGGCATTTGCTCACATTCTCTGCTGGCATAAGACGCACATAAATCACTTGGCAGGACCTGCAAAAGGATGTAAATTATATACAAATAATTTGACATGCTCCACACACACACGCACAAACACACTGATTGGGTGGGTAGATGGGGGGCAAGGGACTGGCATGCGCCGCGAAGACGAAGATGCCAGCGAAATAGATAAGCATAACTAGGAAATATTTTGGTGACGTTTTTGGTTTTTTGTTTTTTGTTTATAAGCAGTCAAATAGAAGACGTCGCTAGAGAGGTGCGATTGTCGTGCTCTTGAGCGTGACACGAATATCTATAATAAATAATAAATGACTAATAAATGTTTGTTATTATTATTTGCATTTGTACACTCATTATTTCCCGATACTTTTAGTAATTGTTATTGAATTAAATTTTTATTTACTGCATATTATAATTTAAAAGGATTTTATTATGAATTTATTTATATTTAATATAAGTATACATTTAAATAAATATTTATTATAATTAAGAATTGTATATAAAAATAAAAAAAATTTTAAAAAAACCTTTCCCAAAATATATTTCTCTATCCCAATAACTTATATTTATTTTTTTTTTCTAATTTATTCTTATTCTACTTACTACTTTTTTAATTTATTATTGTTATTAAATATTTTGTATTATATATTTTAAGATTATAAAACCCTTAATACTTTTAAGGACACATTATCTTAAATAAATTAAATAGTTTTACCTTACTCAACTATTTACTTTGCTTTATTGCACAATATATTCAACTTTAGTTTCATAATTTTCTAATTTATTAATTCGCTTAGCCGCACGACATGCCCAACCGAGCCCAGAAATATTTATCTCTTGTATTATATCATTGTCCGATCCGCCTGCTGTGCCATATATCATACACACACACACACACACACACAGTCACACACGATGTTTCATAACTTTTATGTATGAAGCAGAAAACTAGACGCAACATTTTGGAATGCAAATTTTAGTAAATTGAAAATCTGCGCCGCATTGCAAAACCGCAAAAGCCATCGACAAATAAGTTTTGTATGCTGTGTCGCCGAAGAGGGGGCGTGGACGTGGGGGCGTTCAGTGTCCAGCTCGCTTGGTTCAGGTCTCAAAAACTTCAAGACGAGCATGTGCATTTGTCATAAATTAGAAACTGTAGCTGTAACTGTAACTGTAACTGGGGGTGTTACCTTTTTGCCATTTGGGGCACGAACTGGGCACAGAGCATATAACACTTAAATTTATTGCAAATAACTCTAGCTCTGCTTTTTTAACGCTCCGGGCCATGCTCATTTTTTAGCCAAGCTAAGCAAACTAATCAACGCTCGTAATTTGGGTTGGCCAAATGGCACGCGGCTAAATGAACTGTGCACAGCTTCCCCAAGAGCTTTATGAGTGTATGTGTGTGTGTGTGCAGTCAAAAGTAAACAACAACTTGGCTATTATAAATCTTGGCCTAAGTGTTGTGGTCATTTAGCAAATGTCCAGCCATGTCCGGCAGCCAGAGTTGCGGCTGCAAGTGGAAGGATACACAAGGATGAGCTGGCCATGATTTATAAAATATATTAATTAAATGTAGCCCAAATGTAGCTTGAGATTGAGATAATAAAAAGAAAGAGAGGGTAAACAAATAATGCAAATGCATAGCTTTAATTTTACATAATTATTAAGATTATGTTTAAAGTCTAATGATGATTTAAGAGACATAAATATTTATGTAGATATATAAATATATATGATTTTTTTTTTTTTGCATATATAGCAAACACATACACACACACACACATACTAGTGTTTGTGCTGTCAAAATCAAAATAAACGCAACGACGAATAATGATTTATTCAACCAACAAGAAAAGGAATGAAGAACAAGTAAGAAAGCTCTAGTCGAGACTGCTCGACTAGGAAATCCCCTGAACCCTTCGGAGAACTGATATTTCAATAATTCTTCGCGTCTTTCTGCTTACACAAAACACACACACACACACATGCATAGACACACATAGGCGCGCACGCATAAACACGCATGGGCTGCAGTGTCGGCTTACCATGGGAATTTAATTGTTTAATAACTTTTTTTGTAGATGTACGTTTTTCATTGTACGTTTCATCATTAGATTGTGATTATATCATTACCATGCGTGTTTATGCCGAAGCTCAAGTCTCTAGTATTTGAAATACGCCTTTTACAAATGTGAGGGTGAGGGGGTGAATATAAGGGTGGGGGGTGAATTATGACAAAAATCGAAATTCTATAAAGTACATATAAGTCTACATTTAAAATTTGAAGACTCTAGCTCTAAAGATGTGGGAGATATAATTTTATAACTGTCTTTCGATAACGTTTTTTATCGATAAAAAAATAACGGGACAAGTTATCGATCTTTTGTGATAAACTTGATATGCGCGCTGTATATACGGTCATTTTAAAAAAAAGTTGAAGTCTCTAGCTATCGTAGCTTCGGAAATCGACGCGTTCATACATACGGACGGACGGACGGACGGACGGACGGACGGACGGACGGACGGACAGACAGACGGACAGGGCTAAATCAACTTATCTCGTCGCCCTGATCAAGAATATATATACTTTGTAGGGTCTGCCACGCCTCCTTCTCCCTGTTA